>CM053783.1:739629412-739946912 GCA_028749045.1 Cupressus sempervirens | reverse complement strand
GAAGTTTATGAATTTTGTTTAGTTTGTAGAAGCTTTATTTAAATTTGGTTTCTATTAGTTTACTAACATTGCTCATATACATTTTGGCACGCCCGATGGAACTGAATCTATCTAGTTCCTTGCTTTAGAACAATCCCAAATCCAAAGTCCATCCAAATCATCCCCCCTAGCTAGCTAGCAACCCAATCCAAAATCACACCCAAGCCTTTAGAGAGTTGTTGTCATTCTGCCAGAATTTTCTATCCAATCAATCCTACCAATCTACCAGCCTCACCAAGGTTATCCCTTTGACAGAGCTTTGTATAGGGTAATCTAGTTTTATCACTTGTTATCCCTCATCACCTTGAGCTAAAGGTTGGGATCCACAAGTGGTCAATCTAATGTCATGCCCATAGGATCATTAGTCTATCCTTAAGTTGACACAATCTCCACCAATCCAATGCATAGGAAAGCAAAACTGTCACTTTTTGACAGCATGCCCTTGAAGTCTTCCATCCATAGGAAAGCCAAAAATCTCCAGCCAATCCTCCTTAGGTCTGTCATACAGATTTGACTCTCCCTAGGAAATCCTTCATCAGCCAATCAAAAATCTACGCTTAATCCAAATCCAACCATGAGCTTCCATGTTCATCCATATGCAAGACCCCATTCCCATCCGACTCATCATAAAAACATGAAATTCCAAACCTATCATGATGTGTTCGGTCATATTTTCCTTGCTCCTGCAACCTCCTATTCCAATGATGATGAAAATCTTGTTGACTATGACAAGTATATTGAAAGCCTTAGAAACATTCCCCCAAGTATCCCGCAAAATCCATGCATTCTTCCAAACTATCTAGTCATGCCATCTGATATCCCAGCTTCTCCTCCATCACCCAATCAACCAAGCTTCCAATCTTCCACCCTCATCACAATAGCTATTCCTGTCAATCCACCTCCACCTCCGACACATGAGTCTCCAAGGAATCTCCTAGAGGAAATACAAGAAAAGTCGCCTCTAGCAGTCGGTAAGCCATGTAATCTAATCTAACCATGTGAAGTAGTCAGTAATAAAGCTTCCCCATCTATAATATCACTTCCATCTCCCATAGCTATCATCCCCATACCACCCATCGAATCACTCCAAATCCCATCCATATCTCCTCCTCCAAGCATTATCCAAATCCCATATAATGAATCTCATGCATCCACTCCCATCCATTCTTGTCAAGATCTTGTCCAAAAGCATGTTGAAATATCCTCCGATAGAACAACAAATCTCGCCATCCCACTTATTCCCCTACATGATCCAGTTTTACCATCCCCTCCATATCTAAATCCTACCATCTTACTTACTCCATCTCAAGATCCCTTTCCCTCAACCCACCCAACTCAAGATCCTATCCTCCCATCTCCTCTGCTTCATGATCATACATCTCCCATAATCCATGATGATAGATCCATCGAAAAAGAACTAATTATCATATCCGAAGCTCCAACTCCTTCAGCTAGTAATGGACTCACATCTTGTGTTCCAAATAATGAACATCATATTGAAAAAAGAAATGAAAATGTATTTCTAGATGTTGGTATCCCCGCTATTCCTACATGGTCCCAAGTCCTCCCATCTCCACCCCAAAGTTCCCATCCATCTTATTCCACATCTATTTTGGGCCCTCATCCTACTCCTTATCTCCAACCCTCCATTTTGGGTCCATATATCCCTTATCTAAATCCCACACCCTTTCCATCCATTTTGGATCCTTACATACCTAATATGAATCCTTTATCCTCTCCATGTATTTTGGGACCTACACCTTCCCCGTTTCCATCTATTTTGGGCCCATATCCTTCCTTCCCTCCATCCATTTTGGGCAATTATATCCATCCATATCCTATGTTCCAATCTATCCTTCCATCCCCTCAAATCCACCAGCTAGATCATCAATTATATCCATCCATATCCTATGTTCCAATCTATCCTTCCATCCCCTCAAATCCACCAGCTAGATCATCAAAGGCACTCACCCTTGAAACCCTTCCAACCTTTAAACCCTATCACTCCATCAATTATCCCTCCATCTCCTCCATGCTCTTGTTCCCATCCCATGGCTAATAGAAGCATATTGGATGCCAAAATACAAAAGTATAAATCCAAAAATCTACAAAAATCTAGGTCTCAACATGTCCCTTCTAAAATACATGTTCAAAACAAGAAACATTTAATCCCAATCAAAGAAAAAGTCAAGAGGCCACAAAAGCCCAAGCTAAAAAAGTCAAAATTCATGTGGATACCCAAGATGCTCATAAAAGAAATGCATCTCAAAGAAAAATCTCAATTGGCATCCATTCATGCTACTCAAAAAGCCTCGTCCATCCATCCTTCATCCAAATCCTCATATAAGAATCCTTCACCCCCCCAATCCACTTTTAGTCCATATACTTCTTATCCTAAATTTCCTATCCTCCATCTTCCAACTCTACTTTTAGTCCTTATCTTTCTCTTCCTCCATTTTCTCCTCAACCTCACTCAAAACCATCTTTCCCACTACGTTATCACCTCTCAAGGTGTGTGCCAATGACGATCTTTCCATTTTCCTCATCCTTTTACCCACAAGCCTTATGTCTTTGCATCCATTATCTGTCAAACTCCCACCCACCATTCCACTTGTTCAATCCAATACTTTTTCATCCATCCTACCAACATCTATGAGCCAAAAATAGCTGAAGAAAGCCAAAATCATTCCAGCTAAGTCCAAAGTCAAAAAGTCAAAAAAAAAGAAAAAGAAAAGAAAAATAAAGCGTCCACTGGTGAAAACTTGGAAATCCAAGCACCTTGGACAAGTACCATGATGAAAACTTGGCAAACAAGCGTCATGCATAATCCCGTCATCCCTGGCTTAGCCTATCACCCTCATGCTTTTGGTCATCTCTTGACATCCAACTCCATCTTCCAATCTATCCACCTATCCTCCACCCTCCATCTTCCATCTCACACCATCCACTTATCTCCTGCAGCTTCAGCCAACCATCCCAGCTATCATCCATCTCCCTAGCCCCTTTAGCTTTTTCCATCCTAGCTTCAATCCTATCACATCCATCATAAGACCTCCTTCCACATGTTATATTCTGATTGGGGGCACTATATTCCTTGGAGATCTTGTCTTGTCCATCCTCCCTTGTCATTGGTATCTAGCTCTAGGCTATCCTCATGCAAACCCAATGTCATCTCTTTAAATCCATCATAATCCTAGCTATCTACCATCCTATCCAGCCATCTCATCCTACTCCTCTAGCTATCCTTGGTCAGAAAATCTCTCATCATCATTGGATGCATTCTGCCAAATCCATATCTTTCGCTATCACCCCACTCTTAGCTTTCACATCTTGCACAACATCAAACCATCTCGCTATCCTATCATCCTGAGCTTTTGCCTGCTTGTAACTATCTTGGTCAGCTTCAGCTTGTAAATATCTTGGTCCATCAACTTGTACATCCTCTTTAGCTTAGTACCATTGTATCTATCTAGTGTTCATGTTAGTTTGTCCTTGATCAACATCTTCCACACATCGCACATCTTGGTTAGCTATTCCAATGCATCCTTTAGCTAGATCTCCTGTCACCAAAGTGTTATCTTTCTTAGTTCAGCTTGCCAGACACATCACTCATCCAAATCTACCAGCTTAGGTGCTCTTCGATAGGTCCTTGTAGGATATAGCTTTCCTCATGTCTGATCTTGGTCCATTAGTACCTCGTCCTACCCATCTCATTGGCAAACGGTTCTCTTTTGGGTTTTCGCTTTCTTTTGATTTGGACTATTCCCTGTTGGGTCTTGAAATATCTTTTCCAGGCAATCTCCTTCTTCCCTCCTCAAGGTTGCCACGATCTTCCATATCATGGTATACTGCAAATGGGGCAATCAGAGTGTAAGGTCTTGATCATCTCTTTTGCTTGTTTTCTTTTCTGCTTGTGGGTTACCCAGTGTCGTTTCCACACTGCTTCCTCTGGGAGTCATGTGTGATCCTGGGGCAATCCTTGCGTGTTTGTTTTGAGTTAGTTCGTCAGTCCTCTGGACAATTGGTGAAAAGGCCTTGATGTTCTTGGTAACCTTGGCAATTAACAAACAGTCCTATAGCAAATCTGGTGCTCAACTACATGGTGGTAGTTTTCTTTGAAGTATCCCCCCGCTCAAAAAGCTTCAAATGGTTTTCCTTCATCTCCATTATCCCCCATCCATATCCAACATCTATCTCTCCTACCCCAGCTTGTGCAACCGTATCTCTCAGAATCAATCATCACTCTTAGCTTTACGGATCCACAATCCTAGTCTTAGGGATCCACCAATCCAAATCAATCCATCAAGCCTCTTCTTTCGAGATCCACAATCCTAGTCCTAGGGATCTCCGAAACCCATCTTCCACCAATCTGACTCTTTGAAATCCTATTGCATTAGCTTTATAATCCCCTCATCCATCCCCCTATCATGGATTCCTTTTTATAGCACTCTGCTCCTTCATCCTCCACCTTCCCTAATGTCTTAAGCTTGCTTCCTCTTGTGCATCTGATTCTCCTTTATCATTCTCCCATAGTGAGAGTTTGAGCTAATTCAGCCCCTTCTCTTTGCCAATCTGAGTTTCCTTGCTCATCCGAGATTCTTGTACTTTTCAAGAAGCCATCGAGCCTCACTTTCTCTCCCCACCACCTTCTTGAGGGGGCATCTCACAGTCCATTCTCTCCTCTTCTGCTCTAGCCTTGGGCATCTTATTTTCTTATCTTTGATGCCATGCCACTTGTGGCATCACATCAAAGAGGGGCAAAATGTAGACACCTAAAAACCTTTAGAAAATAAAGTATTTTTATTTTCTAAAAAAGTCCTGATGACATCATCATTAATTAATTAATTAATTATTTAATTAATTAATTTACTTTTATGCCATTAAATCCCTTTATCTTAATTAAAAATATTTAATTAAGGAATCCCTCCCAAAAATGTTTAAATCTTATTTAAACATTATTTCCTTATTTTTTAATTATTTAATTAATAAATTGACCAAAACATCCAAAATAAATAAAAAATTAATTTTTTGCCCAAAACTTGGCCAATTTCCTTAAGACTACTAACCTCTTCCAAAATCTTCTAATCCTTCTTTAATTTTGATTAAAGGCTAATCCCATCATTTCCTACCCCTAATCCCAACTCAAAATATTTAATTAAGATTAAATATTAATCCTCATGTTTATTAAAAAAGTTTTAATAAATATCTCCTCAACCCAAACCCTTGAAATAAATAAAACTTTATTTATTTCCTAAAAATCTAATTTATCCTTATCCTAAGAAGTTCTAGACTCTTCTAGAAAGTCTTCATCCTCATCCTAGGAAATTCTAGACTATTCTAGAAAGTCTTTATCCTCATCCAAAGTCTAGAATCTTCTAGAAGATGTCTTTAAACCTAATCCTAATCCCCTCCTAACCTTGTCACATTCCCTAAACATGGGTTAAAACTTACTAACCCAAGCCAAAGTTAACAAATATCTCCTCCTTCACCCACCCTCATTAAATGCCATCCACTTGCCTATCCTCAATCTAATCCTAAACCATCCTAATCCATCCTCTAATCATTTGTACAAGCCTAAGCAAGCTTAAAACCTTCCTAATCAAGTCCAAGTCGAAATTGCTCTCATCTCCCTCAAAATATCTCAACCATAAAACTTTATGTAGTCCAGTAGGCCATAAATGATTCTTCCAAGCCCTTGTATTGCTCTTACAAGCCATTATGAGGGTCTTTATGAAGATTTTATCCCTTGAGCCTCCTTTTTTGACTCATCCTTCCCCTTTCCTCCATCCTCTCACCCTGTGACATGTGTCACTCCCTGATTGGCTGTAAGGAAGCACAATCCATGTGCTCTCCTCTCATGCAATCTGAGCCCTCCATGAGCTTTTTTGCATCCTTGCATCCTAGCCCTTGATCCCTCAAGCCCTTTGCCTATTTAAGGAATCCTCTCCCAAGCCATTTCAACACAATCCATGAAGTAAAGTCATAATGCCATTTTAAGAAGCCGTTTTACATCAAAACCATACACTCACACCCAAATTCCAAATCCATTTGAAGCCCTTTTTGAAACATAATCTTGAGCATGCATCCTATCTATTTAGACAAAGCTACTCAACAAGAGAGCTTCTCATTGAGAGAGTCCATTAATGGCTCATACTCTCAATTGAGAGTTCATCTTAGTCTATCTTGAAGTTTAGGAATTTTTTTTAGTTTGTAGAAGATTTATTTAAATTTGGTTTCTATTAGCACACTAACATTGCTCATATACAAGACTTAGCTTCTGTTTCATGTGTTTTCATTTTTGGATACCCATTTGGGTCAAATAAAGGTTCCAACTCTCACAGTTCCACTATCAGTGTTCGTGTAAATCCCAAAAAAATAGGAGTATGTAATTGAGCCATCATTTTGGCAAACTAGGAGGTGTAAATTGGATAGATGAATGTACTTGTAATTTAGAGCATTCCAGAAAAAGAATCAGGTCAAAAGGCCCCATGGTTTGAAAGTTATTGCAATTTTTCGAGTTGTGGAGACCTCCTATGAATGCTTCAAAGTCAGGTTAAGGGCATTAAATGACCTTGAAAAGGGCCAAAAATTAGGGGACAAGCAAAGCGGGTCCATAGGGCTATAGAGTGCTTCAAGAGCTTTTCGAAAATGTAAACAGTTCATCAATCGGAGCTACGGTTCAAAAGTTATGCCTCTTGAAAGTTCGGTTACCATTTCTAGATTCTTCTAGATTTGCATCAACTTCTAACGCAGCTTCTGGAACCTTTTATTTTGTCGGTGGATGCCTACTAGCACTTTCTAGAATTTACTCCTAGTCCTTAACCCTCCAGGGTCTATTGAAGGAGATTTTTGGCATTATAAAAGGTAGTTTGGAGTGGAGTTTGAGAGGAGGTACTGAAAAGAGAAATTATCTCCACATTTATGCTATTGTAAGCCCTTAGGGCATGTTTTGACGTTTATTTCCTCTGTACTAAATGTACTAGCTTATTTTTAGTTAATAAAATTTTCCTTTTTCTGTTGTGTCCATTCTGTTCTTGGGTTGTGTCCCCATCAAGTGGTATCAGAGCTGGTTTTCCTTAGTGTGTAGATAGAGGGCCGACTGTGAGGTAGTTTGCACCAGGACTGTGTGGTTGTGGGTTTGAGTTAAGAAGATGCCTCCATGAAGAGAGCATGGTGGAAGGGCCAGAGCTATTAATCCTTAGGAGGTTAGAGCCCTCCAAAGGCAAGTACAAGCATTGCAGGAGGAGCTCCGTAGAGGAGCAACTATGGCTGCAGGTGATGAAAGTGAAGATGACAACGAAGAAGATGAAATTGGACCAAAAGGGGAATTTGACAGGAAAGTTTTGATCATGTAGAGGAAAGGCTTTTTAGGGCCATTACTAAGTTTGGGAAAAGACCTACAATTGAAGTGGGTGTATTTTTCAGGAAATCTGAAACCGGATGAGTTGATCGATTGGGTCAATGAACTAGAAGAATACTTTGAGTATGAGGATATTAGGGACCCAGATAGGGTTAAGTTTGCAAAGGCCAAACTGAAAGGCCATGCCAAAATCTGGTGACAAGAGGTCCAATTGGAAAGAAACAGAAGAGGAAAGGAGAAGATCACAAGATGGGATCGAATGGTGGACAAATTGAAGAAGAAGTTCATTCTTGTGGACTACAAGCTTGATTTGTTTAAGAAGATGCATGGGTTAAAGCAAGCAGGAAGATTAGTCCAAGAATATACAGAGGAATTTTATCGACTCTTGATTAGAGCGGGGCATGCAGAAGCAAATAAGGAGAAGGTTGCTTGTTATATCAGTGGGTTGTGACCTAGCATCCAGGAGGAATTAAGTCTGGTAAGAATGACTAGCCTTGAAGAGGCATACCAGTTTGCCCTATGAGTTGAAGAGAAGCTGAATAAAAGGTTTGAAGGAAGACAAAGAGGGCACGGTCAAGGAGGAAGGGGAAGTAGTAGATCATCTGGAGGCTGCAATGAAACCCAAAAGAAAAATGAAGATGTGGGTACTAGCAAGAACCAAAGGAATGAGGGTTTCAACCGCTCCCATGATCAAGACTTTGGAAATCAGAAAGGAAGAGGTAGAGGATGTGGACAAGAAAGACGAGGCTTTCGTCATACCTATTTCCATTGCAATGAAGAAGGTCATCGTGCCTTTGAATGCCCTCAATGATAAGGAAGGACAGATAGGAGAGCTGAGGGCCAAGCTAGGGTTGCTCATGTGGATGAGGATGCACAATCATCACATTCAGAGGATGCAGAAAGAGGAGAGACCTTGGTAAATGAAAGAGTCCTACTAAGTGGTGAGATTAAACCAGGACAATGAAGGAGTTTGTTCCGTAATAGATGCAAGTGTGAGGATAAATGTTGTGACATGATCATTGATCTTGGTAGCACTGATAACTTGGTATCAGAAGAGATGGTCTTTAAGCTGAAGCTCAAGTGGGAGAAACATCCCCAGCCCTATCGGATTGCTTGGGCAAAAGATGATCATAAGGTCCTGGTAAGTGAACAATGTTTAGTGAAATTCAAAATTGGGAGTTACCATGATGAAGTTCTCTGTGATGTTATTTCAATGGATGTTTGCCATCTATTGTTGGGTAGACCATGGTAGTTTGATAGACATTCAGTACATAATGGGCATGCAAAAACATACTCTTTGACAAAGGATGGAGTTTTCCACAAATTGAAGCCCATGAAAAAGAAAGGTGAAAAGGTATGTAGTAGTGCTAGGATTTGTCTTGTTGATAAAAGGAAGTTTTTAGATGGCATGAAACATTAGCATATGTTCTATGCTTTGATTCCTAGGAAAGATAAAGAAGGTAGTAGTGAAATACCACTTGAAGTTTCAAATTTACTAGGGGAATTTGGAGATATTATCTCTGATAATGTTACAGATGGATTGCCACCAGTAAGGCAAATCAGTCATCAGATAGATATGATTCAAGGAGCTAGTTTTCCTAACAAGGCTGCTCACAGGATGACTCCTACTGAAACAGAGGAGCTAAATAGACAGGTTCAAGAGCTGTTGAGGAAGGGCTTGATTCGAGAGAGCCTGAGTCCATGTGCAGTACCTGCAGTACCTGCACCAAAGAAGGATGGAGAGTGGAGGATGTGTATAGATTCTCGAGCTATAAATAGGATAACCATCAAGTACCAGTTTCCTTTGCCAAGGATGGATGATCTTATGGACTGCTTGAGTGGAGCTCAATACTTCACAAAGATAGATCTCAAGAGTGGCTATCATCAGATATGGATTTGAGAAGGAGATGAGTGGAAAATAGCCTTCAAGACCAAGGACGGTCTTTATGAGTGGTTAGTCATGCCCTTTGGATTGACAAATGCCCCAAAAACCTTCATGCGGCTCATGAATGAGGTACTTAAGAAGTTCTTGGGAAAATTTTTTATTGTTTATTTGGATGATATTTTAATTTTCAGCAAGACTTTGGAAGAACATTTATTGCATATTTGTAGTGTCCTTGAAAGGCTAAGGGAAGAGAAACTATTAATTAATCTGAAGAAGTGTATCTTTGCAAAAAGGGAGTTAGTCTATTTGGGGTTTGTTATATCACCTGAAGGTCTCAAAATGGATCCAGAGAAGGTAAAAGCCATCTTGGAATGGCCTACTCCAAGGTCTGCTACTGAGGTAAGATCATTTCATGGTCTGGTTAGTTTTTACAGGAAGTTTATTAAGAATTTCAGTGGCATATGTGCACCCCTAACTGATACAATAAGAGGGGATAGAAAAGAGTTCAAATGGACTGCAACAACTATGAGAAGTTTTGAATTGCTGAAGAAGAAGGTGACATAACAGCCTATGTTAGCACTTCCAGATTTTAGAAAGGTTCTCCAGGTGGATTGTGATGCCAGTGGCAGCGCTATTGGGGTTGTATTAATCCAAGAAGGTAAGCCTATTGCATATTTTAGTGAAAAATTGAATGATGCAAAGAAGAAGTATTCTATTTATGATCAAGAGTTCTATGCAATAGTTCAAGCCTTAAAGAAATGGAGGCATTATTTATTGCCAAAAGATTTTTTTTTGTATACTGATCATTAGGCATTACAGTACCTAAATAGCCAAGGTAAAATGAATCAGAGGCATATGAAGTGGGTAGAGTTCTTGCAGAGCTATACATTTGTGTTGAAGTATAGAAGTGGAAAATCTAATAGGGTTGTAGATGCACTAAGTAGGAGACAGTTGTTGCTTACGGTAATGCAGGTTGAAGTAGTTGGGTTTGATTAACTCAAGAATTTGTACCTTGAGGATATTGATTTTGCTGAAGCATGGAAAGCTTGTAAAGAACCTGTTGCTATAGATAGAACCAAGTGGTTATACTATTTGATTCAGGATGGCATGTTGTTCAAAGGTAGTTAATTGTGCATAATTGTGCATTCCAAGGAGTTTCATGAGGGAAAATATGATTAAGGAGAAACACAGTGGAGGGATGGCAGGACATTTTGGTCGAGATAAGACCATTTCCATTCTTAGAGAACATTATTTTTGACCTCAAATTTCACAAGATGTGAAGAAGTTTGTACAGAGTTGCCAAGTTTGTCAAGTTACCAAGGGGTTTAGTCACAATACTGGCTTATATCAGCCATTGCCTATTCCATCAAGGCCATGGGAGGACATAAGTATGGATTTTGTTCTTGGATTTCCAAGGACACAAAGGGGTAATAACTCAGTATTTGTGGTGGTTGATAGGTTCTCCAAAATGGCACATTTCATTCCATGCCACAAAACTCATGATGATGTCCATATTGCAGACTTGTTTTTCAAAGAGGTGGTAAGACTACATGGTCTTCCAAGGAGCATAGTTTCTGATAGAGATACTAAAATTGTGGGGTATTTTTGGAGGACATTGTGGAAGAAGTTGAGAATAGACCTAAAATTCAGTTCCACGCATCACCCGCAGACTGACGGCCAAACAGAAGTGGTAAATAGAAGTCTGGGCAATTTGCTGAGATGTTTAGTTGGGGATAGGCCCAAGGGATGGGATTTGATTCTACCACAAGCAGAGTTTGCTTACAATAACTCTATAAATAGGAGTACTGGAAAATCACCATTCCAAATTGTATATGGGAATAGCCCAAGGACTACACCAGAGTTGAGGAAGATAGAACAAGGGGAGAGGACAAGTGCTCAAGCTGAGGAATTTGCTGAACATATCAAGCGTTTACATGAGGAGGTTCAAGCACACATTACCAAGATGAATCAAGAGTATAAAGCTAGGGCTGATCAAAGGAAAAGACATAAGGAATTCCAAGTAGGGGATCTAGTCATGGTGCACTTATGAAAAGAAATATTTCCAGTCAGTACTTACAACAAGCTGAAAATGAACAAATTTGGCCCCTGCAAAATTTTGAAGAAACATGACTCAGGAAATGCATATGAAGTGGAGCTTCCAGATGGTATTCACATTTCTCCTATTTTCAACATTGCAGACTTAATAGAGTATCATGATGATGGTGCAGATGACGAGCTAGTGTTAGAGCCATGTCCAATTCTTGCTTCTAAGAAGGAGGAGATAGAAGACATTCTAGATCATCATATGGGTAGGAGTACCAAAAATAGGCAGTATGAAGAGTATTTGGTCAAATGAAAAGGACGACCGATCAAGGACTCAACTTGGATTTTAGCAGCTGAGGTTTCCCTTTTGGAATTTCCTCTCCCATTCATAAAGTGACAAGGTCACTTTTCAATCTACCTTGGGTGTCTGATGCAGGAGCATCCAGAGGTATAAGGGCAATCCTGTGTCACCCAAAAAATAATAATAATTAGACTTAGTTTCTGTTTCATGTGTTTTCATTTTTGGATACCCATTTGGGTCAAATAAAGGTTCCAACTCTCACAGTTCCACTATCAGTGTTCATGTAAATCCCAAAAAAATAGCAGTATGTAATTGAGAATCATTTTGGTGAACTAGGAGGTGTAAATTGGCTAGATGAATGTAATTGTAATTTAGAGCATTCCAGAAAAAGAATCAGGTCGAAAGGCCCCACGGTTTGAAAGTTATTGCATTTTGTTGGGTTGTGGAGACCTCCTAAGAATGATTCAAAGTTAGGTTAGGGGCATTAAATGACCTCAAAAAGGGCCAAAAAATGGGGGATGAGTGAAGCTGGTCCATAGGGCTATAGAGTGCTTCGAGAGCTTTTCGAAAATGTAAACAGTTCGTCAATCGGAGTTACAGTTCAAAAGTTATGCCTCCTAAAAGTTTTATTATCGTTTCTGGATTCTTTTAGATTTGCATCAACTTCTAACGCAGCTTCTGGAACCTTCTATTTGGTCGGTGGATGCCTACTAGAACTTTCTAGAATCTAATCCTAGTCCTTAACCCTCTGGGGTCTATTTAACGAGATTTCTGCCATTGTAAAAGGCAGTTCGGAGTGGAGTTTGAGAGGAGGTACTGAAAAGAGAAATTATCTCCACATTTATGCTATTGTAAGCTCTTAGGGCATGTTTTGAAGTTTATTTCCTCTGTACTAAATGTACTAGATTATTTTCAGTTAATACAATTTCCCTTTTTCTGTTGTGTCCATTCTGTTCTTGGGTTGTGTGCCCATCAATATATATATATATATATATATATATATATATATATATATATATATATATATATATATATATATATATATATATATATATATATATATATATATATATATATATATAAAGACTTAAAAATGAAATGAATGTATACATGTGTCAACACATACACATGCATAAGTCCGAGGAATGTGTTTAGATATATTCTTGAAATTAATACATATATGCATGTACATGGATATATAAGTAAACTAAACATGAAATTTATACATAAAATCAAATGAAAATAATGAAATGGATTGAAATTTATACATGCACATAAATGAAGTTATAACTCATAAATAGTACATCAAATTAAAAGAATTCACATTTATACATCCTAAAAATGAAATAAACACATGTATATATAAGTGGACTAAATATTATGTTGGGACTCAAAATTGAAGCCCTAATTTTGAGTACCATCCAAAAAAATTAAGCCCTATAAGCACTTTTTAATGCATGTGTAACTGACTATTTTTTTGAGACCTAAGAGGTGTTTAGTGTTTCTAACACATTTCATTTAGTACATCTATGTGTTCCATAAATATAAATTGACATTTTGAGTCATTTCGTGAAGTCTCGTTTTGTGCAATGTCCAAATCTACATTTTTGCCAAAGTGTAAAACAATGACAAAAGGCCTTGTTTGCATTTGACTATCTCAAACCTAGTAATGTTTCATGACTGACTGGTTTGGAAGTGTTTAGTATCCATAATAGAGAACCTATGTTTCAGATTTTGAGTCATTTTGATATGTTTTGACTACATTTATAATCCCTCAAAGTTAGTCTTTTCTTGTTGTTATGCTGGTGCAAATTGTTCAGAATTTTGGGAGGCCCTATTTGACTTGTTATGTCTTTGACCTAATGGACTAAAATGACAAAATCCCTATTGTATTAAATTCTAGAGGTTAGATACTTGCTATGTTTCAATTTTGAGCTTATAAAGAATCCATTTGATTAGTTTTCAAACATGATTCCAAAAGTAAGTTGTAAAGTTTTACTGGTGTCATAAAATGTAGATTGGTCAATACCCCTATTTGAGATGTCATAATTTGAAATCCATGAGAGGTGAGATTGAATGGATTGTACCATTATGTTCTACTCTAAAAATTATTTAATTGTGCTAGTTTGTAAATCTTGATGAATCCATATGCACACTTTCCTAGGTTCATTCCATTTATCAAAACCACTTTCCTGCCATTGTTCCTAGCTCTACAAATCTAAGTAGCCCACTTTGACCATTTTCCAAATGTGTCATTTTATTCATCATGAGCTCTAATCACAAACTTATATTCTCCTCATGGTAGAAAACTAATGCCCCAATTTTCGTGGCCCCAAGTATCCATTTATCCAATTTTTGAAGCCAAATATGAGCATGATTTATTATTTTCTTACATATTTTCTTATAGGTAGTTCTGAGAGGGAAAATTTGATAGTCAATATCTTTTGACTAAGAATTCATCATGAGATGAGATTCAAAAGGGTTCAAAATGTGGAACAGAGAATCAGTGCATCTATATTCGAAGCCCAATCAAGTGTTTTGGTCAGTTTTTAAAGACGATCAAAGGAACTATTGGCATGAAACTAATAGTTTGCAGGAGAAGTTAAAAAAAATGATTTAATGGATGAGTTAGTCATCAAATTGTTTTTAGTGAATATCAAATGATTAATATATCAATTTGACAGTTCAGTTATTTGAAAACATAAAAAAAATTAGTCAGACCCATTTAGGGCCCAACTAATTCCATCAGATGAATCTAACAATGATGAATTGAAAATGTCCAATCAAGGTGATTACATTAATGATCACAATGTTCATTCATAGATATCCATAACCAAATGCTAGTTTTAAGTATTCATAGCACAAGTCATTTCCAACAAATGAAAGGAGTGCCTTGAGTCTTAATGAGTTGGTATAATGTGTAGCAATATCGTGATGAGCTCAAAGTGTGGGCTAATACTCAAAATTACAAAAGAAATTGACAAAGCAATGATCACAACAAAAAAGCTCAATACCTATTAGAGATATAGTTGGGCTAAGTTTAGTTCATACATTTTCTTACAAATATTTTGTCTTATCATTTGGCCATGTCTCTAGTAGGTTGGTTTGCTTGGGCAACTTGGACCATATTAAAGGATGCCAATTCAAAGATTCAAAATATGGTGTCTTTGAGAGCATAAAAATGTATTTTAGCCAAGTATTTAAATCTCCTAGCTACCATGTAACCCATCCATTTAGATTTTTCACCACCCACTCTACTCTTTAAAAATCTGGATTATCACATCCAGCATCACATAGAATTATTTGGTGACTCTGTACTTGAAATCTTCCATATTTAAGTCTCAAACTAATCTTTCTAACCATACTGGCAACTCCCAAAATGTTTCAATCCTAGCTATAGTTCTATGGCCCTGTAGCATGCTCTCACAAACATTCTATATCAAATGATCTCTTCGAAAAGGGAAGGATTCAATTCAAGGTACAACTTGTCATTCACTATACAAGAAAATTTGTTGCATCCAAAAAAAAAAGCCACATTTGGTGGCGCATCTTGTCTCATCCTCATCCCTATGCAACATTTTGGAAGGATTAGATGGCCAGTGAACACTATATGATTTTGACCATGCCAAGGAAGTAAGCCAATCAAAGTCAAATGCAAAAGAAAGGACAATGCAATAAATTTGATTTGAAGAAGCCGCATGAGCCACAAGGGCATGCTTATTGCACAAACAAGGAGCACCATATTGACTTGCATAAGGATAGACCAAAGAAAAGAAGGGTGCCTTAACGAAATGTAGTGATTGTAGGATGGAACTAACCATAGAAGTTGTGGCTTCTGAGTATGTCTTTTTATGAGTTGGCACTACCAGGTATCCCCTTTCATGTTTTAGAAGGTCGAGTTTCATGTAGAAAGGGATCCGCCAAAGGAGAATCCATAGTAGTAATGTGCATGAGGTGATGGAGGCAGGGCATTCCATTACAATGGGAGAGGTTGTCTTGGCACCTATGACCTATGGCTTGAAAGAAGGTAGGCAGCTAGACCAAGCCATCCAACTAATAAGGTGCCCTATCCTAATTTCGGATTCAATGAGGAATGTTTTCTTCTGATATAATGTTTCCATGAGTTTAAAAGCTTGAAATAAAGCACATAGGCTTTATCCCACATTCTCCAAGATATAAACATTTTAAAGCCTTAAATATCAAGTCCTTCACATGTTGACTTGTCTAAAAAGATAGGTCTTTTTATAAGGCAAAGATTGTATGTTGAGGAGCCCACATGCAGCCAAATTGTGACAAGAGATAAAATTTTGAGCAAAATGTGTAGTGACATCATTAGATGATGTGGCATGATGTGGACCCTTAAGACGAATCATGAAATGACTTGTGCTAGTTGAAAGGACTTGATGAAGACATAGGATAATGACACGTGGTCCCATTGAATGGTGGTCACCATGTCACTAAAGGAAAGATCCTCAAACATTAACCATGTGACATGGTGACCAGTTGATGTGACGAGGAGGTGGCATGATGACTAGGTCTTGAGGTGGATCAAGATGATAGGTGTCATGTGGTTGCTATATTGTGATGACATGGTACATTGTTGACTCATCATGTGACATGGTGACTAGTGATGTGGCATGATCACATGGTGGGTGTTAGATGATAAAGCAAAAATTCAACCAATCACACATCAACATGTGGCAGGGCTAGTTAACTAGGTTTTACCCAAAGGGAAAATGGTGTAAAATTTTCAAAATTACAAATTTTAACATTTTATTATATTTTCCCTTAGAAAATCACATGCAATTAGAGTTTAAATAAAATTTAATACATTCTAAAGTTTAAAATTTAGAAATCTTTAAATATATGCCCAAGTGTTGTTTGATGAGCCTTGACTAGAGCCTAGTTTTCAAAGTAAGATCTTGGGATTTCCTGATAAGAAAATATAGGAGCATTATATATCATCGAAATCAAGAGAAAATGAAACTTCCATTTTTGGAGTTTGGTTTTGCACATGAGTCTACTAGTTTGAACTATGCAAGGATTTGTACTAGGTGCCCATCTTTTAGTTTGATTCAGTTGAGGGAGTTCAGATTCAATTTCAAGTGAGATGATGAGCTAAATGAACATAAAGGCAACATGAATGCAGTTATAGGTGAGTTTTGTCACCTCCTAGTCAGTTGAATCAAGGTATCATTAGCGTTTTCTAGTGCATTTTAGATATTTTAGTAGCAAGAGGGTTTTCAACATTAGGGAAAATATATTTCAGTTTTGTTACAAAACAATGATGAAAACCAAATCAGATTTCATGGGTAGAAAGATGAGAGATGTTTTACAACTCTAGGGAATGGAGATTCAAGTGGACACATGTCATTTTGAAATCAAATCCATGATTATATCCCCCTTCTATATCTTTCTCTTTCTCATCCATTGTAATGATTGGTAATTTTTAGTGTGAGACGACATTGTTGGTTCCAGAACTATGATTCCACCATATTCTTCAGCAAATATTTCTCTTGTATGAACAACAGTAGTGAAGATAATATAACTAGTTCTAATTTTTTAGGGATTTATGTGTTCTAATTTAATGCATCTGAATGTATAGTTTAAAGGAAATGAATACAAATGAGAAATAATCTCATGAGTTTCATTTTGATTCTTGTCTCCTATCTTTGTAATCTGCAATCTTATTTGGTTTAAGGAAAAATATCTGAGACCCATTTGCATCCTCTTAAGGTTGTATGTCTGATATATTTTTCTGTTTGAACAAAGGGCCAAGTAAATGCTTGATGTGTTTGATAGGTTTGCTAGTTATTTGAGAAGGATAGTTCATAAGAATGAGGTCTTTATGAACACTGATGTCTTATTCACAAAGTGATAAGATAGATCTAATATCTGGGTGTATGAAATATGTCATTGATATCATAGATGTATGTGTTTAATTTGTGAAATTGCCCAATCGATAAGGCACTAATTAGCTACTAGGATCAACTTGTTCTACTATTGCATATTTGGGATTTTTCTGAAAATCAACATCATTAATCAAAATATTTTCCCTTTCATGTTAAAGAGCTAAAAAGGATGCCCTCACTCAACTTATGGATTTCATAGAGTTGCAATTTACTACTACATATCTTTTTCATTGCATGAGTATAGGAGAAATATGGGTTTTATCTTCTTTGTTTAGATTTAGTGCATGCTTTCAGAAATGGTATCATATAAAGAATTTATAGGTCCACCTGCCCAAGTTTTGTAGAGCATAAAGTAGAAGAAGGGTCAAGCCATATAGTTGGCTTGGTGTCTGAAATCGTATGTTGAAGATGGGAAGTAGCTACCCCTAGATGTATCTTGTTCTCATCAAGGTAATTTGAAACCATCTTATTTCAAAACACCAACAAAATGGTGACTCTATTAGGGAAGTATTAAAACTAAAAGAGAGATTCAATATGATTGAAAGAAAGGCATGTGCAAAGTTTGCAATAGCAGCAAGGTCCATGAAGTGTTTTCCATCTCTTTGCTAAATATCCATGTCTCCTAGTGAACTTTTATCCATTTATAATAGTAACTTTCAAGGTTTAGTGTAAATTGTATTGTTATGTGTGTTCACCTTCAATTAGTTTAGTTAGATTTTGTTTTCAAAGTGTTATTTTAAAATCAGAGTCAAGAATGAACAAAAATAGCTTTTTTCTCTTTTTCAAGTTTGTAAATCTACAAGAGTGGTTTGATGATTTCCATCTCTCCTATATCTAGAGGTCTAGTTTAGATTTTTCAAGTGGAAAATTACGTTTTATTTCTCACAAAGTGTGAGCAGCAACTCTAAATCTTTACACTAGTTTGTTCCTAGTTGATTTTATTGTGATATTTTGAAGGACTTTCAATTGTATGGGAAGATCTAAAGCTTTTGACAGCTTCTTGAAAAGAAAGTATATGTTCTTGATAAGTTTTAAAGTGCTGTTTGCAATCTATTGTTAAGGGTAAAAAGAAAATCAAAGCAATGATTTCTTTATCCTCTTGCAAGGAGGTGGCAATTCTACAAATTTGTATCAATGGTATGAAGGATTTTCAGTATGCACTCATGCCAAATTAGTAGATCAAAGTATTGCATCAGCACTTGAGGTATTTTGATTTTCATGTTTCTCTTTCATGGAAGTCAAGTGTTAAAAATGGTTGCCTCTATTTTTGTGATTTTCAACACTAGGAGAAAGAGGTAGAAATTTTATTTTATGATTGAGTCAGATTTCAGATCTGAGATTAGTTTGCCAAGTTTTGAAAGTTTGGAGGCTATCGGTGACAACATTGCTATGTTAAATAAACTGATCTACAATAAGATTGTCAGTGTTATAATAATTCAAGTAGGAAGTACCCAAGGTTTAAATGCCACACAATGTTATCTAAGGCTTAAATTAGTAATCAAAAAGATGCCTTTTCATTCTAGATGTGAGGAATCTTCCCTACCTAGTTTTTTCCTTAATGTTCTAGTGCCTGATTAAGTTAATTGGCTAGCACCTATAAGGTTACAAAAGTTTTTCCAAGTTGAGAGATTCATTGAGGAGATGGAGAGTGATAATTATAAGATTTCATGTTATATCTCCTCATGGTAATAATGGATATGCAAAAATTCAAGGTAGTAATGAATATAATGAGTTTGTAGAGAAAGATAATTTATCTTCCAAATGTGAAGAGAAGGATTGAAATGCAAATGAATTAAGTAATTGTGATCAGCATGATGAAGATGGATATGAAAGTGAAAATAAACTTTGTTATAGTGAATATGAAGTTGAGAAATTATATGATAGTAGCGGAGGTAATTCTTGCCATAGTAAGAATGAATTTTGTAATGATGTTGATATCCCAGATTGTTATAATAATGATTTTTCTGTTGTAAGTTCTTCATGTCATCTGGATGATAATCACAACTAGGAGAAGATTTGTGAGGCATTCTTCTTGAGACTTGAGGAAATTTCAGTTTTGTTGGCTCATGATTTTGAAAAGCATGTAAGTGTTTCTAAGGATGCTCATGTTTTCCCTTATAGTGCTTCTTCATTCAGTCAAGTCACTTCCCCAAAGTTTTATGTGGAAAGAGATAGAATCCAAAATATCTTTATTAGATTTTGGTGGTGTATATGACAGTAACTCAAATGTCTTTGTACATAATGAATTTTTGAATGCAGGGGATGCTAGTGAAGGGAAGTTTGATGTTGTTTTAGATTCTTCTCATGTTGATTTTGCTACAATATGTTTTGATGTTTCATGTGATGAAAAGGAAAATAGAAAAAGTTGTCAATCTGATTATGAATTTTCTTTATGTGCTAATAAGTCTTGTAGAGATAAGTTGAAGGTTCATTCTAACTTTCACTGAGATGAGAAAGATGATTGTGATCAGCATGGTTTAGATCAACAATTTATGAATAAGTTTTCATACTTGGTGACTAATCAAGTTTTTGAGTGTGAAGAAGTTTTAGCAAAAGATAAATTTGACTTAATGAGTAATATGACTACAAGAAGGCAGCGATCAGATTTCACATACTCTCCACATTTGGTAACACAAGGTGAGTTACAAAATTTTGACATATGCAACTTGTTGAACAAAGTAGAATATGAATCATTCATGTTTCCAACTAATAGCATCGAACAATCATATGTCGATGATGGTTTGTAGAATGATTCTAGTTTGCATGAGTATGTTGATTTTTTTTCTCATAGTGAGTGTCATGTAGAGGTTAATACAGATGTATGTATGCACTATGAGAATGAAGGAACTTTTTTCATTTTTTCCAAGTGATTTGATTCATAATGCTAATATGATTGTTGAAACTAATAGAAGAGGTGTTTTCAACTTACCTCATGAAGGTGTAGATGAAAATTAGGTTTATAACAGAGGCAAGAAGTTTTGACAAGTTTTAGTGGTCTGGGGCCATCGTTTGTACAGTTTAGGAGTAGTTGTTTTTGCTTTCAATAAAGATGGTCTAGAGACATTTTTTGCTATCAGGTGTGTGGTTTGCTTCTTCCAAAGATTTGAATCCTTGCCATTCCCACAAGGGACATGAATCCCTAGATAGAGCCACTATTGGGACTCAAAATTGAAGCCCTAATTTTGAGTACCATCCAAAAAAATTAAGCCCTATAAGCATTTTTTAATGCACGTGTACCTAGTTGTCCATTTGAAGCCTAAGAGGTGTTTAATGTGTCTAACACCTTACATTTAGTACATCTATGCATTCCATAAAATTAAATTTCCATTCTGAGTCATTTTGTGAAGTCTTGTTTTAAGCAATGTCCAAATCTGTATTTTTGCCTATCTCAAACAATGATAGAAGGCCTTGTTTGCATTTGAATATCTCATACCCAGTAACATTTCATGACTTTAAAATTTGGGAGTGTTTAATATCCATAGCAGAGAAGCTATTTTTATATTTTGAGTCATTTCAATACGTTTTGACTAGGTTTATAATCCCTCAAAGTCGGTCTTTTCTTATTGTCATGCTGATGCAAGTTGTTCAAAATTCTAGGAGGCCCTATTTGACTTGTTATAACTTTGACCTAGTTGGAAAAAATGAGGAAATTCCTATTCTATTGCATTCTAGAGGTTAGAGACTTGCTTCGTTTCAATTTTGAGCTTATGATGAATCTATTTAGTCAGTTTTTGAATGAAATTCCAAAAGCAATTTGTAAAGTTTTACTAGTGTCATAAAATGTAGATTAGTCGGACCCTTGTTAGGGAGGTCATAACTCAAAATCTATGATAGGTGATATTGAATGGATTGTACCATTGTTTTCTACTCTAAAAATTCTTTAAGTGTGCTAGTTTGAAAATCTTGACAAATCTATTTGCTCACTTTTCTAGGTCTATTCCATTTCTGAAAACCACTTTTCTGCCATTGTTTCTAGCTTTGCAAATCCAAGTATTCCACTTTGATCATTCACCTAATACATCCTATTATTTTTCATGACCCCTAATTCGAGACTTATATTCTCCTCGTGGAAGTGAACATATGCCCCTATTTTTGTGCCCCCAAGTATCCATTTACCTAGTTTTTGAAGCCAAATCCGAGCATGATTTATTGTTTTCTAACATATTTTCTTGTAGGAAGTTTTGAGAGGGAAAATTTGATAGTCAATAACTTTTGATTAAGAATTCATCATGAGACAAGATTTGACAGGGTGCAAAAAAGTGGAACAAAGAATCAGGGCGTCTATTTTTAGAGCTCGATTAGGTGTTTTGGTTAGTTTTTAAGCCACTCAAAGGACCTCTTGGCATGAAACTGATAGTTTGCAGGGGATGTTAGAAAATGAGGTTTAATGGATGGTTCAGTGGTTGAATGGTTTTTAGTGAATATCAAATGATTAATAGATCAATTTGATAGTTCAGTTGTTTGGAAACAAATTTTTGTTTTTAGCCACACCCATTTAGGGCCTGACTGATTCCATGAGATGAATGTAATAATGGGGAATTGAACATGTCCAATCAGGGTGATTATAATAATGATTACAATGTTCATGCATGGATATCCATAACAAAATGCTAGTTTTAAGTATTCATAGCACAAGTCATTTCCAACAAATGAAAGGAGTACCTTGAGTCTTAATGAGTTGGTATAATGTGTAGCAATATCGTGATGAGCTCAAAGTGTGGGCTAATAGTGAAAATTACAAAAGAAATGGACAAAGAAATGATTAGAACACAAAAGCTTAGTACCTACTAGAGATATAGTTGTGCTAAGTATAGTTCATACATTTGCTTACAAATATTTTTCCTTATCATTTGGCCATGTCTCTAGCAGGTTGGTTTGCTTGGGTAGCCTGGAACATATTAAAGGATGCCAATTCAAAGATTCAAAATATGGTGCCTTTGAGAGGATTAAAATGTCTTTTCACCAATTAGTTAAATCTCTAAGCTACCACATAGCCCATTCAATTAGATTTTTCACCTCCCACTCTACTATTTTACAAATCTAGATGACCACATCTGGCATCACATAGAATTATTTTGTGATTCTATACTTGAAATCTTCCATAATTAAGTTTCAAACTGATCTTTCTAACCATACTTGCATCTCCCAAAATGTTTCAATCCCAGTTGTAGTTATGTGGCCTTGTAGCATGCTCTCATAGACATTATGTATCCGATGATCTCTACGGATAAGAAAGGATTCAATTCAAGGTACAACTTGTCATCCACTATACAAGACAAGTTGTTGCATCCAAAATAAAAAACCACATATGGCGGCACATCTTGTCTCTTCCTCAACCCTATGCAAAATTTTGGAAGGATTACATGGCCAATGAGCACTAAATGATTTTGACCATGCCAAGGAACTAAGCTAGTCAAAGAAAAACATAGAAGAAAGGACTATGTATGAAATTTGATTTGAAGAAGCCACATGAGTAGCAAGGGTGTGCTTATTGCACAAATATGAAGCATTGTATTGACTTGCATAAGGATTGAACAATGAAAATGAAGGATGCCTTAATGAAATGTAGTGATTATAGGATAGACCAAACCATGGAAGCCGTGGGTTTTAAGTATGATTTGTTAAGAGTTGGCTCACTACTAGGTAGCCCTTTTAATCTTTTAGAAGGTCATGTTTCATGTAGAATGTGAGCCGCCAATTTTAAAAGGGAGGCAATGAATTCGGAGCTGCAAAAAAAGAATCCACAATAGTAATGTGTATGAAGCGATAGTGGTAGGACATTCAACTATGATGGGAGAGTTTGTCTTGGCACCTATGATCCATTGCTTGAAGGAAGGTAGGTAGATGGGCCGTTCCATCCAACTAATAAGGTGCCATTTCCAATTTCAAATTCAATGAGGAATATTTTCTTCTAATATAATGGTACCATGAGTTTCAATGATTGAAATAAAGTGCATAGGCTTTATCCCACATTCACCAAGATATAAACATTTTAAAGCTTTAAATATCAAGTCCTTCACATGTTGACTTGTCTAAAAAGATAGTGCTTTTTATAAGTCAAGGCTTATGCATTGAGGGGCCCAGATATGGCTAGATGGTGATGGGACACAAAATTTTGAACAAAGTGTGCAGTGACATCATCAGATAATGTGGCATGACATGGACCCTTTAGAAAAATTGTGAAATGGCACATGGTAATTGACTAGACTTGATCAAGGCACAGGATGGTGACATGTGGCCCCATTGGATGGTGGTCACCATGTCGATAAAGGAAAGATGGTCAAACATTAACCATGTAACATGACAACCAACTGATGTGGCAATGATTGGGTGATAAGGTGGCATGGTGACTAGGTGCTGAGGTGGATCAAGATGATAGGTATCACGTGGTCACTATGTTGTGATGATATGGCACATTCTTGAATCATCATGTAACATGGAGAATAGTGATGTGGCATGATGATGTGGTGGGTGTCAGATGAAGAAGCAAAAATCAACCAATCACATGTCAACACATGGCAGGGCCAATAAACTAGGTTTGACCTCGAGGGAATATGGTGGAAATTTTTCAAATGTACAAATTTTAGTATTTTATTATACTTTCCCTAAGAAAATTACGTGCAGCCAGAGTTATAAATAAAATTTGATATATTCTAAAGTTTAAACTTAATTTTTTTAAAATTATATGCCCAAGTGTTGTCTGATGAACCTTGACTGGAGCCTAGTTTTCAAAGTAAGATCCTCAGAGTTCTCGATAATTTAATATAGGAGTATTATATATCACTAACATGGGGAGAAAACAAAATTTCCATTTCTAGAGTTTGTTTTCTCATAGTAGGTCACTAGTTTGAGTTATGCAACGATTTTCTCAGGTGCCTAGTTTTTAGTTTGGTTCAGTTGAGGTAGTTCAGATTCAATTTCCAGTGAGATGATGAACTGAATGAACATAAAAGGCAACATGAATGCAATTATAGGAAAAAAAATTCTGCTCCTAGTCAATTTAACCAAGGCATCATCAACACTTTCTAATGCATTTAAGATGTTTTAGTAGGAGGGTTTTCATCATTAAGGAAGAGATATTTTGGGTTTGTTACAAAACAATAATGAAACCTAAGTCAGATTTTATGGGTAGAATGATGAGAGATTTTCTACAATTGTAGGGAGTGAAGATTCAAGTGGACACATGTCATTGTAAGATTAGATCCAAGATTCTATTCTCCTTCTATATCTTTCTCTTTCTCATCAATTGTAATGGTTGGTAATCTTCAGTGTGAGACCACATTGTTGGTTCTAGAACTATGATTCCACCATATTCTTTAGCATATATTCCTCTTGTATGAATAGTAGTAGTGAAGATAATATAGCTAGTTTTGATTTGTTAGGCATATCTATGTTTTGATTTCATGCATCTGAATGTACAGTTTCAAGGAAATGAATACAAATGAGCAAGAATCTCTTTAGTTTCATTATGGTTCTCGTCTCCTATCTTTGTAATCTGCAATCTTATTTGGTTTAAGGACAAAGAACTAAGACCCATTTGCATCCCCTTTAGGTTGTATGTTTGATATATTTTTCTATTGGAAAAAAGGGCCAAGTAAATGCTTGATATGTTTGATAGGGTTGTTGGTTATTTGAAAAGGATACTTCAGAAGAATGAGGTCTAGTTCACAAAGTGATAAGATAGATATGATATTTGGGTGTATGAAATTTGTCATTGATATCACAGATGTATGTGTTTAATTTTTGGAATTTCCCAATAGATAAGACACTAATGAACTACTAGGATCAACTTGTTCTTATTATTTCATATTTGGGGTTTTGTTGAAAATCAACATTGTTAATCAAAATCTTTTCCCCTTCATGTTGAAAAGTTGAAAAGGATGCCCTCACTTAGCCTATGGATTTCATAGAGTTGTGATTTGTTATTGCATATCTTTGTCATTGCATGAGTATAGGAGAAATAAGGGTTTCAATGTATGCTTTGACAACTGGTATCATATAAAGAATCTATAGGTCCACCCACCTAGGTTTTGCAGAGCCTAAAGTAGAAGAAGGGTCAAGCCTTATAGTTGGCCCGATGTCTGAAATGGTATGTTGAAGATGGGAAGTATCTGCCCTTAGATGTATGTTGTTCTCATTAGGTAATTTGAAACTGTGTTGTTTCAAAACACCAACATATTAAATGAACATACATTTAAATATCACTTCAATGAAGAGAAATATGAAATATCTAGGCAAGTCCTACATATGAAATATCTGAAGTGGTTCCCAATGGTTCTGTGTGATCATGGAGAACACTTAATCATCTTTTGTGATCCTAAGTATCTTTTCTCCACTTGTGTCATCCTCTTTGATTTTTAACAAGATGTAGATTAAAAGAGGTAGGAATAACATAGTGACTATATTGAAGCACCTTATTGTTAGGTTTGTAATCAACAAAGTGAATTCCATGTTTCACTAATATGGTTTTCCTTACGTATGTTTCCTCCAAAACAATTGAACCTACACAAACAATGTATTTAAAAGTTAATATATTTTAATGTGTACATACATATTTAATAATAATTTATGTATGATATATATAATTTGAATAAAAAGCCTGTAGGGAATATTATTCTATTACTTTCTTTAGGTTCAGTTAACCTCATCCTTTCTGTAGTGGAACACAATAAATACTAACTTACTCTTTCTACATTTCCAAACTCAACAAGAACTAAAAAAACTTCCCTTATACACAAGAAATATGTACATGCATACAAATGTGAGCTTAAGTATCCTTGTGACATATATATACATATAAATAAATAGATTTAACAAAAAATTAAAAATTAAAAATAATTACCATTTACAACTTGTCTAGATATATGATTATAATATGAAGAAATCAAAGGGATGTCATCAAAATTTTCGTCTTCATTAGATCCATTAATTGTATTAGTAACAACAAGTCTCACCAAACTCTATGGACCTACATATCCAAGATCCTAGTTGATGCATTAAGAATAATTCTCATCGATGCAATAAGAAAAAAATAATGAATAGTCTCTCATTTACAATAACCAATTTTGATGAATAGTACTCATAAAGGAATGTAAGGATCATGTTTTTTCTATCCTCTCGCAACCATGCATATTTTTCCTATCAACACCTGAATAGAAATATTTAATATATACATAAATATTAGAGAGAAATATGTGTGTGTGTGTGTGTGTGTGTGTGTGTGTGTGTGTGTGTGTGTGTGTGTGTGTGTGTGTGTACATGTATAACTTAAATAAATTAAAAATATATACTTATGCTTGTACATGTACCTCATATCTCCCAAAAGACTCTACAAGGCATTGGTTGACATGTTCTTTATGATGCACCAATATCATTTGGTGCAAAATATGTCTTGTACCATTCAATAACATCATGTGCATTACTTATAAAAACTCCCTTATAATTCATTTCATACTTTCTTAGAGCACGTTTGATGCAAGCTCTAGCACTATCATGTTAACCTTTGCCATGTCCACTTTCAAAGAAACTCTATATTGTATGTTGTCATTATGATGATATCGACAAAGTGCATAATATTTTTTGGATGATTTTAATTGTGCAAAACACCCATCTGACCATACATAATGTTTATCAATAATTATGCCCTTTTCTTTGATATATGCAAATAATTCCAAAAACAATATTCTTGAATATCATGTTCTTTATTATCACTTATGTAGAAGTGATATTCTTTCTTGATGATGCATGCTTCATCTATGCTTTAAATATCATTCAAATCTTACTGTGCATAAGAATAACACACCTATACCATAATAGTAACCTGATTTGAAAATTAGTAGTCTAATTGAGGAGCCTTTTGATGAAATAAAGAATAGTTTCATGCAAAGTCAACAATCAATAAAACAATTCCACATAGAAAATTATCTCCAAGTGTTTGAAATTTTTGTGCTTTTCACTTTGAAAAAAAATAATGCTGAATATACAATTGAATCAAACTCTTAAATGTATCCATAAAAGCTCCAATAGTTATGTCCTCTTCAATATATTCCAATCTTTTTGTTTCTTTCCCATTTTTAGTTTCATTCCTTGTAAAATACTTGTAAGACTAAGAATTTATTATTTTTGTGACATCAATATCATCATTTTTCAAAAGAAAAAGAGCCAATTAACATATGTGTCACATGTTCCTCCAATGCAATTAATTTGACCAATAGGATAATCTATTTTGTCACATAAAATTGCTGATATGAACTGAATTTGTCTACTAGGAGGAACATAATAATAATCAAATGTATCTTCTACAAAATTTTGATAATATTGATAGTGAAGATCAAATTCAATATAATAATGACAATAATATGTTTCAAACAGTTTTCTTCTCCTTACATAATATGGCTTTAACCTCTCAAATAATGTTTTCCAAATCTTTATATCAATATTTGAACTACAAAATGATACATACATTTCATGTTGTGTTATGTCCAACCAATGTTTTGTATGATGTTCATAATGATTAGCTCTAACATGTATTTGAAAACATCTCTACTGCTTGATGAAGGACAAGTATTATCATTCCAAAATGATATTACTGAACCTTTGATTCTATTTTCAATCCTATAACAAGGAGGAGCTCTACACATAATTTACCAATTTCCTTCCAAAGTGATATCATCCAAAACCATTCTCCTCTAAACATATTTTGATATTGCTTTTCTACTAAACCAATCGGTGACCAAACTGAAGATATTTGTCTATTTTTAGGTACATTAATACTAAGAATAGATGTAAATATTACTCTTCTTGTCACAATCTTATCTTTACTTCGAGTTGTCTTCCTTAAATACCTCAATCCTTTCTTACAATTTTTATAATAGAAACTTTTCATGTTAGAAAATTTTCCTTTTTTTGATGTTGTGTCTACACCCAACAATTCCTATGGTTCTTGCAGAAAAATTTCTATATGAACATGAGAAAGTACTTGGGCTTTCTCAAGTGTTTCCAAATCATGAGATTTACCTGTTATTTCTTTTATTAACTTATTTAATACTCTATTTTTTGAGTGACTCAATGATTTAATATAAGCAAGTGATTTGAATTTATCTACATCCATTGCAAGAAAATAATTTAAATTTCTGTGTGATATTTTTCTTTACACTTATAGATAGTCTTAATTATTCATCCATATGAGTAGGAGCAACTGATCCTAACCTTTCTCCAATTTTCATTGTTTTATGTCTTGAATTTTCTTATATTAAATTTTCATGTCCTGGACCTTCCTCAACATCTATTTTCTCATCTTCTAATTGTCTTTGTAGTGCTACATGCACATAAATGAATGAGATTACAATACTTTTTAGAGAAGAAAAAAATCTATTCAAATATGAATGTACAAGTACATACCTATTCTCCTTCAATGATAATCACAATTTCTCTATTCTACATAAACTAATTTTTTTTTCCTGATTTACTTTGTCTTCCTTTCATTGTTCCCATCTTCGTTCTTCACAAAACTATCAAATTGCCTTCAAAATGAAAAAATAAATATAAAAAAATCTATTTTATATTTGTCTTCTTTAAATTTCTTTTCAAAAAAACAAATTTGATAATTATTTCATTTGATATACATTGTAAAAAATATTGTATATTCATAAAATATTCTAAAAATTGAAAAAAAAATCACTTAGGCCAATAGGGCTTCCAACAAAGTTCCCTAGGGGGCTACATTCAAAGAGCCTTGGGGGTTTCATTGAAAGCCTCTTAGATCTATCCCTCATCGGTGGGAAACCTATTATGAAGTGCCAAGGGGGATTCATTCAAATCTCCTTGGGCCCATCCCTCGTTGGTGGAAAACCTATCAAGAAGTGCCAAGGGGGCTTTGATCGAATGGCAAGAATGGCTTCGATGGAAGGGTATTCATTTGAATCTTTTCCCAAGGCTTTGATCAAAGACCCCTTTGGTCGAAGGCCCTTAATTTTTTTTTTTGTTAAAAAACTTAAGATTTTTTCCCTCAAATTATGCCCTTTTGAGCAATCAAACAATGGCTAAATAGGTCTTTATAAAAAAAACTAAATATACCAACTTGTTTTGGTTTGAATTAGATTTACATTGATTATAATTTTATTATACATTGTGTTTATTTTGACTTTTTATTTGTATTAATATTAATTATAGGTTATTTGGCCATCTCACAAGTTTTAGTTTCAAGCTTCTAGAAAAATAGAAACCAATTTATTTTTTTAGACAAAAAAGGGTTTTGTCAAGGTATGTGTATCACCTTTCTAACCAAAAAAAAAAAAAAATCATTTCTATCTATACAAAACAAATTATAGTGGCCAAAATCAACCTATGTGTAATTTATCATTAATGTCACATTGTCATTGAATAGAATCTAGAGTTTCTAATGAAATTAAACAAAGGCCATTAAAATGACTAGGTATTAATGTTACCATTCTAACCTTGAAATAATTTTATCCTTATCATTATTTTAAGAAAACATTATTTTGATCAAAATGACCATAACTCTTTAAAAATGATTTTTTTTCTTATAGAACACTTCTTGAAGGAGATAATATATGCCACTTCAATTACTTTGGACAAAAAAAAATTGTTTTAGAAACTACACAAAAAATTATAGAAATCACTAGTTTACATCATCTTCAAATTATTTACGGTTTTTAGTAATACACATTTGAAAGTAAATATTTTTTGAATAACATCTATTCCAGTGTAAAAGTTGGCCAAAAATAGGAAATCATTATTGTGGCTTGACACATTATGGAGGTTATAAGTATCTTTAATATTATTAAAAATTTTTGGAGAGTCCCTGACTAACCAAACAATATTACAACCTTTTACTTTGGCTAAAGTAATCTCCTGTGAAGCAGTTATCACTTTGGCAACATGACTAGTTGGAATGCAAAGAGGCATAGAAATAGCTGCAATAAAACCACCTCCATCATTTCTTATATTCACCCCACATCTAGCTAGACCTAGATTTTCTTTTTGCGCTCTCTCAAAATTCATCTTGATCGATCTAATAGGGGGAGTTGTCCATAACAAGTTTTCTATTCCCACCTTCAAGAAATTTTCATCTCAGAAAAATTCATGTTATTCAAATCATCTCCATTATCATTTATAAGCACTTTTCTATGAAATATAAGGTTTTTTGTTAGTACTCTTCAAACTCTTCTCTCTAATGATATAGCTAGAGTCTTCTTGTCCCTGAAAATTCTATAATTTCTCTCTTTTTAGATGTTTCAAATAACATGATTATCGAAGTTTTTCAAAATTAGAATAGGATCCTTATTAGTGATTGGACATTGCCATTATTCAATGAATTTATGCATTCAATTGGGAAACACCCAACCAACATTCAATCTTTGGAGAATGAACTCCCAAACATATTGTTTAAGAGAATTACAAAAGAAGATGGTTAGTTGATTCACCTTCTTTATGATAAAGAAAACAATGATTATGAATAAAAAAACCTCTATTAGAAAGATTATCAATAGTTAAAAATTTTAATTGTAAGAAGAACCAAACAAACACATTAATCTTACAAATTCAAATTTTATTCCATGCATGAGCCCAAAAAGTAATTTCAGCATTTTTTAACCACAAAGAATACATAGAAGAAGCAAAATACCTATTATTGGGATTTAGAGAGAAAACCAACACATCTTCTTAAATAGGCCTAATAAACCAAACATTAAGTTAGGAGTTATGTTTTTATGAGAAGTTTAATTTTTAAGAGGAAATTTTTCTTTGTGTCTCCCTAATCATTCAAATTTGTAATAAGAAATTTATTAATGGTCAAAAGTTTAAATTTTCTATGTAGGAAGGGAAAGTGGGCCAAGTAATTTTAGCTCAAAAATTTTGATGTTGCATTTTACTTATGAAACTCTTACCAATTGTATAAAAAGTTTACTAAGTGGCTTAAAGTAATTGTGATTGTTATAGAAATCTATTATATTCAAGGCTATCAAAATTTTTTATTTTGTACATAATGCAACCCATTATGAATTAAGTGTCAATGTTTATATCTATGAATTTCACAATGATATCAAATTTATTAAAAGACTCAAGGAACCAATTATATTATAAAGATGCATCCTTTGAATAATTGAAACTATCTTTCCATATCTAGCATGACTATCATCTCAATGTATTTTTGGAGTTGAACACATTTAATTATGGTAATGATTATGGTGTATTCTTTGGAAATAATTTAAAATCTACCTCCAAGAAACTTCTATGTCTTTTTAATAGATGATGTTTACCCTTTTTGTGACTAGCCATTTTAATGGATAGGGGATCTATTTATAAGAAGAAAGATTTTTCCCAATGTAGTATTAAGGAAGTGAAAGAGATGGGGTAGTATTGTATAAGGTTGAGCCTCAAGACTATAAAGAACCTACCCACAAAGATAAGTTTTGTGACAATTTCTGAAATACAAGTTTAATTAGCTAATTTTAATCTATAAAAGGGTTCAATAGAAGGCTTTTTATAAAGTTTGTCTATTCATGACAACAAGCGCATGTGTCCATTGGTGTTGTTATATTTTAGATAATGTAGATCTCAATTTTCAAGCTACAAGGATTGATTATAGTAGTAAAACAGTTGAATGAAAGAGTGTGGAAGACACGAATATAATTTAGAGAAATTTTATCAGAATGAGTGAGAGCTTGTTTGTGATTTTGTCAAAAAATAAGTATGAAAGATCTTCTCGTCCTACCTTCTCTTTCATTTTCTTATTCATTATGAAGTATTTCACTTTAGTTTGTAGATTCTCCACCTACTATGGTTATGATTTCACAAATTTGAATCATATCCCTAATAGTGGGAAAATTATTGTGATATTCTTTCTTCTTCAATCCCTTAGTCATTACATGAGCCAAGGGCCTTCTTCTCATCTAAACCAAGTGCTTTTGTATGTCATCTACCGATATAGTTTTAGTTCATATATGAATATGTTAAATTTAGTATGTCTTTTTTTATGGGTAGGTTCATAACTTATCCCTTGTTAGAAGAAACCTCAAATAGGTTAGTGAGAATTGAATTATTTGGTAGAGAGTTGTTCCATAGTCCCTCAATGGAGAACCCTATTTCTAATAAGATGGGAGAAAACTCCCCCTCTATGAATAAGGAAAAATGATTATCCTTCATTTCCTTTGAAGAAGCCCTTCCTGATATCACCTATCCTAAGAGAAAACCACCTTCACAGAAGCTTACTAGTTCCAAACATTTTAAAACCAATGAGATAGGTAAGAATACTTACATTTATGTTGACAAGAACAATATTGGGATTGAAACAAAATTTGAATCTTGGGGTGAAAAAAAAGGTGATTGCTCTAGTGAATAGGGAAATTAGTTGATCTTAGCTTAACGAAGGTTTATGAAACCTACTCATAAAAATTGAATTAAGAAAAGGAATATGGAGGAAGATGCGATGTTGAAAATAAACCAAGTGTTTTAGCTAAATAAGTGTGACAAGCTAGGGTTGTCCTTACAACAAAAGATCAACCAACAATGCCCAATACAACCATACGACCTATAGAACACAATAGGTAGTTAAGCCATAACATGAATCCCAAAGGGAAACATTGGTGGTTCGTCCAATAATCCCCCATTGGTGTTTTCCAAGGAGAGTCAAATCTATTAAAAAGCTTTGATACCACTTGTTAGAATTTAGGGTTGTTGTTGCACTTAAAATCAACCTTTGATGCCCAACGTAACAACAAGGCTTATAGAACACTTAAGATAGTTAAGCCATGTCATGAATCTCTAAGGGAAACATTAGTGGCTTGTCCAAAAAGAGATGGACGAAAGTTATAATTCATATGATGAGATCTATGAAATGGAGGTCGGACGTCAATGATCAATAGAACATAGTGGAGGAAATATCTACTTAGCTCACTATCAATCTGAACAATATCATAAATTTTGGTGGTACCTCCCTTGTCCTTGTAGAGGAAGCTAAAGATAAGGATAAGCCTACTACCAAGAAAAACAGGAGATTTTCAATAAAAATGAAGATATCATGAATTTTGGTGGTACCTCCCTTGTCCTTGTAGAGGAAGCTAAAGATAAGGATAAGACCACTACCAAGAAAAACAGGAAATTTTCAATAAAGATGCCCTAATGAACTACATCAGGGACCTATAGAATAGAGCCATTATGCTCGAGAATCTTACTCTGAAGACTTTGTCTACTAGGGATTTCTATTCTACCTTCACTTCCTTGCGCAACATTTTTTATGGTCTTATGATGAAACGTGTGCTTGGAATTGTTAGAGAAACAACAAAAACCTGGGCATCAATTGCTGGAGATAATAGAGTTTCTTTTCAATGCAGTTTGCGACTGTTATACTATATTTTTTTATTATGTTTAAAATTGCTATTTGTAATGATACTATAAACAATATTCTGAATTATTTCTGGGACATTACACTCTTCCCTTGTGTGCAGCTATGTTTAGCTAGTGTTTAGATGTTCAGTGTTGTCAAAGAACTCTTTAATTAGTCTTTTATTATTTTGAGTGACGTTGACTGATTAGGGTCTAAAGCTATGCTTCCTTTTTTCTATTAGCATCCGATTGTTGTCTCCAAATTCAGGGCCGTCTCCAAAAGGAAATTACGGGCTCCACTTTTGATTCTTGACATTCAATTATCTTAAATGAGAGGCTAGAGAAGAGACTAATTGATTGACAGGAAAGGATAAACCATTACTTTTATTTTGTTGCAGGTTCCTTTCCAATTGGTGTTTTTTTCGATTTTTATGACATTGCTCCCAATGCTCTCCCCTATAAGCTCATTTATGTAATAAGGTTACGTTCTGTCTAGATTCAACAGCTTGTGGAGCACTTGAATGCGGTTCTGAGGGCACTAGCATTCGATCGCTTCCTGAGTTTTCACAAGCAAACGTGTCTTCCGAAGAATGTTGCGGAGCCCACACTATTTGTTACTCCCCTTCATCATTTTCCACCTGAAATTGCCACAAGCAGTCGCTGGATGCCATTCCTAAATTGTAAGCTTTTTTCCTTCCTGGGCAGGGGCTCTATACTGAAATTGTAAATGTGTTTTCGTGTTTGGCAGTTGGTCTTCTTCTGCACTATTCTCCATAAAGAGTACTTCGCCTATGGTTGGCGATTCCTCTTCATTCTTTCCTCCATCCGTACCATCTATATTTATACCACTTTTTGATTACTATGTTCAAACACCTATGCCACTTTTATTTAAAAGATTTTAAAAAACCGTCTAAAGAAATCATGTCGATGTATTTAAGTTGCATTCGAATACTATTAATGCGGAACCCGCTCACAATGGCAGTTGCATTATCCGGGAAAAACTCAAAGAAATATATGTTTCTGCAACAAATGCGTAACTAAAATACTCTCAATAACTCTATAAGTGCAGGCGTAGCAAAGCTTAACCACACAAACAAAGAGATCTATTGAAATTAGTGGTAGTAGGTAAAATTACAAAAGGGGGACCTTTAGTAAAGCGAACATTTTAAGTCAATGGTACAAACAACATTTGAAAAGACAGCAGAAAAAGACTACGCATGCCAGACCACTTACTGGATTATCTTTTGGCATCTAATTAATAAAGGAAAACCGTGAGAATAGTAGTTCTTACTGACCTTGACTGGAGTCTGTACAAACCTTAGGCAATCATTCAGGTTGTCGAAACCTTAAAATCACCTCACACGCAGGACAATGGGAGCGAAAAAGAACAGAGCTTCATAGACTCAGATCCACTCCAAACACAGTAACACTTGAAGAATCGGGAGATGTGGAAGAACGCACATCTTTACTTCGAGGATCTCGAAACTCAAGTGGCCTCGAGTCTTTCTTCTCCGATGAGTGAAAACCATAGAAACCAAATATAGACGATGAACAGGTAAATGGGATCAAATCATTGACTGATCCGTCCTGAACAGGAGCCCCCAACTCAGCGCCCGATTGTCTGTGAAGTGCCGAATGATTTACTAACAAGGGGCGTTGAAAGGGGAGATTAACGAGGGAGGCTTGTTGCTTATGGCGGAAGCTGATGAAAAGCTGTCGTAAGCCACTGGTACTGCATTCGAAGGACACAATATCTCCTGCCTGGAGGAACTTACACTTTGTGTAACGGCACCAGCCCTTGGTGAGTACATAGCTCTTACTACTGCTCCAGTACGAATACTTGAACCTCCACGTTTTGCCCACGTTGTCCTCGCAATTGAGAGTGACACCATCTACCATAGACACAACTTCAAGAGGGAGCCACATCCGAGCATGGAGCCTCGGAATGACCAGCCTGTTCAGCTTCCCAACATCACTCGGTGTCAAAATCTTTTCAAAGAGGTGCCTCCGCTGGTCCTCGGGCTTCATCACATTTGGAGATCCCTTGTAATAGTCGTGGAGCTCATCACGGTAGCTGTGTGTTCTCAGCATTTCAATGATCTCCGCCTTGGAATGCTGCCCTAGAAAGAAGGCCTCTTTAGGGTGAGCGTACCGAATAGGGCCGAAGTTGGTGATGGCTTTCTCACCACGGATCTTCATGGCTGCGGTATCGTAAGATTGTGCAGCGTCTTCTTCAGTGGTGAATGTGCCGAGCCACACGCGTCTGTGTTTCTCGTAGATCTGAGCACCCCACCGACCATTTGGCTGCGCGAGGACTCCTTTGTACTGCGATGACCGCTGTTTTCCCGATCCATTTGTACTCCCATCCTCCTCTTCGATGCCTCCGGAGATCTGGAAAGATATATTCCCAGTTCCACTCAACCTAGGTGAAGGGAAGATGGTTTTATCTTCAGAGGGTGTCACTGCAAGGATCGAATGTACCTGAGCCGTGAGCTTGATTTGGGTGTCGCTTAAATTTGATATTTCTCCAGCCTCGTGATTGTCGGTTTTGTCTGAGGTTTCGCCCAATGCTACTGGACAGCAGCTGCCCAAGCTCAGTCCCAAATCCTCGCTCGCTTTCCATCCCTGAAAATGCAGAGTCACACAGCTTTATGTCCCTTGCGAAGAACCAGAGTAACATAACCTATGGATCTCTTAGTATAACACCAATATAATTCAACCAACAAACTGCAAAAGAAACGGAAAAGCATATTTTTAAACAATAACGAACCTTTGGAAATGAAAAAGCAGACATAACAACTCAGCAAGCTCTTTTGACAAGTTAAGTTTGCAAGACCGTATTCCAGAGAACACCGCACTAAACTGATGTTTACCGTGCGACCGACTAGGAATGGAAAAATTTGATCTCGTTTCCGATGAAAAAGGGATATGTACACTGTACATGTTGCCTCTTAAGAAAATGAGAAGACACATCATTGAGGTTGCCCACTACCGACTCTCCGTTATTATAATACATATTTGCTGATTAAAGTTAACGCCCCCCTGAAGCTTTATGTTTCCCAATAACAATAAAGTGGCATTCTTACTAGAAACGGAAATCTATTCAACTGATAAGCCATCACATCGAATCCTGGCGTAACCAATAAAATCTGTCATAAATTTACCGCCTCAATCAAAAAAATCTTATTTTGTTAGTTAAATAGCAAACTAAATGTGTCTATTTGTTTTCACTCCCCTTTTCTTGATTATTGTATATGACCTTATAAATAGACTAGTTTTGTTGAACCACAATAAATATCTATATATTATGTTCATTTGTCTACTTGTTTAATATTTACAAAAAAAAAAATTCAAGTGTTCTTTTAGTAAGATATAGGTTTTACTTTGTTGTTTAGACATTGTCTAAATTTTCTACCATTCTTACATAAGTTCTAAATGATATTTTGTGGTACATATTTTATATGACTTTTGTTGGCTACTGATATGACAGAATTTCAATTACCTTTTACAATGTCAAAAAACCTAGGAATTAGCTAGAAACCACAGTGGTTAATCTGAATAAGAAAATAAAAGGACAAACTAATAATAACTTGAAGTCTTCTCCACTTTGAACTCTACAAGATTCAGGGAGGTTTACCTTAGGAATTCACTCTTACTTACTTAACAATCAATATTCTCAACATGAACTCTAGAAATAACAGATGAACTAGCCCTCTTTCTTATGATTCAATGGTAGCAAAGAGATGATAACTAGATATTTTACTAAACCCTAAATCCCATGAATCAAGTGTAGGCTGACATTTTAGACTTAAACAGTAAAACTTAACAAAATTGATTGATATATATTTTCTGCATTATGCAAAGCATTCCAATCCGATGAATTTGCAAGGATGACCAGTACCTTATCCATTGGGCTATAAATCATAGAGATCACTCACCTACTTCTGGATATTATCTTGGCACATTATGCAAAGATTTATCAATGTTCATTTCCAAATCTCATACTTATCATATCTTTACACAAAACCATAGTGTTCTTTCAACCTACATTAAGCATTTACATAATCCATTAGATTGTTAGCAAAAAAAACTTAGAAGATAATTTTGAATGAATTATAACTGAAAATAAAATTTGCTATCAAATCTCAGAGAACAAGACAAAGATAATATCGGCGATCAAAACTAGCTTTTTTTATTTCTATTAATTTCTTTGAAATTATGTACAATTCAATGATTATCTTTATTAGAAAATAACGCACATAGACAAGAAACTATTAACTTTTATATTCAATTTTGGAACAAAGTTATAATATGCATGGGCTGACTCAGAAGTTACTAAACTAATGTAATCAAAAGGACTCGGAGCCTCATCTAGCCTTGAGAACTCACTTATATAGTGTGAGTTGTAACAATCTTTATGCTTCAAGGGAGAAGGACAATTGTCCTTAAAACAAAAGGTTACAAAATGGACGAAATTGTAGCCCTTCACCTGGTCACATGAAGTCTCTTTACTAGTCACTTGGTGGTGGGGTCGACTCATTTTTTGTAGTTTCTTGTGCATATACTATAACTAATAATTGATTTTCCTCCTTTTGTTGTTCCTCACGTTGGCATACCACTTCTTCTTCCTCTATTATGCATAGCTCAGACACTTGGGTGTCTATTGGAGCTTGTTGATCATTCTCCACATGACCAACCTGAACAACTTGACCAAATTTAGCCATTGGTTTATCTTTTCCCTTATCATCTGATTGAAATGCTTGATCAACTATATGTTTTTCCTCTGTGGTTGTTGCTTTATCTACAAACACTTCTTGGCAAGCCACCTATAACAACTTTTAAGCTGAGGAATAATTTGTTGTCCACTTGTTGAAAATTGTATCATTTGGCCAATTGTAGCTTAATATTTCTCTTTATCTCTTCAAAATATTTTTCCCTAATTTCTTTATTTCAACAAAATTATGTTTGAAAGAATCAAAAAACCATCACGCTTGTACAACTTCTTCTGTGGTCCTAGCAAACCAAATATAACTTTCTTTATTTATCACTTTCTTCACTATTATGTTTAACAACTCCTTTAGATCATTTCCGCATTGTTCTTTGTCCTTTATAAAATCTATACATTTTAATGCATGAGGGAAGAGGTCAAATTTTTTACTGAGATACTTAGAGAGATAAATTTTTAGTTTTCCTTGAAACATATCCTTTTGTGGTCAAAATTTAGTAGATCATGTGCTCGATCAAAAGTTTTCTCAACGTGATCATCAAAATTTTTGATGACAGAGAAACACAAAGTAGTGATAGCATCATCTCTACTGATCCATTTATTCAAAATCTACCATAAGATGTCTTCATTATTGCTCAACTCTTTCCATATATCCACAATTTTTTACAATTCAATATTAAAAATGGGTCTATTTGTTGTGTCTACTAGAAGCAAAATGGTGTCTCTTATTTTGTCCTCATGCTAGATGCCCAACTCTAAATGCAATGACCAGGTCTTTTGTTTTCCTTATTGAGCTCATTAGCTATGTATAATTCTAGTTATTAAGGAGTACTTGAAATATCCACAATAGGACCAAAGGGTGGTAGTGAAATAGGGGAGGCTCTATAATTATGAGCTAACTGGACTGCCTACCCCTTTTCTTTTTTCCTAATTTCTTTTCCATATTTGCGATGTGTTTACTAGTTGATAAATTTTTCTTCCTCTTTCATAATAAGCCTCCAACACCATCTCAAATTTCTTATTCAGCTAGAGGACAATGTTCTTGACTTTGGTAGCTACTACTACCCCAAAATTAGCCACTTCCTTTCTCATTTGAACTACTTGCTCACTATCCACTTCTTCCACTCTGAGCACCATTAAGCTCCTGGTGTGTTCATAATCTAAAATTTCTTGTTCCCATGCAATATCTCTCTTTTGAATGGACCACATGACCCAGGCTTTTTGGTAATCACTTTAATTTACCCCTTTATGGTCTTGTTTTACCTCTTCCTTAGTTTTAATTTTTTTTTCCTTCTCTTCCCTCACTACATAAAAAATCATTGCATTAGCAATGTCCCATTCTATTAGTATCATTATTCCTGAATCCTATAGCAATTGTCTCCCCCCTACAGGCGTTATTTGATTGAATTCTTCCATTAGATTGGCCTTTACTTCCTCCTCAATGTCAATGTCATGTCTAATAGGTTGCTCTATTTTTATTTTCTTGCACTTTGCTTCAAAATTTGCAATGTTACTTCTCCACAAAAATTGGATAAAGGCCCTAACTTTACAAAATTTTCATCATCCAAAAATTTAATTGTTGCTTGCTACACAAAAGGATCAATCTCCTTCCACTTTAAATCTTCTATAGTGAGGGCTAGGAGTGGCATGGGAGGCTCTTTATGTGCTCCCTCCTCCATCTCTCATGCAATTATCACAATATCACCTTGTCCTCCTATAGTGCCTACCCTCATTCACATCTTTTCTGGACATTGTTGTTATTATCAGACTTTAATAGACTAGTTTTATGTTGATGGATTAGTAGTATTGTTTTGACACTATCAGACATTATGTTATGGATTCAGTGGTTATATGATAAGATCATTTAGATTTTACATTTCATGCATACATGATGATCATTATACTGTTTTCAGTTATTATTGATGATTAGATGGTTGGTTTATTATCTTATGTGTTTTATTATGGATACTTACCCCATACTTGCATGTGTATGGTGTGCATGTTTTCTTATTGTATGACATTTCTGATGTGGTTAAGGAAGGGAGTCGTAGTCACCTGCTTAGTCGGGATCTACACAATGCACCACTTCCTACCATTGTCTATTTAGCTTAGCATTATATATATATATATATATATATATATATATATATATATATATATTGTATGTACATGCATGGTTTTTCTACAGGTTGCAGGTACCGGGTATCGACTTCCCTGAATTGCTAGGATGAGCGTACCCTATTATACTATCTCAATGATAAGAGAAGGGAGATAAATTTTCAAAGTCCAAATCCCAAACCTTTAAACCAATTGTCCTAGTGAGGTAGGACAAGTATCTGGATATTTTACCCACCGAATGTGTTGGATGACATGATTCGTGATTTTTAACCCTTTAGACTGATTTTGAGTGATTTTCTCTATGATGGGTTTTCATATTTTATCTTGGAGGTCTATGGTGAATTGTCTATTAATTAAGTCTTAATAAATGGATTTAATTAATAAATTAATTATTTGAGAAAATTAATATAAAATATCATGTTATTTGATATTTTGAATGTAATTAATTAAATGTGAATTATTGAGGAAAATGAATTAAATAAAAGGAAATTAGAAAATTAAAATTAATAATAATAATAAAATAATAATAAAGCAATAAATAAATAATAATAATAAAATTTATAAAAATTAAAATGAAATTTATAAATATTTAAATGGAAATTATATAAAAAGTGAATTGGAGTTATAAGCTTGCATTAGAATCAACGCACTTTTCTATTTCTCAAGTGTCAACAACACGGAGGTTAGTGCATCAATTAAGCACATGGTGTCTACAACCCTATGGCTCATCAAAAAGGTTGGAAAAGACCCATGCTTAGTTGATGACACCTTCTAGCTATTTCTAGAAGCATTCTAGATGTTTCCTGAAAGCTCTTTATATTCAGGCATTCCTAGAGGCTTAGACATAGCGTTTGGAGTGCAATTGAAGCATTGGAGGATTTGAGAATTTTGAAGAAGGGAGCTTGCTCTGTGGGTCTTCTGGGGAAGAGAGATTTAGCATCAAAATCCGAGTAGATTCTTGTGTTTTTACTTATGCTATTTCCGCATCATGCATTTCCTGTCTTCTTCGTGTCTTCCATATGTCTTCTAAAAAATTTCATAATTTACTGTGCAATCTCAATATGGGTAGATTAATTTATTTGAGAGTTTTTATATGCATGGATCTAAAAAAAAAAAAAACACGGGGCTAGGGTTGAAATTTATAGTCAAACCCTTTGGATTAATTATTGGAAATTTTTGGAGATTAAAGGTCTATGGAGGAATTCTGAAAATTTAAGTTTGTATTCATATATTGTCAATTTGTTTATACACACACACACACACACACACACACACACACAAACACATTTATGTATATACGCTCATATGCTGTGATATATATATATATATATATATATATATATATATATATATATATATATATATATATATATATATATATATATATATATATATATATATATATATATATATATATATATATATATATATATATATATATATATATATATATATATATATATATATATATGTTTGTTAAAAAACCAGATGACATACCCGTGGGCGGAAATGTTTTAATAAATGTTTTTCACAAATGAAAATCGCGTAGCGATTGTTAAAAGAATAAACATTTTTAAGCATTGAGTCGGGGTGGGATGAGACCCGCACCCCACTGTGGATGCAGCGTACCCCTCGTAGGTAGTGCAACGACAGTGGTACGTAGTACCACTGACGCCGCAGGCCTTGCAACCGCAGTGTCCTACGTACCGGCAGTTATATTAATATTGTGTGTGTTTTTTTTTTTAAAAACGTTTGCCATATTCGATTTGGCATTAATTGAATTTGATTTAATCGATTTTGTTAAATGATAAATAGTTTATATATTCATATATGTATTTATATGTGTGTATATATATATATAGGTATTTATATAATATGTAAATATAATTATATGTTTGATAATTATGAATTTGTTAATTGGTATATATCAAGAGCTTATGATTAAAATTAATTGTTTTATTAAAAATGGATTTGGAAGGGGAACATTTGGATTGAAATTATAATTAAAGAATGGATTTGTATTCATATATAAATGTTCCTTCAAATTCTTTCTCTTAACTTGGAAACATAAATTGAGATCTCTACATTTAAATTCAAGTTGTAAACTTAGCCAAACCAGAACGTGTGTTTACATTGTGTATTCTTAATGGTACTATTTTAGGTTTTGGGTTGACTAGTGTTGACCAGTATAGGATGTTTACCGTAGGCTTGGGGGTTATGTGATTGTGGTGACATGATGATGTTTTAAACTTGATCTTTATAAACCCAACCATGGTTATGTGATGGAATGCTCTATGTATTGGTTGTGAATACTGATTGTTATAGTTGAGATTCTTATGTATGAGACACTTGACTTAACCATTATTTTGGTCATCGATCAGTTATCCTTGGTTATTTTTTCTAGTTGCCATGATGGGACTGTAATGTGAATTTATTTTGATGATGTCATGATGTGACATGTTTGACTCAACCATTTTTGGAGTCTTCGATCAGTATGATTGAGATATATATTTTTTGGTTATTGAGAACCATTGGATATTTGATTATCAGTGATACTTCAGTTGCCAATAGAGAGCTGTTGTGTTCATGATTTTCTATGGATGTTAGCTCATGGAGATTTGATGCTTTTATGCATATTTGATGACTTTATGGATTATCTTTTGTAATTTTGAGATTTATGAGTCCATGAGTATTAGGGTAGGATATCTACATGTAGTGACGGGAAGTGGCTTGCAATGGGGGCCGGGGCCCTAAGAGGCTGCCAGGGTAACTCATTGTAAGTTGGATTAATAAGTGATAACATTCACACCTAATACTAATTGAATGAACCTAAAAAGATAAGTTTTTTTTCTCGCCCATGCCTTGAGTGCTTGTATAGGCTAGGATGGGATTAGTGAGACGCATGGTTGCGACCTTGCATTCCGTAGTATGCCTTGTCAGTATGAGAGGATACTAGTGGCCGCATGAAATCAGTATGGACCCGTGGAGTTTAGCTAACTGCCAGGGTAACTTGTACGTGATAATTGCAATGACACTTTCTCGCTTGCATAGTAGGTTCCTACATGTCATTATGTGCCTCTGGGATTAGATGTCAGATTTTGTGTTTGGAACCTTTGAGTTAGTATACTTTTAGGATTCCTGGACTTATAGAGATATGTGATATTTGATTTTGATAGCCTGTTTGGACTTGAGATTATCTCCTTAACACAGTGGGCGTGGACCACTTAGGTATCACGCGGTCGGGTGGTAGTGTATTTTCCACTCTTATCATTTTGAGATTCATTGAGACATCATGGCTAATGCATCCTTCATGATGGTGGATATGTATCCTTTTTCATTGATAATTAGCATATGTTAGATGATGTTATTTTATGCTTTTATTTGCATGTTAGATTACTTCTACATATGATGTTGTATTTGTTAGGAGTGACATTCCTACTATGTAATACCGATGATCTCTTCGATGATTTGGAATGTTACGCATGGAGGGATGGCTAGGATCCACAATGGTCTAATGGTGCTATTGACGGTTGGGAAGAACCATGCACTTGGTTTATTATGTTTGATCTTTATGATGGATGTATATGTTCTCTATGATGTTGTATCATGTAATTATCTCTACTTTGATGTATCATGGATTAGAATAGGATTATGTACCTTATTCTATGTATGTATATTTTTGAGCTTGTCATACCCTGTGACATGTACAGTGGATGAATGAGCATTTGAAATGAAATGTATAAACATTGGACTTATCATTTCATGAGGATGTTCTACTAGATGGATTCATGTATGTAATTCAATGTTAAGGGATCTTAAAGAATTTAATCTGTTATTTATGTTATGTTTACTTTCAAATGGACAATGCTATTGCTTCCATTATTGTGCATAAGTTATATGTGATGTTTACTATCATGAAAAAAAAAATTGTTTCTAAACTTAGTGAAAATTCTAGGTTAATTCTTTGGATCCCTTGGCAGGGCATTACACCTCCCATTTGCCTTAGGTGTTTCCTTAAGGAATCTTTATTTTAAATATGAATGGGAGTCTGTGAATGGGAGTACTCCTCAGCCCTAGATGAACAACCTTTATCTAATTTATGCCTTTAAGAGGTTGGTGTTGAAAAGGGCTTTTTGAAGGTGGCCACATATACAGAGGAACGAGTTGTATGATTACATTCCTAGGCACAATATACGCTACTTTTTTTTGTAAAGCATACTATCCTGGGATTATTATAACCTTATTTGCTAGCCTTTTCTCAATCTTTATAGCCTAGTCTAGGTAGTCATGTATCAAAATTCTATTTTTCTTATTAAGGGTTTGCATGAACGTTGCAAAATTTTCCATAAGTTTAAATTAATTTTATCTCCCTAATATTTAATATCAGCAAGGGGATCATATTTCTTATCTAATGCATTAATAAACTCTAGAACTTTACTATATAGTTTCCATTTCTCCTTCTTTGCTTCTTGTTCTTATAAAGAAAACTCATTTCTTATTATATCCTTAGGAAAGTAAACAAAATGCCCATAAGATTTAGCTTTGGTTCTAACCTTAAACATATCATAAAAACGTTTAGGGTCAATAAAACATGGATGAGACAAAGCCATTTGGTATTTATCTAGAAAACTACCTAAATGTCTCTGTCATCCCTTAGCGAGTACAAAATTGTGGATGACTATGAAGTTTGGGAAAATTGTGCCTCTAGATTAGCTGATCAACTCATTTTCTTCTAGTCCTCCTATCTACCACTAAAATTTTGCAATTTCAACCTTCCGAGGAACTTGATAAGGAAGAACATGAGGTTACCCTTGGAAATATTATACTATAAAAATAGTGCATACATAGTAAGGGATGATATCCCCCCAATTATGACTCACTTTTAAACTCTTGGCATAATCCTTGGGCCTGACTAGGTCTACTAAGGGCTAGGGTATCCTGGGGTTATCTCCAATCAGTAAAATCCTCAATTTTGGGCAAAATATCTATCAAAATGAATAAAAATAGCATTGATAACATCCCAAGTCATGCCAGCAATCCACAGCTAAACTGGTAATTTTTCTCCATCCTTTTCCAACTCCATCTTTGTCTCCTTAGAGAAAGCAAAAACTACTTTATAAAAATGCATATACATCAGCATTGAATATCTAGAAAAAGGCTTCTCAACCTTGGCCTTAGTAATGTCAATAAATCCATTATGGATTTCGTCTATAAGATATGATGTAAAATCAAAGATAGAGCTCATATCAAACTACAATGTTTGAGCAATAACGAATACTAGGGATTCATAGATATGATCTTGCTCATCCATACCTAAAATTCTTCAAAGGAAGAAATAGAGTGTCTGTGCCCTAGGATTAAAATATTTCCTTAACAATGGCTCAAGGGTATTAGTTGTCACTAATGATAGATGCCCTATCATTACAAGATGTATCTATAGTTTCCCTCCCTGAAGGTATACACTCTGAGCACCATACCATGCCTACAAATTATATAGGTCAATTTTCTCATGTAACACACGGTTGGGGTTTCATGAAGACCTCCCTAATTTTTGTAGGTGTGAACCTAAATTTTTTTTACCCTACATGATTCTTCATAACCCTTAACATCGGATCATATCTCCTTGCTAGCATTGTCAGCAAATCGTCATCGAAGAAAACACCAAGAATAATCAACTTTTCGATATCAAATTCCCACAAATTACTTAAAAGAGAATCATGTTTTCTCCTCAAGAAAAACTTTCTAAACAACTCCAAACTACCAGTAAATGTCTTAGCATCTCTCAACCAATTTTCTCTATCATAAAAACCCTCACTAACCAACAATATAAGATTTTTGGGAACCAACTCTTTTCCCTTAGCTGCTTCATTAGTGGAGAAAGCCAATTGTTCGAGAAAGTTATCGTGCACATTCCTATGTTGGTAATTGACCTTTCTAGAAAAATCCATTTGGGGAGACATTTTATCAATATAATCAAGATAGGAATATCTTTAGACACAAAATAGATCAACAATTCCAAACATAACTCATTAGAAGGGTTTTGATTAAGGAAAAAAAAAAATGTGAGCTAGCCACCACATGACCTTTGGTTAAGAATGAGTTATGAGCTAGTGCACAACAAAAGTGTCATGAAAGAAATCTAAAAGATTGTAGAAAAATCCTTATAATAAGAATTTTCAAAAGTATTAGAGATTTTTAAAATCTCCCACCCTAAATTTTTTAAGAGACGTGGACAAACATTTCAAACCTAAGGTAAAATGAGTCAATAAGGCATAGAAACTAGGATTTTTATAGGGTACAATTGATCATGAAGAACACAAAATTTAATTACTTTATGTAAAACCTTGGATTTTCACAATGAATTATATATATATTTATCTTAGGTGAATAACCAAGCCAACAATGGCTCTATTTGGGGATGATGAATGAAAAAAAATCATAAAAGGGCTTAGAATATCTAGTAGAAACATAACACACACTTCACATAACTAATAAGCATTTGAGAGAGCAACACAAAAATCAAGAAACACAAAAAATGTATATAGAGATGAGAAAAAATATACAAGAATTTACAAAATGTACAAACCTATATTATTTTTCATGCAAAGAAAAGTACCTTTAATTGAAGTAATTCTTCATGAATTTTCCATGAACTAGCAATTTGAGAATGTCACCTAATAATTACCTCAAAATATAAGTGTTGGAAATATTGAAGAATAAGTTAAGTTATTGAGAGGGGAGGGGTGAATCAGTAACTTCTAAAACTTCAAAAATTTCAACTCTTAATCCAACAATCCAGTTAGCATATAATCCATCACATATAATTTGATCTAATTGCATGCATAAAAAATTGAAAATATGAAATCACTCATAACACTATGACACAAAGAATTGGTGACCCAAAAACCTCCAAAATAGAAAGTAAAACTGGGGTGGGGATGATACCCACAAAATTTAGTACTTCAGTATAAAGTTAGCCTATTAAAGCTTACATTGATCACTTCTGATGATCTCCTATATGAGGAGCAATGAGGACTACTAGGCCCACCTTGTGAAAGGATTTAGAAATATACAATTAAGTATGGACTCAGTAAAAAGATTTACAAAAGACTGTTAGGTCTACCTTGTTAAAGGATTTGACTGATCCATTTGTTAGGATGAAATAGTAGATGATCACTGATCTGCAACTTTGTTTGCTGAATGAGATTCCTTTATGTATTAATCACCTTGCTATGATAGATATGATTGTTCTGCTCCTTATATTGTTGTAGCCTTTTCTCTTTTTTATCTACTCTGATTTCATGCGCATTCACATCTTCACTATACTCACATACTTTGGATATGATACAATACATTACATATATACCAATCCAATTATACAAATTAAAAAGTCGACCACTATACAATTTAACACAAATATTACAAAGTTAGTCCACATTAAGACACTCGAGTTCTAAAGACTAACTCAATGAGGTTATAATACTTGACATCCACTATCAATGCTTGGCATCGTCATGCACTCAGTAGATGTAGAAGCTTAATCCATACCGATTACTTCAAAGTAGTCTCTAACTCGGTCTACACTGGTGACTTGGTAGATACTGTAAAACTGGTCCTATAAATTAAATCACTTGTTTACCATGACATGACTTAGTAAATACTATCACCTCAAGCTTTGATATAAAATTAGTCACTTGGTTAACACTGAGAAGCTCGGTTAGCACTGGACTTGCATCACATACACTACAAACTCAATCAACACTGCACAACTCAACTTGCACTAGTAAACTTGACATACATTGAAATGTACGATTTACACTACTGATCTTCACTATAATTGTGACTGCTTGATAACCACTAAGATTTGTCTAATGGATTCAGTAGCAACTGTAGAACTCGGTGACAATTGAAATACATGGAAAACACTATGAACTATACAATGAGCTCAGTAGCTATATACAATCTAAATAAGTGTGTGTCACTAATAAAAAACTTGACTAATATGTCAACAATCTTCCTCTTCGGCATTAGTGACAGAAACACTTATCAGCCTAAGCTAAATTGAAAAATTTTTCTAAATACCTTTTATCCACCTCCTTGTAATACTAGCTCGGTAGAGTATATTATTTTTTAGATTTTTCAAAATTGATTTTGTAAGTGATACATATGTACATGGTAAGGTTCTTTCATACTATGTACTATACATCTTCTTGCTATACATAATATATCTTTCTTTACATTTCTTACTCCCCCATTGATTTATCAACTTATTGCATGATCTCCCCCATAACATATGTCTTTTATCCATACATGTATCTTTCTCCCCCTTTTTGACATTAATGCCAAAGATGTAGTCTATTTATTTACATAGTAACACCAAAATGAGATAAAAATTATGAATGTACTTGAGAATGATCGCCAAGGTGTTATCCCAATTGTCTTGTAGTATCTTGCATGTGTGAAGAGTAATTTGGACTTCTGCTAATAATTCTATCATATGATCCACAATGGAGAAGTTATTGTCATGGATGAGAGTCTTTCAATGTACAATATATTTCTGCAGTGCATCCATGATGTGAAGAATCATATTTTTTATATCCATCAATGTGGATCTAATCCTTGCTTCTTCTCTAAGAAATTCTACTTGCATATCCAACAAAAAGCTTATCCTTTGAAAATGTGTGAAGCTTGAACTAGGCTCAAATTGTAGTTGTTCAGTACTAGCTTTCAAATCTTCATCTATTTTGGACAATTTGTACTTTATTTCTTTAGTAAACTTAGAAACATCACAAAGATTCCCAAAAAAGTGATGACACATGTACAAGATGCTTCTAAATTTCCCAAAATTGTAGAAAGTTGTACTTGATAAATGGCTATCTGTTGAGCAATGTGCTCCATCACTTTATTGTCAAAATTCTTCTTTGCTTTTTACACTAGCTTATCTTGTCCCTCAATGTCTTCATCAAATTTCCATACTACCTCTATTAGCTTATACAAAATTGGCTGAGAAGAGTCAACCTCAATACCTATGGTCTCTACAAAAATGTTCTTTACATCTTCAATTATTTCAAATCCTTTATCTCTCTCCTCTCTTAGATTTTTCTATTTAGCCTTTTCCTAGAGGAGTTCACCAAATAACTACATTTGGTCTAAAGTAAGCTTGGATATGTCCCAATTTGGGATTACAATTTCCTCATATAAATCAATTTCTATCTCTAGCTCTTTTCCTTTACCCAAAAAATTTGTGTTTGGTTGAAGCTTGAGCTCAACTATCCTTACACTTAATGCTTTTGTACCTTGAATAGAAATAATAGTAGACATGCTAGGACTAGCTATAAAAATTGATACTATGCGTATTGAAGGAATATTTACATAAACACCTAAAGAATCCAAAATTAGTGTGCTCAAAACTAGAGTAGTCAAAACAGAAGTAGTCAACTCAGTTTATGAAGGAAGAGTTTGGAGCTCAGTAGATGAAGTGGAGGTCACTTCTATTAGTGATGTGTTGAGGTGAGTAGGAGAAAATAGTGATGGACAATTGGATTAGCGTTGGTGCTCACAATCAAACTTTTTGGGGCTATCTCCATGCTTGATGTGGTCACTAGTTTGATTGGAGAGTGAGGAAGTGAGGCAATGACTACTGTAGCTATCTTAACTGGATTAGTCTCCTTATCATCTTGCTTTGCTTCCTTAGTAGCCTCTTTTCCTTTATTCTCTTCATCTTCTTCATTGTCAAAATGAATTAATTCTTCAATATTATCTTCTTCATCTTTCTCCTTATCTTCTTCATCATCACCATCTTTAATATCAACTAGAAAATCACTTGGTTTATGTAATAGATATATATTCTTCCAAGTGTTTATTGCATTCCTTACAACATGCTCAAAGTTCTTAATCAAAACCAAACAAGTATTAAACTTTGGAGTCAATTTTTCTTCATTTTTCTTCAATGACTCTTTTACCTCAACATCTGATATGCTCTATAATAGCTACCTCAAGGTTTTTGCATATATGTTTTTGATAGTCTAGATGGAAAAATCACATCTTGGCTTTATCTTTTCTAGCAAATCATTACGAATTTGAGAAGCAAGTTGGTTTGGTGAATATTTCCATTTTCCCATCTTATCCATCACCAAGTCTTCAATCTGCTTCTACTCTTTGCTGTCCTAATCTCATATTTTAATGATTTAAAATTTGTTATTCCAGCTCCTACTTCAAAATCCTTTAATCTATCTTGGAAGGTTGGTAGAGGTTTGCTGAATACAATGTCTCCTCCTTCCTTGTCAGATTTATTCCTTAAAGATCTCCTTGTGAAAATTGGAGTGGATGGCTTTTAGGGCTTGGTGATAATCACTTTGCCTTTCTTCCTTAATGCCTCTTCTTCCTAAAATTTTGCCTCATCCTCTACTTCCACATCTTTTTCTTCCTCATCTTCACCTTTTCCTTTGGTTAAGAAAAGGGTTGAATTGGTTTTTAGTTTAGTAATCCTCTTCTTTCCTTTGTTCGCTACATGACGGAACTTTATTTCAAATTTAATCCTAGCCTTTGCTTCATCATATGTTCCAAAATATGTAGCCTTAGGATCAGCTGGCTCATTCACAAGAGCTTCAATGGTGTCTTTAGTTTCTTTAATATTGACCTCATAATCAAGAAGTTTTACCCATGCAATTCTAGGCTTAACTACCTAAATGTAAACTTTGTTAGTATGCACCATTAAGCATACATCATCCTTATAATCCTCAACTAGTTTCTTGGGGATTTGGAACCTATTTTTCATTTTCTATTTGAATGCATCAAAATAATTATCCATAATACTATTATAATTTTCATCCATTTCAACAATAAACTTGAATTTATCTAATATCACATAGGCACATCTTTTCTCCACACAATAGTGCCTTTTGAAGGGAAGAATTTATGAACATAAAAGAATAGACAAGTTAACAAGGAACCAAACTTACATGAGTTATTCTTTAAAGTCCTTATGCTTTCCATGTTTTTGTCAAATTGTCTCAGCAATAGCTCGATAAGGTCAAATGACAAATTGTTCTCTACCACCTTGTATACCAAGTCCATAGCTTTACATGACACACTATTCAACCTACTAGACCTATAAATCTTATGTGCAATAACATGAATACCAAACTTCAATTCCATATTACAAACACTACTAATTTTCATTCCTCTGTTATCCCATTCTACTAGGGTTTTCTTTTCCAACTCTTCCCGACCTAGGGTTTTTGTCATTTTGGCCTTGGCTAGCATTGGGAGGCTAGTGATTTGATGAATCATCTTATTTGTGATCAACACTTGTTGTTCCAACCACAACTGACCATTATGCACTCGACTAAGGATAAACCTAATCCATTTGAATTGAAATTCATGGGGCAAGTGAGGGATGTGAGTTAACCCTTTGGTTTCCAGGTATTGGTGCTCAGGTTTCAAAACTCCATTTACACATAGTTGACTTGGGCATCATCCATTTCCAATGTACCAATTTCTTGAATGAAATTAGTGCAAATATTTTTTATTAGAAGTACCTTTGGAGGGATTTTAGATTGAGCTCCACTTGGATCTAGGGTTTTGACAATCACAGGAGTGAGCTTGAAATCATATGCTTTCCATTCTACTCCATGAACCAACATGTCAGATCCTCACTTAATCTTGCTACTATTGAATGCCATCTTCACTCAGTAAGGTTTGAGGTAATTGAAAAATTTTGCTAGAAATTTTCTCAAATCACTTGGAAGCTCTAAATATCACACTTTCGCAATAGCACTCAAAATTTCAGGGTAAGAAGTGATTTTGATTTCATGTTTTTTGTTAAAATTTTGGCATAAATGCTCAGTATGAAAGGTTGATGGACTGACATCATATTGACAGATTTTCATCCACAATGCTTGCATTGAACACTCAGTGAACTCCTTGTGACTCAGTAACCATATGCATCTTTATCACTCTCGAACTTGCTCAATAGATTCTTCTATCATTTGATAACCACATGGAATTTTAGTTACTCCTAACTTTTCTTGGTAGAGTCTCTGACTCAACTTCACTTGGCAGAGAAGATAACTTGGTAGATACTTGTACTCGGTGATCCCTTTGTATCTTGAATACTGATTTGAATTATTTTGCTCTTTCAATCTAGAATTGTTTTGGATGACTTCTTTGATAGCATAGTTCTAGTTTCTCCTTTGAGAACTCAAGTAGAAATGATAGAGTCACCCAATTCTTAAGTGACTCGATCATCATTACTTGGACTTGTATCCTCAATAAACTTAGGAACCTATTTCTATCTCATCTATTTTTGGATGTTATTAACTTTTTCCTTTTACTCATCTTCAATTCTACCAATATTCATGTAGTTCTTGGCAAGATGACCAAGTTTTATACAAATGAAACATCTTTTAGTAGTGTCTCTTTTCCTCAAATGATGCTTTACACAATTGATTCCAATGTGTCCAAATTCTCCACAATAATGACATCTGCACTAGGTGTTGTAGTCCCAACCAAATATTGCTTTTGGATTCAATAACTTGGTTTTGCATTCTAATGACTTCTATCCGTGTTTCTTACATTTATGACATTTTTCTTCAAATCTTGGTTTCTCTTTACATTCATTAGCCTTATGACCATGCTGATTGTAGTTGTAGCATTTTCCACTAAATTTTGCTTTTCCATTGCTCTAACGTTTGTTTGATGTATGACCTATCTTACCATAGTGATTGCAAGTAGGTCTTTGGTTCTTTTGAGCTCCTTTCTTGGATGATTCTCCTTCTTCCATATATCAAATTCCTACTTTTCCTTTTTGCCTATAGAGATTTGGCTCATTCAATTGATTCATGTATGCTTGAAATTTCATCATTCTTTTATTGATTTTATTCTCAGAGTTTAGATCATTCTATAATCTTTCATTGATTTGTCTTTCAAAATTTAGATCATTTCTTATTCTTTCATTGATTTTCCTTTCAGAGTTTAGATCATATCTCATTCTTTCATTTTCAAATCTTAGGCTCATGATTTCCTCATTTGCATTGGAGAGCTGATCAATAAGGTTTGCTTGCTGAAGGGATTGGTTCTAAATTTCATTGTTCCTTCCATCTATCTCTTCTTTTATCTTGTTTTTCTATTCCATGACTTTAGATAAACCTACTAACTGAATTTCTTGTTCTGTTCTTAGTTTTCTTACTTCTTCTTGCAATGATCCATTCTTTTCTAGGAGTTTTTTGATTGCTTCATTGGCTTCATCTTAATTGCTTGAATGAAGGTCTTCAATTCTTTCTTCAATGTAGAGATGATCATTCATTTGAATTGCAAGTTATTTTCTTCTTTTTAGGGATTGAAAGAGTTGCTCCTTTGCTTTCTTGAGTTGGGCAATGGCCATTTCCAAATCTGGCATCTCATTATCAATAGCTTTATCAAGTTTTAATATCTACATAGCCTTGATATTTGCTCAAGCTATTAAACTTTCTTCTAAGAATCATAAAGCTCTGATACCAATTTTTGAAAGTATTCAAGACTAAGCTAAGTTATTAAGAGGGGAGGGGTGAGTCAGTAACTTCTAAAACTTTAACAATTTCAACTCTTAATCCAACAATCCAATTAGCATATAATCCATCGTATATAATATGATCTAATTGCATGCATAAGAAACTAAAAATATGAAAGCACTCATAACACTATGACACAAAGATTTAGTGACCTAGAAACCTTCAAAATATACTGTAAAACTACGGTAGGGATGATACCCAAAAACTTTAATATTGTAGTATAAAGTTAGCTTGTTAAAGCTTACATTAATCACTTTTGATGATCTACACTATTAGGAGAAATGAGGACTGCTAGGTCCACCTTTTGAAAGGATTTAAAAATATATAATTAGGTATGCACTTGATAAAGAGATTTACAAAAGATTGTTAGGCATACCTTGTTAAAGGATTTGATTGATCAACCTATTATGATGAAATAGTAGATGATCTCTGATCTGCAACTTGGTTTGTTAAATGAGATTCATTTATGTATTAATCACCTTGCTATGATAGATATGACTTTTCAACTCCTTATAGTGTTGTAGCCTTTGTAATTTTCTCTTTTTGATATTCTCTGATTTCATTCATATTCACATCTTCACTATACTAACACACTTTGGATATGATACAATACATTACATATATACCAATCCAATTATACAAATTATAAAGTTGAACACAATGCAAGTTAACACAAATATTACAAAGTTGGACCACATGAAGACACTCAGGTTCTAAAGATTGACTCGATGAGGTTTTGATACTTGACATCCACTATCAATGCTCAACATCATCATGTACTAGGTGTTGGAATTCTTTTAGAATAACTAAGAGGGGGGGTGAATTAGTTATTCAAAGTCCAGATGTACAAATAAATTTTTTAACAATTCAGTGAACCCATAAAACATTTTTAACCATGCATGCACTGTGTATTAACTAAAACTAATATGTTACTATCAAATCAACTTGTACAAATGTAAAGCATGAAACATAACATATCCATTAGCATATTTGACACAATGATTTAATGTGGAAACCCAATTTGGGAAAACCCACCAGTAACATGCTACTCCTTTTTTACTCTTCTAAAGTGATACCCTATTAAAGGTTGACCCTATTAAAGGTTAAAATACACAGTGTTAAATGTGACTTGGTTAAGGGATTTTAGTCACCCTGTCAAAAGTGAGCCTTGTTAGAGGACTTTAGGTCATTCACTTGGAATGCCACCCTGTTAAAGGATTTTCCAATGACTGTTAAGTAAACCTTACTCCAAAGGATTTACCCTAGGCTAATACAATTGTTAGAAAGTAATAGTAGTACTTTGATCTAATACAACTTAAAACCTTACTTGCAGATTATAGGTCACTATTTAGTCCTCAATTCTGCTACGCTTTGAATCTTTATAGCTCTGACAACTTGTTCACCCTTCAAGCATTCATTCTCTTTAAGCCTTCTTGCTTAGTATGCCATTGTAGACTTCTTTACGTGGGTCACTTAATGAAGAAAAATTCCTTTTCTTCTCCTTATCATATTTTCACATAAAACACTCTCTAACTCTTTGCTTCATAAAAAAACATTCCTACATATAGGAAATTAAAACACTTTTCCTGCTCATTATCCATCACCAAAATTAGGATTTTTGATGGATTAGATAGGATACAATGTATCTACCCGATATCTTGTCTTTAGTAAAAACTTCTCTTGGAATCCATTTGAATTCACCTCCAAAATTGTTTACATAAGATTTTGTGCCACCAGCTCATTAGTCTTATCTTCCTCTTGATTCACAAGTTTTAGGAAAACAAACTTGTCAACTTTTATTTGGCAAATCTTCGATCTTTGTCATAATACAACAACTTAGCATTATCAATCTTTTGATGCTCGACACATACTATGTTACTTGACATCTATTGTAAAATTACTCAACATCAACTAGATTTTACTGGCACTTGGCATTAACTAAAAATTACTTGACATCTACTTACTTGCTTGACATCCACTAGAATTTTCTTTCACTCAACTCCAACTAACTTTCTGCTTACCTTGCACTAACTTTTCTTGGCACCTACTATGCACTTGGTCAAGCTTGGAAAATGAACTTTGTTTAATTATATTCTTCTAAACTTTCTTTCTAGTCAGCTTGCACTAACTTTTCTCAGCACCTATTATCCACGTGGTCAAGCTTGGCAAATGAACTTTGTTTAACTATATTCTTCTAACTTTCTAAGTGTAGCCAGTCATTTTCTAACCTTAAGTAGATAATCAATACATTATGTTATTACTGTTTTAAATGATTCTTGCACTTCAATACATAATCATAACTCAATCTTTCCTCTAGGTACTTTTGTTCTATCTTATTGATCAAATCCTCTACATCAATCAACTAAGTGATAGTGCTTGAAACATGGAAGCATTTCTCTTACTGGCATGTAGCAGATTTGAGATTAATGAAAAAAAAATGATTGAAACACACAATATTCTTCAAGAATCTTTCTACTCAAATGATCTTTTCAATTAGATATCAACAATCTCCCTCTTTGGCATTGACGGCAAACCAAACTGATCAACTAGTCAAATAGATGATGAACATCTTGTTCCATCAAACTAACTAGGTTAAAATAATAAGACAATACCAAAAAGAGAACTTGTATCTGAAATTTCTCCCTCTATATGAGCAGCTCCCTCTTCTAATTAGGTTATAACATATAACTCCCTCTGAGTTCCTTCTTTTTCTATTTCTCTTCTATTGTGGATAAATAGAATATCATAATATCTCCCTCTTCTTTTTTCAATCCTTCCTCTGATTTCTTTCTACTTTCTCCCTCTTTCTTTCTTTTTGTCTTTTGATCTTCTGATGATGTATTCTTTCCATTATTCCTCTTGCACTTTGATCAGTTTAATGTACTTTCTCCCTCTTTGACAATAATGCCAAAGACTTATACTCAACACTTGGCATCTTTGATAAATGCAGATATAGGCTTTTGTAGGTTCTTCAGTCTTCTCCCTCTGTCACCTTGCTTATATCATTTCCATAGAAAAATATTTGCACAAATCACCATTTCCAATAAATAATGTATCATCCACAAAGATTTATGCCAAAAAAATCTTCTTATTTGGTCCTTCTTTGATGTATAAGTTGTTGTTATCATTAGTTATTTGAAAACCAATATTTATTAGATAATTATACAACCTTTAATACTAGGCTCTTGGGGCTTGTTTAAGACCATACAAAGCTTTGTGCAGTTTTCAAACCATGTCCTCTCTACTAAAATCAACGAAACTTTCTGGTTGCTCAATGTAGAATTCCTCTTCTAAGATTCCATTCAAGAATGTTGATTTCACATCCATCTAATATACTTTGAATCCTTTATGTTATGCATATGCAATAAGTGTTCTAACACTTTCTAGTCTAGCAACAAGAGAAAAAGTCTCTCCATAATCAATACCTTCTTCTTGAGCATAACCCTTGTAAACTAATCTTGCCTTATTTATTGAAACTTCTCCATTCTCATTCATCTTATTTTTGAATACCCATTTTGTGCCAATTACATTCTTATCCTTAGATCTAGGAACAAGAGTCCAAGTTTTGTTCCATTCAATCTGATTAATCCCGTCATTCATTTCCTTAACCCAACTTTCATTTTTTAATGCATATTTGATACTTCTATGTTCAAAATCAATAAGAAAATATGTACCTTTTAATGTGTTCCTTGTCATTGGTCTTTCTGACTAAAATGCAGTGATTTTCTTGGGTACATGATGCCTTCTAACATATCCAACAAGTTTGGGATCCTTCTTTCTAAATTCATTAGGTCCACTATGACCCTTTGACTCATTCTCGAGTCTCACTGTCTATGACTCTGGTCCATCAAATTAATTAGTTTGTAATTCTTGAAACTTGGGTCCTTCTGACTGGGACTTGAGTCTTTTTAACTATGACTCTAATTGCACTGGTTACAACTAGGGTGGTGAAGAAAACTGAATTCCATTTACTTGAATTCTAGGTAAAGTATTAGGCTCATAGTAAACAAAGTTGATGTACTTTCTAGGTTCTTTTTAATTTTTTTCTTTAGAATCTCTTGAAAATTCATCAATCTTTAGATGTGTACTTTCTATAACTTTTTGAGTAGATAGATGTAAACATTTGTATGATTTACTCTTATTGGAGTATCCCAAAAATATGCCTTCACCAATTTTCACGTCAAATTTTCCTTTTCTAGACTCCTTCAAAACATAAAATTTTCTTCCAAATACTATGAAATAACACACATTAGGTTTATAGTGATACCATAATTCAAAATTTGTTTGATTTGAGTCCTTCAACTAAACTCGGTTCAAGGTATTAATTGTAGTGTTGATTGCTTCCTTCTAGTATCTGATAGAAACATTCTTCTCTATCATTAGTGTCCTTGAACAATCCATGATTGATCTATTCCTTCTCTAACCAAAGTCATTCTATTCAGGTATACTAGGTGCAAACACTTGTCTTTTTCTTCCTCTTTCATTGTAGAATTCATTGAATTCATTAGAGATGAATTCTTCTCCTCTATCTAACCTTAAATAGTTTAGTTTCTTTCATGTTTCTTTCTCAACCCTAGCTAGATACCATTTGAACTTTTGAAAAGATTTTAATTTATCCTTTAAATACATAGATTTAATCATCCTAGAATAATAATCAACAAAAAAAATAAATTATTTATCTCCAGTGTAGCTTTGTATGCCAATAGGTCCATAAAGGTCAATATGAACTAGCTCCAAGACTTCTTTAGAATGATAGTTTTTTCTTTTAAAACTTGTCTTTACCATCTTTCCAATTTGCTAATTATTGCATGTAATGCCCCACCAAGGATCCAAGCAATCATCTAGCAGACACGATGAAGAAAGCAAGAGAAAGCATGCAAAAGGGCAATGATCAAAAATCACGAGTGCACCTGGATATTGATGCTAATTTTTCATGCCTCAGAAGTCCATAGAAAATTTCCTTCCTTCTCCAACATTCACAATTCCTCCAAGATCTGAACCAACTAAAACCCCCAACTGACTAGAAGTTCTTGTAGAAACATATGAGCATGTATAAGCATATGAGCTTCTTGAATGCATATAAGCTTGTCCATACACACTAGAAGAGCCTCTATATAAAGGCCTCTAAGATGCATCTAGAATGTGTCTAGAAGAACTAGGAGATAAGCATGACAACCAAGCACATAACTTCCACGATAAAAAGATGAACATGATGAGGTGTCTAGAATTTTGTAGACACCATGTGCTCAAATAATATGCTAACTCCTAGGTGTAGACAACACGTGCATAATTAGAGTGCAAACTCCTGTGTTGTCTACATGACAACTCCTGAGAGTTCGCATACTCCTATGTGAATGAATAATAGAATAATGCACATTAATTAATTTAATATTCACTTTACTCTTCCCAATTTAATTTATTATTATTTTTAAAATCCCAAGCACTCACTTCAATAAATCCACTTGTTCTATCTTAATATATTTATATTTTAATCACATGCACACATCATGCAATTTAGAATCTTTTAAAAATTTTAATATCTTTTCCACTTTTAAATTCATTTTTGAAACTTAATTGCTAAAATACTTATTAACTTAAATAAATATTATCACATTCCAACTTTAAAATTATAACTTTTATCTTCAAATATAATTATTTTATTTAATTAATTTCCTAATTAATTAAATAAAATAAATATTAAAATACCATATTAATTTTCCATTAAATTAAACCATTAATTAAATCTTTTAATTAGGCTTAATTAATAGAAAATACACTAAAGACTCATAAAGTAAAATCCGAAAAACCCATTATAGCAAAACACATACAAAATCAAACCAAAAGGGTTAATATCATGAATTACGTCATCTAATGCATTCAGAGGGTACTCAACTCAGATACTTGTCCTAATTTCCAATTAGGACAAATGGCTTAAAGGGTTGGAATTTGGACTTGAGAATTTATCTGCCCTCTCTTACCATTGAGATAATGTGATAGGGTATGCTCATCCTGGCAATTTAGGGAAGTCGATACTCGGTACCTGTAACTTGCATAAAACCCATGCATGTACAAGCACAATATATACTAAGCTAAATAAGCAATGGCAGAAAGTGGTCCATCATGTAGATCCTGACTAGCAGGTGACTACGACTCCCTTCCTTAACCACATCAGAAATGACATTCATAAGAACAAACACGCACACCATACACATACAAGTATGGGGTAAGTATTCATAATAAAACACATGTGATAATAAACCATCTAACTAATCAATAACTAAAAATAATGTAATAATCATCATGCATACATAAAATTTAGGGTCTAAGTAATCTCATCACATATCAACTGAATCCATAGCACAATATTTGATAGTCTCAAAACAATGCTGCTAACCATCAACATAAAACTAGCCTTAAAAGAGTTCGACAATGATAAAAAAAATGCAAACTAGGGGCAGGCACTACATCCACCCCCCATAGAATTAGGCTTACTCTCGGAAGCCTACATGAATGATAATACTGAAGAACTCATTGTGCGGTTCCCATTGGAACCTTTCCCCTTGTAAGGAAATATGATTCCATTGATGACACTACAACAAACATAGAGCAATATAATTCTGGTTTAATAGTAAACCGAAAACCATATTGTTCCAACATTCATTCTTTTAACAACTAGGAAAATAGATCCCCTAATACATTCTAAACAAGAGCAACTTAATACCTGCAAAGATAATCAAGGGCATACTACTTTACAACATAGATAAAAGATACATTTTTTGCAACTAGAATGAGTTTCAATTTTTAGTTTTTCCCTTATTTAGGTTTAAGTTGAATTTTCAGTTTTGAAAGCTAAGTGTTGAAGTATGAAAAATATGCAAGTAATAGTTTAGGTTCTATTTCAATTCACCTAGTTTCAAGTTTGAGTTTGAAAGAGATACACATAATAGTTCAAAGTTTTTCATTTTGTTCAGCTAGTTAACAACTAGTGGCGTTCCAATATACCCAGAGCTCCCAATGTTGAAATTCAGGCTCTGATACCAAATGTAATGCCCCGCCAAGGATCCAAGCAGTCATCTATCAGACACAATGAAAACGACAAGAGAACGCGTGCAAAAAGGGAATGATCAAAAATCACGAGTGCACCTGGATATTGATGCTAATTTTTCATGCCTCAGAAGTCCATAGAAAAATTCCTTCCTTCTCCAACATTCACAATTCCTCCAAGATCTGAACCAACTAAAACCCCCAACTGACTAGAAGTTCTTGTAGAAACATATGAGCGTGTATAAGCATATGAGCTTCTTGAATGCATATAAGCTTGTCCATACACGCTAGAAGAGCCTCTATATAAAGGCCTCTAAGATGCATCTAGAATGTGTCTAGAAGAACTAGGAGATAAGCATGACAAAATGCACATAACTTCCATGATAAAAAGATGAACATGATGAGGTGTCTAGAATGTTGTAGACACCATGTGCTCAAATAATATGCTAACTCCTAGGTGTAGACAACACGTGCATAATTAGAGTGCAAACTCCTATGTGAATGAATAATAGAATAATGCACATTAATTAATTTAATATTCACTTTACTCTTTCCAATTTAATTTATTATTATTTTTAAAATCCCAAGCACTCACTTCAATAAATCCACTTGTTGTATCTTAATATATTTATATTTTAATCACATGCACACATCATGCAATTTAGAATTTTTTAATAATTTTAATACCTTTTCCACTTTTAAATTCATTTTCAAAACTTAATTGCTAAAATATTTATTAACTTAAATAAATATTATCACATTCCAACTTTAAAATTATAACTTTTATCTTCAAATTTAATTATTTTATTTAATTAATTTCCTAATTAATCAAATAAAATAAATATTAAAATACCATATTAGTTTTCCATTAAATTAAACCATTAATTAAATCTTTTAATTAGGCTTAATTAATAGAAAATACACTAAAGACTCATAAAGTAAAATACGAAAAATCCATTATAGCAAAACACATACAAAATCAAACCAAAAGGGTTTATATCACAAATTATGTCATTTGATGCATTTAGAGGGTACTCAACTCAGATACTGGTCCTGATTTCCAATTAAGATAAATGGCTTAAAGGGTTGGGATTTGGACTTGAGAATTTATCTCCACTCTCTTACCATTGAGATAATGTGATAGGGTACACTCATCTTGGCAATTCAGGGAAGTCGATACCCGTTACCTGCAACCTGCATAAAACCCATGCATGTACAAGCACAATATATACTAAGCTAAATAGGCAATGGCAGGAAGTGGTGCATCATGTAGATCCTGACTAGTAGGTGGCTATGACTCCCTTCCTTAACCACATCAGAAACGCAATTCATAAGAACAAACACACACACCATACACATGCAAGTACGGGGTAAGTATCCATAATAAAACACATGTGATAATAAACCATCTAACTAATCAATAACTAAAAATAATGTAATAATCATCATGCATACATAAAATGTAGAGTCTAAGTAATCTCATCACATATCAACTGAATCCATAGCACAATATCTAATAGTCTCTAAACAATGCTGCTAACCATCAACATAAAACTAGCCTTAAAAGAGTTCAACAATGATAAAAAAAATATGAACTAGGGGTAGGCACTACATTGCATATGCCCATATCAAGTTTCTTCAGGCTTGGAATTTCTCTAACCCTTTTATTATTTCTTATTTTGACTAGGTTATTAAAATTAACATGACACAGCCTTTTATATCATAACCAACATTCTTCTACTTGAACTATGCAACATCGATTTATTGTTAGATCTAGGTAGAATAGATTACCCCTTGTTTAATTGATAGTCCCAACTAGATTCCATTTCCATCAAGTAGCCTGGCTTTCCTATTCATGAATTCTACCTTGAATCCAATGTTATTCAATTTTTCCACACTAATCAAATTATGCTTTAGTCCTTCAATGCAATAAACATTGTCACATCTAAGATCATTTGATAGTGCAATAAAACATTCTCCCTTCAGATGACAAGGTTCATCATTTCCAAATCTAATGCTCCCACCATCATAGTATTCCAAGTGCTCAAATTTAAATTTATTGCCAGTCATGTGGTCTAAAAAAAAACTATTAATAATGGATCTATCATTCTTACTAACATGAGAGATGATGATGATCTTATCATTCTCATCATTTGATTCATCCTTAACAACAATGTAAACCATTTCATCTTCTTCACTACTATTAGAATTTTTAGCTGTCTAATAATATTTCTTACCTTTTTCCTTGTGGTCTTTTTAGATTTTGAAATATTTCTTGCCTTTGTACTTGTCATTCTTCTTTTCTTCTTTGCATTCTCTTTTTGGATGTGCCTCGCAGCAATGCGACCAACTTCTTCACAAGAAAAGAAGATCAAATGAATTTTTCCTTTTTACTTTCCTTTTCATTTGAGAAATATTCTTCCAAGAAATGCTTTAATGACTTCAAGATCATCATCAGAACCATTTTCATCTTCAATGTTAGAGTTCTTGCTTTTAGACTTTGCAACTTTCTTCTTGAGTGATAAGCTTGTTTTGGAATGTAGACTCAAGGTTACTGGAGTTAGGAACATAAGTATCAAAATTATCTAACTAAAATGCTATCAACATTCACACTAGTGCATCTGAGGTTATATCATTCTTAGATTCACATCTCACTTCTTTAATAGCTGACACTCCAATTGCATAAATAGGAAGAATTTTTTTGAATACCTTGCAATGTTTTTATCTTTTTTCATCTTCATCTAATAAAATTGGCCTCTAAGACTTTATGTATTAGCTCTCCCCACATTATCATAACCTCCATAGATATCCTTCAATTTTATCCACATTTCATGGGAACTGTACAATCTTTGACTTCATGAAATTCAAGATAATTGAGAGTGGAAGCAATGTGAATCATAATAATATTATGGTTCTTGTTTTTTACAATTTGTTCCATAATCAAGTCCTAGTTGGTGCCACATATTTATACTTCAAATATATTTCACACCCTTTTCACCAATGGTTTCCAAATGGAGATTCATAAGTTATTTCCATGCTAAAATGTTATCTCTGTTCAACTTAGGAATCTCCCTTTTGTAAGACATTTTGAAACCTTCTCTGCAAACACCAAAAGCTCTGATAATAATTGTTACAAATATAAGAGGAGTAACTGAGAGGATAGGAGTGAATTAGTTGCCATAAAAAATAATCCAAGATCACTTAAGATGTGAATACAATTCAAAACCAAACTCTACTGAAACTAAAATATTGTTGTAACTAAGTTAACACTAAGAATTATTGTGATTTGGAAAACATTGAAACGATTTCTTCTTAGGATGTTTAGTGGGGTTAACCTTAATTAATTTTATTACATAATCATAAAAATCAAACAAAATGAACACAAGAGACACCAATATTTAATGTGGAAACCCAATTTGGAAAAAACCACCAATTGCAACTAGTTACCATTTTTAACTCTTCTCAAGTGAGACCTATTAGAAGCCAATCTTGTTAAAATTTATAGAACACACTATTAGATGTAAGCATGTTAAAAGATTTACATCATCCTATTAGGAGTGGCCTTGTTAGAGGTCTTTAGAAACTTCAATCTAGAAATGCCACCTTGCTAGAGGATTTGGGAGATAGATGTTAAGCTATCTCTATTAGGAGATTTGATTTACTACTACAATTATTAGAGAGTAACAATGATATGACCTGATTGTTGATGCAACTATATTTTCTGATTTTAAATATTTATTCTATCTTGTATACTTGATACTCCTTGGTTATAATGTTCTTTGTAGCTCGGTCTACTCAGATACTTTGATATCCTTCCAATTCACTTCCTAATTTGTCCTTTCAATCCCATGCTTCTACTGCTTATTCAATCCTCAACTTGACCTTATAGTTATTTTTTTTACCTTGTCAAGTCACCTTCAATATAATTTCAAAAAAATGAAATTCATCCTAGGATTCGACTAGCACTAACCAACAAAATTGATACAGGAAAATCCTTCATTAGCAAACCCAGGTCAGTGAAAACTAACTCAAAAACAAATTTCTTTCATACTTCCTTTTGTAACTGAGTGAGGTTGGTTAACACTTGTTCCATGCAAACTTTTCTTTATTAATTGAGTTAGCTCAATTAACACTAGTTCTTTACAGACTTTCCTTAGGTGACCAAATAAGCATGGTACATACTCATTCTAAACTTTGTTAGCATTGAAATGCTTCTCATACATTGAAACATCATTTGACTCTCAAGTGAGCTACACATACACTAATTTCTCAGTATATACTTGACATTTTTGTAACATTAAAGACAACATACAATTGAATGATTGTATCCAACACTCTTTTATTACCCTTTGGGTTGAATAACTTTGGATCATCTCTTCTCCCTAACTTACAAGATCTTTTCCTATGATTTTTTATTTTGACAACCATTTTGTAAGCATCTCTCAATGTCCTAGGATCTTTATCTCTTAGGGTCTAGGTCATGTCACTGTCAAAAGTATTGAAATAAGTTGTAAGACACACATCTTCAGCTAATCTCATTACTTGGAAAAGCTTTTACATTCCTTTCTGAAATCTTAGATTGAAGTTAAACGTTGATTCATTTAGGTTCTTCTTAAATTTATATGACTCACTTAACACAAAAACTACATTAGTGTTTGTTTGAAGCATTAATATTGATGATATTCCTATGGAGGAGTAGTGTAGAAATGTGATTAGATCATTATCATGATGATATGTTATACTCATGATTGTATATGTCATTGATGTCAATGTAGCAATTTTTTGTGGTAGCTGAGAGAAGAATAATGGAAAGATCAAGTTGTTATGGATAAACAACTAAGTAATTTTAGTAGCGAGGTTAAAGGGAGATACTACTAAGTGTCTATTATATGCAACTAACCTTAGAAGCACAAGATATTAAGTTTAGAAGAAGTTATGCAATTTTTGGTGAAGACTATTCTAAGATAGAGTTTACAAAGGCATGTTCTTATAAACTCATTATATCTCTTATCAAAGTTGTTATTTTGAGAAGCCAATGTTAAATGTGTGAAGAAGTCATTCTCGAGATGATGAAATATAGCTAAGATTTCTCATCATAATATTGCATGTATGAAAAGTTATTCAAGTTGCAAGGTGGAAGATTAAGTTTATCGCTGTGTAATGTGTTCTGAATGTGGTCCTATAATAATTAATTAAAAAAGTGTAATAGCCAACTCAAAGAATTCTTTTATGGATTTGGTATAAAGGAAGGAAATTTTCATTTATCATGTATGCGATTTATGAATGATTGTAAGTAGCATGAAGAGTAGAATGCAAAGATAAGTAGAGCAGAGCAAAGGTGGAGGAAGGTTTGTTGCCAAGGTTTTATTGTGTGATCTAAAGTTTGATACTTGGATTTAAGGTTTGTAACCTATCCTACAAGGTTAGATAGTGATTGGTCCAATTGATAGGATAGAGGAAAGATGTTAAAGTATAGTACATACAAGTATATTGCATGGAATAGTTGATAGATCGGTTGGATAGTGAGTTCATTGATCTTGCCCCAGATGTTATTTGGACAGTGGGTCCTTTTGTCTTCCTCAACTCCTAATAGGGTTGGCACAATTCCTAACAAAGTTGGAATCTTCTGACAAGGACTCAAAGTCTCCTAAGAGGGACTCATGTGTACTAAATGTTGTAATAGACTATTAATATGGCCCATCTTCTAACAAGGAATATTTATATTAGTACATCATCTTGTGGGCATCATTCCCACTGGGTTTTTTCCTTTCATTAAGAGTTTCCCTAGTAAACATATTTGGTGTAATTTTCTATGTGCATCATGTTATGGTTGTTATTTACTTTGGTTGAATGGAAAAGATATTTTAAGGTTGATAAATATTTTAATTATTGGATAACTGATTCACCTCCCCCCCCCCCACACGGACACACTTCTTAGTTATCTTGGTGGACTATTGTTTCTAAAAATTGGTATCAAAGAAAATTAGGTCCTTGAAGATAAAGTTTAACAACTTTGGGAGATCCATGGAAAACATGTTAAGGAAAGATAGTTCAAATTTGATGGTACAAACTATGACAATTGAAAGGAAAACATGAATCCACATATGTTGCGTATGGGTGTAGGATATTGGATCTTGAAAAAATCATCAAAGACAATCATTATTGAAAGTGACTTGGAAACTTGTACTAAGGAAGAGAGAGAACTTTTCATGTGCGAGATGAGAGATAGAGAAGCACTATTGTCTGCACTTCCTAAAATTGAATACAACTAGGTAAAATTAGTTAATACTTCTCATTTGATTTGGAAAGATTTGGAAAATTTAGTTTCGAAGGAGATGAAAATTCTAAGAAATTGAGGGTACAAAGTTAGATTTATGCATTTCAAGATGCTAAAATGATGGAAGATGAATCTATAAAGACATATGTAGGTAGAATATCAAAAATTACTGCAAGTGTTAGACCTCAAGGAGGAACCAAAGAAGATGATAAGGTTATATGGAAGATATTGAAGACCTTAACACCACCGTTTAAGTTAGTATTTCAAATGATACAGTTGTTGATATCTTGTACCAAAGATTTCAGAAAGGAGACTTTTCTTGGAAGACTTGAAGTAGTTGAGAATGAGCTTAAATAGTCCAGAGAATTGACCAGAATAGAAACAGCTTTCAATGCCTTGAATTCTGACCTAGTTTCAAGAAGCACAAGTGCTAGAGGAGACTTTGCTAGCATGAGTAGATCTACTGAGGATAAAAAGATTGAAGAAGAGTAGCCCTTCTAGTAAGAAGACAATGGATGGTAAGAAAATCATTAAATGTTGGATTTCTAATGAATTTGGTCATTATGCATCCAAGTGTCCTAAAAGAGAGAAAAAGTATAAAGGGAATTTAAAATCTAGAAGAGATAGAAAGTTTCTATATGCAAATGAAGAAGATGATTCTAATGAGCAAGCAATAAGTGCTAGTGATGATGAAATATGATTTGTAGCAATTAAAGAAGAAATTCTAAAGAACAAAGTTTTAGTATCACATGTTGAAAAGAAATATGATTGGATAATTGACAATGGTTGTTCATGTTTATGACTAGTGATATGAATAGGTTTTTTGACTTCAAAACTCATGATGGAGGCATTGTCAGAGTTGGTAACAATGTAACATGTCATGATAAAGGTATTAGATCTATAACTCTTGATGGTAAAACTAACACTAAGGATATATAAATTGTTGATAGTTTGAAGCACAATCTTTTGAGTGTTGGATAACTAGTGGATAAAGGTTATCAGTTGCAATTTATAGAAAAGACATGCATGATCAAAGAAAAATATGGAAAAGTAATTGGAACAAGAAGTAGATCTAGAGGTAATGTATTTTAGTTGAATCCTAATAAAATGACAATTTTGGTTGCAAAAGTAGATGACAATTGGTTATGACATAAGAGATTTTGCCATATAAACTTTCATAGTATTGTGAAGACTAGTATTATGTTTGTAGTTAGAGATTTTCCTAAGATTATAAATCCTATTAAAACTTAATTTACAAGGAGTATGTTTTGGCAAATCATAACCGAACTTCTTTTCCTAGTAAGAAGTTTACTACTACATCAAAATTGGAGATTGTACATATAGATCTTAGTGGTCCTATGAAGACTAAAGGATTCTATGGTGAAAGTTATTTCATGATTTTAGTTGATGACTTCTCTAGAATGATGGGGGTTGCATTTCTTAAAGAAAAATCTAAGGCATTTGATAAGTTCAAGATATTCAAGAATAGTGTTGAGAATGAATCAAGAATGAAGATGAACTGTTTAAAATCATATAGAGGCAGAGAGTTTACTTCAAATGAGTTTAACATCTTTTGTGAAGCTAATGGAATAAAAAGACAATTATTAGCTCTGAAAACCCTTGAACAAAATGGTATAGCAGAGAGAAGAAACAAGTCAGTAATAGAAGCAATAAGAGCTAAATTAGCTAAGAATGATGTATCCAAGATGTTTTGGAGAGAAGCTATGAATACAACAGTCTACACTATGAAAAAAGTGCAAGTTAGGAAAGACACAAATAGACCCCTTATGAATTGTGGTTTGGTCACTCATCTATAGTTAAGTATTTCAGAATTTTTGGTAGTAAGTTTTATATGAAAAGAGATGATGATATTGGTAAATTTGATGCTAGAAGTGATGAACGTATGTTTCTTGGTTATTCATTGAAAAGAAAAGGCTTATAGAGGTTATAATCTAAGAGCTAAGACTGTTATGGAAAGAGCAAATGTAAGAGCTGAAGAGAAATTTAGGATACAAGAAAGAGTAGTCGATTGCAATCTAGATGATGATGTTTTTATTAAACCAAGGAATGATGAAGTATTTTTTGAGACTAGCAATGATTTTCAGAATGAGGGAGAGCTAAGATAGGAAGAAAGCTTGGAACCTTCATTAGAGCCAAGAGTTGAGATAAAAAGTCCTACTTTGGGTAAGAATATCACAAAGACTCATCCACCTATGTAGAACATCAAAAGGAGAGATAAAGGTGTGATGAAAAGAAGCATAATCAATGAAGAAATATGTTTGATATCTCAAGTTGAACCTATGAATGTAGATGACGCATGTAAAGATTATTATTGCAAACAAGCTATTAAAGAGGAATTGGATAAGATAGTGAAGAATGAGACATGGGAATCAATCCCCAAACCAAAAGATAAGAATGTTACAGAAACTAAATGGGTATTGAGGAACAAAATGAATGAACAAGGTGAAGTTGTAAGAAACAAGGCAAGATTGGTATGTAAAAGTTAATCACAACAAGAAGGAATAAACTATGATGAACTCCATGCTCCTGCAGTAGTGATAGAAGTAGTAAGGTTAATCTAAGAATATGCAGTATATAAGAAACTCAAAGTATACCAAATGGATGTCAAGTCAACATTTCTAAATGGAGAACTTGAAGAAGAGGTATATATAGAACAACTTGAAGGTTGTCCTTTGATAGATGACAAGGACATAGTATGTAGATTGAAGAAAGAATTGTATGGCCTGAAGAAAGCACCTAAAACATGGTATGCAAGGTTGGACAAGCTTTGACAAAGCTTGGATATAGCAAAGGTATGGAAGATAGTAATCTCTATTGGAAAAAATTGATGATGGTGTTGCGATCTAATTGAAAAGATCATTGTTTAGAGAGATTATTGAAAGAGGGAGATTGTTGAAGAAGACTATATGTTTCAATCATTATTTTTTCACTAATGTCAAACCTACCATTTTTTGGTAAGACAATTACTTATAAGATTCAAGTACTATAACTTAGTTGATTGATGAAGAGGATTTGATCAATAAGAGGTAACAATAGAACCTAAAGGAAAGGTTGAGTTATGATTATGTAATGAAGTGCAAGGATCAATTAAGATAGTGATGGCAAGATGTATTGATAATCTACTTAAGGTTACAAATGTTGGTTACACTTAGAAAGCTTAGATGAACAAGTTACACAAAGTTTTCTTGCCAAGCTTGACCAAGTGGATTCTAGGTGTCAAGCAAAGTCAGTGCAAGCTGAGTAGAAAATTAATTGATGAAGAGTAAAGTTTAGTTGATGCCAAGCATCAGTAAACTTTAGTAGGTGCCAAGTAATTTCATAGTGGATGTCGAGCAATGTGGTATGTGTTGAGTATTAAAAAATTGATAATGGAAAACTACTACATTATTTAGAACATCAAAGATTTGATGAATCTAAGCTGACAATTTTTTTCCTTGAATTTTGTAAACTAGGTGGAAGATAAGGTTGATGAGCTAGTGGTACAAAATTTAAGGAAAACCATTTTTAGGTGAATTTAAATGGATTTTAGATGAATTTTCTGGAGGTGATATAAGATATGGGGTAGATACATTGTATCCTAACTAATCCATCCAAACCCTAAATTTGGAAGATGGAAAATGGGAGGGAAAATATCTTAATTTCCTACTTATAGGAATGTATGGTCATGAAGCAATGTTGTCATGTGCAAGAATCTAAGGAAGACAAGGAGTCTAGGATTTTGCTTCATCAAGTAACTTAAGAGACGAGTCTACAATGACTTGTTAAGAAAGAAGGCTTAAAGAGATGAATTCTTGAAGTCTGAACAAGCTATCACAGCTGCAAAGTATGAAGGCCAAGTAGAATTGAGGACTAAATAGACATTTGAAATCTGCAAGAGAAGTTTTGCGTTGTATTAGATCAAAGCTCTACTATTACACTATAACAATTGTATCAGTTTAGGGTAAAAGTTTTGGATTAAGATTGAAGTAATAGTCATTTGTAAATCCTTTAACTTGGTGGCATTCCAAGTGAATGACCTAAAGTCATCTAATATGGCTCACTTCTAATAGGGTGATTTAAATCCCTTAATCGGGTCACATTTAATAGTTTGTATTGTAACCTTTAATAGGGTTGGCCTTTCATAGGGCATCACATTAGAAGAGTGAAAAAGAGTAGCATGTTACTAGTGATTTTTCCCAAATTGGGTTTCCACATAAATTATTGTGTCAAGTGTGTTGATGAATTGTGTTGATGAATCTATTATGTTTCATACATTAGATTTTCGCAAGTTGATGTGACAGTAACCTACAAGTTTTAGTGATTATGTAATCTTATGAATGCATGAATGAGTATGAATGTTTTATGGGTTCATTAAGCTACGAGAAGTTTTATTTATACATTTGGACTTTGGATAATTGATTCACCCCACTGCCCTAGTTATTCTAAAGTGTTCCAACAATTGGTATCAGAACCATCTACTTGAAGAGAACTAGTTTAATTGTACTAGAAACACAAAGATCAAGATGTCTAAAATAGAATTACCCAAGCTCAACAAAGCTAAATTTCTTGCATGGAAAATTTTAATGAAGCTACACCTTGGGGGACTTGGAGATCATGCACAATCTACCATTTTTATGAAACATGTTGATCCTCTTGGTCCCCCAATTGCTAAAGAAAATGTGGGATTCCCTAGCCACTATCTATGGAGGAGATGCAAGTGTTCTAAGAGCCAAAAATAAAAGTCTTAGAGGTAATTTTGATGACATGAGAATGAAAGAAGGTCAGAATATTATTCAATATGTTGAAAGGACAAAAGAAGGTTTCAATTCAATAAGGGGAACTACTTGTATTATAGATGATGAAACTCTTTTAAGAAAAATTTTGAGAACATTGTTGCCTATATATGCTATTAGAGTTTTTGCAATTCAAGAACTAAGATGTATTCCAAGGAATAAGCTATCATTTGAAGGTCTGGTAAGTAGACTCACTTCTTTTGAGCTATATAACATTGATAATTACAAGAATAAAAATATTGAGTCTTCTTTAAAAGCTAAAGTCTCATTGAATGAACCTAATCATTAGAAGAAGAAGAAGAAGAAGAAGAAATATGTGTTTAGTGACAATGATACAAATGAGGAGGATGTTGAACAGCTTGAAGCACTATTGGAAAGAAGATTCCATAAAGGTAAAGGCAAGTTCAAAGGTAAGTTACCCATCATTTGTTTCAATTGTAATGAGGTTGGTCATATTGCTACTAGATGTCCAAAGAACAAGAGCTCCAGAGATTGTGACAAATACAAGAGTAGAAGAGATGAAGACAACAAAGATTACAAAGACAAAGGCAAGAAGTCTTGCTACATTGCTAAAGAGAATGATTCTGATGAACATGATGATGAGATTGTCTGTGTTGCAATGAAGGATGAATCTAATGAAGATGAGGCAACTGCACTTGTGACTTGTGTGAACAAGAATGATAGATGGATCATTGATAGTGAATTTTCACATCATATGGCTTGAGACAAAAGTAAGTTTATTATCCTAAATTGTTATAATGGAAATAGTGTAAGATTTGGTAATGATGCACCATGTTTGATAAAATGAAATGGTTCTATCAAACTCATAGATAAGATTTCATGTGATAATGCTTATTACGTTGAGGGACTAAACTATAACTTGTTGAGTGTGTCACAACTGAACAATCTAGGATGAAAGGTTGAATTTGAAAATAAGATTGCTTAGATATATGACACAAATGAGAAATTGATTGGAAATGGTGTTCAAACTAGATGTAATATATTCTATCTTGGTATAGAGGATGCTACTTTTCTTGTTTTAAAATTTGATGATTTATGGCTATGGCGCAAGAGCTTATGTCATGTTAACTTTGATAACTTGGTTAGTAATAGTAATAGGAAGAAAGTTAGAGGTTTTCCTAAGTTGAAGAAGCCTGATAATGTAATGTGCAAACAATGTCAGCTAGGAAAAATGAAAAATTCAAGTTTTAAGAGTAAAGCTTAAACCTCTAAAGGAATACTGGAGGTTGTTCATATTGACTTGTGTGGACCAACTAAAGTGCAAAGCTACAAGGGAGATACGTACATAATGCTATTTGTTGATGACTATTCAAGGATGATGATAGTTATGTTTTTGAAATAGAAATTTGATGCTTTTCAAATGTTTAAATGGTACTTAGAAGAATACAAAAGGAAATAGGTAAAAGCCTAAAATGTTGTAAGATATGAATTTGAGGTGTTTTGTAATGATAGAGGAATCAAAAGACAGATGTCTGACCCTATAACTCCTCTAGAAAATGGAATAGCTAAAAGAAGGAACAGATCTATAATGGAATGTGCTAGAACACTCATGATGGAGAAGAGTTTTTCTCTAAAATACTAAAGAGAAGCTTTAAGAACAACTGTCTACACCTTGAACCATGTGTAAAACAAGAAAGGTACTCATTCAACACCTTTTGATCTATGGTATGGATACTCACCCAATGTAAAATACTTTAAATTATTTTGAAGTAAATGTTACATTCTCAAAGATGTTAGGAATGGCAAGCTTGATGAAAAAAGTGAAGAAGGTATATCCTTAGGATATTCCACAAGAAGTAAAGGTTATATGAATTTGAATACTAACACTAATAAAATTGAGGAAAGTCAAAATGTGAACTTTGATGGATATACAAAAGTACATGAGGCTGAACCTATAAAAAGGCTAGAAGAATACAAATTATTTGTACACTTTGATGAAGGAATGCCTATTGAAGAAGATGTTACATATCAAGTTACAAATCAACAACAAGTTACAATGACTACCAAGTGACATCCTATAAATGTTGAGTTGTATTTAGGAACTAAGTTGCATTTAGATGCAGAGTCACAAAATGAAATGGATGCACATTTAGGTTCTAAGATTAGTAAACATGAAAGAGATGGTAAGATACCTAATAGAGATATACACAATGCTTATGAAGTTGAAAGACAAAATGAAGAAAAAATACTTAAACCAAGTTTTTCTAAGTAAGTCAAAAGACATCATCCTGCTACTCAAGTCATTAGAGATAAAGATGCTAGAACAATGACAAGAAAAAAATTGAAAAATGAAACATGGTTGCTGAACATGAAGGAACCCAAAATGGTAAAAGATGCACTAGAAGATGCTAACTAGTACAAATCCATGGAAGAAGAGATTAAACAAATAGAGAATAATAAAACATAGAGTCTAGTTCCTAGACCAAAAGACAAGAATGTGATTGGTACCAAGTGGGTATTTAGAAACAAGCTAGATAAAAATGATGAAGTCAAAAGAAACAAAGAAAGATTAGTTTTCAAGGGACATGCAAAAGAAGGAATTGACTATGGAGAGACATTTGGCCCTAGTGCTAGATTGGAAGGAATAACTCTACTTGCTTGTGTTGCATACAAAGGTTTCAAAGTTTATCAGATGGATGTTACATCTGCATTTCTAAATGGTATATTGGAGGAAGAGCGTTACATAGAATAGCTAGAAGGTTTCACTAATGTTAATAATAAGAACATGATATGTGAACTACACAAAGCTCTATATGGTTTGAAACAACCACCAAAAGCATGGTATGAGAGACTTCATACCTATCTTGTGAAAATTGGATTTGAAAGGACTGATGATAACAACAATATGTACATAAAGATCTAAAATATTTGTTGATGACATTATATATATAGGTCAAGATGCTTTATGTAAGGATTTTTCAAATCGTACGAAGCAAGAATTTGAAATGTCTATGTTTGAAGAGATAACCTTTTTTGTGGGCTACAAGTATATTAGACAAAATATGGTATATACATCATTTAGTCAAAGTCTATCAAGGAAATATTGAAAACTTTTGGATTAGAGGACTCCAAACTAGTAAGCATTCCTATGGTGATAGGACACAAATTGCTAAAGAATGATGATTCTGTTGAGGTGAACCAAACAATTTATAGGTCTATGATTTCCAAATTGCAATATGTAGTACATAGTACACCTAATATTGCATTATCTATAGGGATAGTTGCAAGACTCTCTACTAATACCAAGGAAAATAACTAAATGGTTGTAAAAAGAATAAGGAGATAGCTAAAAGAAACAAAAGAGTATGGTCTGTACTACAAGACGAATGAAAATTTTGAATTAAGAGCCTATTACTCTAGGTTTTTTCACTTATTAATTAAATTAATTTGATTTAATTAGTTAAGTTGCCTATTACTCTAGTTTGTTTAAGCTATCTTGCAGGTACATATTATTAATATTTTATTAATTATAATGTGCAACCCTAGCTTTTATAGGATTTAGATTACCCTTTTCAGGATTCAATCTCCTTTATGAGGATTAATCTCTTTGTAAATTTATCAAGAATCTGTTGAATAATATTTTTCTTCTTCGTTTGAGTTTTTCAGATCAAACCCTTGCCTCTTCTTGTCTTTTTCTTCTCTGTGACAAGTTTTCTACATGCAAGCTTTCTTGGGTTTTGTGGATTTGTTATGTTCTTTTGCTCAAATCCTATATGGTATCAGAGCCAAATCTGTTGTAGGTTGTTCGATGTTTCAAGAAAAAGGGAGAACAAGGGTTTGGCAGATCAAATCTTGTGTTTTTTCAAGTTTTTTTGAGAAAACAAGGGGTTCACTAAATTTTGGAGTAGTTTGAGGCCAAATGGACATCATGGATGAATTCAGAAGGTGTCAAAACCCCCATTTCCATATAAAATTTATCTAATTTTAACAACATTGATCTGGGAGGCAAAATTGTTTTGCGGTACAAGGTCGTACGACCTCTACACGCAATGCAAACCACATAAAATTTTTAAAAATTCAAAAAAAATTATGTAGCAGTTTATTTTGACCCGCAACTATTAGTTAGCTGCAGCAGAACTGCTAGTAAAAATTGTGAGTGTTTACTGTTGGTGGAAATTGTGAGCGTTTACCACTAGCGGTCCGCCAGTGGCCCGCAACGGCTCCACTGGTGGCACCCACTACAGCCCCACCACCACTCCACCCCATGGTGGCCCTCTACTCTCCCGCCACCCCAACTGCCACTTCATCGGTGGTGTGAGGGTGGCACTTTTTTTTTGTTTTTTTACTTTTTTTTTTAAATTTAAAAATAATAAATTCTCTTGCATTTCAGAGGGCCTAGTATTTTTTCTCTATAACTTGAGCATACAGATGTATTTTTTCGATCCAAAAAAGGCACTGGAAAGCTGGTTCCAAGATAGAGATATTTGTGTATGATTTTTTGAGTTTTGATGCAATTAGGTTGCCTATTTTGGTAGTCGAAGCTAGATGTTTTATTTTGCACTCTGGGAGGTGTATCTTTAGCATCTGATTTCCTTTTTTGGACTTCTTTATATCATTAGAAATCTCTTTTTGTTCTCTTTTTAGTGATGCTGGTTGTTGTTCAAGATTCTACCCCAACCACATTTTATTTAGCCTTCTATATTTTTTCATGTTGGGGGATATCCTGGTTGTTTCAGGTCCGTGGATCGATTTTGTTGCTTCAGATGCTTCATTTTGGGATATACCTTTTGTTGTTTTAGTCTTATGCTTTTTTTTATCACTGTTGATATTCATTGTAAGCATCTTTATGCAAACACACTGAGATAAAGTGCCACTTTATGCATCTTTGTAGTTTGTTGTACTCGCACTATTTTATAAAGTGCCATGGGGTGATAGTTGATTGTCACTTAGCCCCTCTTCCTTTGTCAAGTGAGTTTCCCTTCCATGAAATTAGCCCCATGATGTGTTGATGACATGTGTCTTTATAGGTGTATGTACCTCACTCTTGATGTGTTTGGTTCTTGTGTTGTAGGAGATTTTTGACCCATCTTTTCTGTTGCTTGTCACCTCACCCCATCTGCATTAAGGGGGGTTATATTGTTGCTTCTAATGCTTCCTTGGTTTGATGATTCATTAGTGTGAGCTATGTATTTAGTACCTGATCCTACATACTAGGAAATTGTAGTGGCTGGCTACCTATGCATTTTGGTGAGATGAATCATCTACCATATAGACACACTCAGTTCGTGCCTTCTATTTTCGTGGAGGTTCTACAAATCAACACCTTTTGATAGAGTTTTGCAATTTTTCATGCTTCAGTGGTTCTCTTCATGATCTCTCTTTGTTCCTTCTTCTAGAATATTCTTTGCTATCTCTTTTTTGAGTAGGGCTTTTCCCATGTGCTTTTCTCTATTTCTTCAGTTTACAGAGGTTTCCTTGTATTGGGTACCTGATCAGGCCTTATTACCGGGACCCATTTTTCTGCTTTCATAACTGTGCTAGGTTAGCTTACCTCCTGAGCTTCACTTAAGGGGGGGTGTTAGAGTAATTAGTTGTTTTCACTTATTAATTAAATCACTTTGATTTAATTAATTAAGTTGCATATTACTCTAGTTTGCTTAAGCTATCTTTTAGGTACATATAATTAATATTTTATTAATTATAATGTGCAACCCTAGCTTTTTTAGGCTTTAGGTTACCCTTTTCAAGTTTCAATCTCCTTTATAAGGATTGATCTCTTTGTAAATCTACCAAGAATCTATTGAATAATATTTTTCTTCTTCGTCTGAGTTTTTCAAATCAAACCCTTCCCTCTTCTTTTCTTTTTCTTCTCCGTGAAAGGTTTTATGCATGTAGGTTTTCTTGGGCTTCATGGACTTGTTATGTACTTTTTCTCAAATCCTACAAGAAAAAGCACTAGTGGAGGAGAATTTTTCTTAAGCAAGAGACTAGTCACATCGACTAGCAATAATCAAAGTTGTACTTCACAATCTACTAATGAAGCTAAATATGTTGCTACTACTGTAAATTACACAAACATTATATGGATCAAACAACTACTCAAAGGAATGAAGGCAGAATCACAGAACCAATGGTACTTTGTTGTGATAATACAAGAACTATCAATATATCAAAGAATCTAGTGATGCATACAAAGAAAAAACACATTGTAATCAAGTATCATTACTTGAGAGATTTAGTTCAAGATAAAGAGGTGCAGATGGAATATGTTAATGCAAAGGAGAAAATTGTTGATATCTTCACAAAACCATTACCTAAGGATGCTCATGAGTATTTAAAAAATAAATTATTGTTGATACCCCTATCAAAGCCTTTCTAAGTAACAAGAGGAGTGCCCTACATCAAACAAGCTAATATTCATATGTTACACATTGATGCAAAGGAACTTACTTTAGGAGCTAACTAAAGTAATCAAAGAGCTAAAAGTCCAAATTAGTCACAAGCAAGGTGACAAAGGGAGAAATTCAAGAAACTAAAAAAGCTTATATCTTCATGTTTAATATGTCAAGTTTTTGGCATATGTCTTTGGCATTGTTGTCAAAGAGGGAGATATTCTACTAATCAAGAGCTAGAATGTATAAGGAGATATTCTATTGATCAAATAAAGAGGGAGATAGATGAAGAAGCTAGTATTAGTATTATTAATGAGAAAGAGAGAGATATCAGAGATATCAAGAAATTGTTGTCAAAGAGATACAAAAAAAAAAAAAAAGAGGGAGCGATCCTAATCTACCTAGTCATAGGGAGATATAGAAAGAGTGAATAAGAGTGAGCTTTGTTATAAGAAAGAGTGAATTTTTCAATCTAATCAGAAAATGGAAGTCGTTGATAGAGGGAGAAATATCAATACAAGTTTTCTTTTTGATATTTTCTTACTAATTTAACCTAGTCAGTCATTTGTTTATTTGGTTGATCAGTTTGTTTTTCCATCAATGCTAAAGAGGGAGATTATTGAGATCTGATTGAAAAGATCATTGTTGGGAGAGATTATTGAAAGAGGGATATTCTTGAAGAAGACTATGTGTTTCAATCATTGTTTTGTCATTGATGTAAAACCTGCTATTTTCTAGTCAAACAATTTCTTATAAGATTCAAGTACTATCACTTAGTTGATTGATGAAAAGAATTTGATTAATAAGAGGTAACAATAGCACCTAGAGGAAAGGTTGAGCTATGATTATGTAATGAAGTGCAAGGATCAGTTAAGATAGTGATGACATGATGTATTGATAATCTACTTAACATTACAAAGGCTGGTTACACTTGGAAATTTTAGAAGAACAAGTTACACAAAATTTTTCTACCAAGCTTGAATGAGTGGATAGTAGGTGTTGTGCAAAGTCAGTGTGAGCCATGTAGAAAATTAGTTGATGCCGAGTAAAGTTTAGCTAATGCTAAACATCAATAAACTTTAGTAGGTGCTAAGTAATTTTACAGTGGATTTTGAGCAACACAGTATGTGTGAAGCATCATAAGATTGATAATGCCAAGCTATTGCATTATTTAAAAGATTGAAGATTTGATGAATCTAAGCCGACAAGTTTGTTTTCTTGAATTTTGTGAACAAGATGGAAGATAAAGTTGAGGAGATGGTGGCATAGAATTTGAGGGAAACCTTTTTTAGGAAAATTCAAATGGATTTTAGAAGAAGTTTCTAGAATAGATATAAGATAAGTTTCTAGACTAGATATAAGATTATCCATTCGAACCCTAAATTTGGAAAATGAAAAATGAGCGAAAAAATATCTTGATTTCTTACTTATAGGAATGTCTGGTCATGAAGTAATGTTTTCATGTGTGAGAACCTAAGGAAGACAAGGAGTCTAGCATTTTTCTTCATCAAGTGACCTAAGAGAAGAGTTTTCAATGGCATGTTAGACAAGAAGGCTTAAGGACATGAATACTTGAAAGGTGAACACGCTATTAGAGCTGCAAAGTATGAAGGCCAAGTAGAATTGAGGACTAAGTAGAGATTTGTAATCTATAAGAGAAGTTGTAAGTTGTATCAAATTAAAGCTCTACTATTACTTTCTAAAAATTGTATTAGTTTAGGGTAAATCCTTGGGATTAAGATTGACCTGAGAGTCATTTGTAAATCCTTTAACTGGGTGGTATTCCAAGTGAATGGCCTAAAGTCCTCTAACAAGGCTCACTTCTAATAGGGTGATTTAAATTTCTTAATCAAGTCACATTTAATAGTATGTACTATAACATTTGATAGGGTTGGCCTTTCCTAGGACATCACTTCAAAAGAGCAAAAAGGAGTAGCATGTTACTTGTGATTTTTCACAAATTAGGTTTCCATGTAAATCATTGTGTCAAGTGTGTTGATAAATCTATTATGTTTTATTCTTTACATTTTTGCAAGTTAATTTGACAATAACCTACACATTTTAGTGATTGTATAATCTTATGGATGCATGCACGAGTATGAACAATCAATGGGTTAATTAAGTTGTGAGAAGTTTTATTTATACATCTAGACCTCGAAAAACTGATTCACCACCCCTCCCGCTCATTTGTTCTAAAATGGTCCAACACATGGACTAATAATTTGGGTAATATTTGGTGATGATATCATATTTGGAGGAAATGATGATGAAAGTGAGAAGTTTGTAGAGAAAATGAAAAAGGGATTTGAAATGAGCATGATAGGAGAAATGAAATATTTTCTAAGATTACAAATCATACATGATAAAGAAGGAATCTTTATTTCTTAAACTAAGTGTTTGAAATATTTATTGAAAAGGTTTGATTTTGAAACATGTAAACCTATTGGAACACCTATAATAATTGGATGCAAGTTATCTACAAAGGATGAGACACCTACTATTGAGCATAAGTAGTAAAAATCTATGATCGAAGGATTGCAATATCTTACTCCAACAAGGCTGGATATCAAAAATTGTAGTTGGAATCATTACAAGATTCTAAGTTGATTTTAGACAAGCACATTATGTACCAACCAAAAGGATATTTAGATACTGGAAATGAATGCCAAAGTTCTGATTCTAGTATGATAGATCTAATAATTTCACTCTATATGCTCATACTAATGTTTCTTGGGTAGGTAGTATGGATAACAAAAAGAACACCAATGGTCGAGCTTTCTTCCTTGGAGGAAAATTGGTTTTTTGGATAAGAAAAAATAAAGACTGTATCTCACAAAGTACAGTAGAAGTAGAATATGTTGTAGCAGGAAACAATTGAAATCAATTTGTTTGAATGAAGTAGATGTTGAAGGATATAAGAATAGAATTTAGTGACATTGTTGTCACACATTGTGATAACACAAGAATAGTAAATATGTCTAAGAATCCAATGTTGCATTCTAAGACCATTAAGCATTAGAAACTCGAACGATTCTCTAGCCTTGGAATCTCACTTAAATAATGTGAGATGCAACAAGATTCAAGCTAAGAGAAATTTATAGGTTTCCTTTACAAGAGATATTTATATACACCTATCACAACAAGACAAAATTGTGACTAACAAAAAGACTAGTACATTGAAAATCCTTTTGTGGGTCTACTTCTATTATTCCCTTTGGAAAGAAAAAAATACTATGGTCGGATTCCTTTAGCATTCAGGTTCCTTGGGGTAGGTGGCCATCAAATGTGAGAGTGATGAGCCATCTCCTACTACCTGAGGATTGTCTTTTTCTTTATCATCAACGATAGAGGTGGATTCTACTTTTGTACCTTCTTCATCATCATCATCCTCCATCTCATCATCTCCCACTATCTGTTCTATAGACATAAACTTTTCCTTCCACTCATTGTAAGCAGTGCCATCCAGCAAATCAAAATTTAGAACCTCTCTTTGTGTAGTTATTAAAGAATTTGCAACTACTTCTATATCAACAAGGTTTTTCTTGACATCATTATAAAATAACTATACTTTTACCAACACCTCATTTTTCCTTGCCCATAACAAATGACCAATTTCATTAATAATTTTATTCATCCTTTCAAAAAGAATTTCATCTAATTCTCTTTACCACTCATCTTTTTCTTTCACTTTATCAACACTTTTTAGAGCACAGGGAAATAAATCAAATTTCTCTGCAACATATTTGGAAAAGAAAATAATTAATCTTTTTTGAAAAGAATCTTGTTTGTCATCAAAACCTTTCAATTTATCTAGCAAATCATAGATCTATTCTATCTAATGACATGGTAGTTTAATGATAGATATACACATAATAGTGATATCTTTATTTCTTTTTGTCCATTTCTACATAAGGGATTTGAATGTAGCTTCATTTTTCTTCAATTCTTCCCTAATGGTTACAACCCTTGATAACAAGTCAAAATATGATGGCCATTCAATTCTATCTACCAAATACATGACACCCTGCCTCAATTTTTCTTCATACTGATCATTTAGTTCCACATGTAGTGCATATAATTTATTCTTTTCTTCCTAAAATTCCTTTGCAGTGTAGAATAGTGGCCTTTCTGGGGTGTCTGGTATTTCAAAAATTGGAGTTGATATAAAAGGCTCAACAAGTGGCCTTGGAGGTACATAATCCTTGGTTCACTAGTTTTTTGTACTTTTCTCTTCCCAAGTACCTTCTCCATTTGAGATATTTTGTTCTGTAATGATTGTATCTGTATACCCCTCTCCTCATATGCTTTCAAAACTTCTTCAAACCTAGCATTGAGTTGAGAAAATCTATCTTCTTCCTGACCAGATACAACACTACCAAATTTTAACATTTTCGAGGCAATTCCAATTATTTGTTTACTGCCTACCTCACCAGCTCAAAAAACTGTCAATGCACCAGTATGTTCTATAGTGGAAATTTCCTACATCCTGGTCTTATCCCTTTCTTCAATGGACCAAATAACAAGAGCCTATTGATCATCACTAAATTTGACTCCTTTATGAGTCGGAATACCTCTTCTTCAGTTTTAAATTTGACGTCCTTTTGCTTCCTTACTGAATCAAAAACCATGGCATTCATTGTATCCCATTCTTGCAAAATAAGGACTCCTAATTGTCTAATTACTTTCCTACTAGCTTTAGGGGTAAATAGAGAAAAATCTGATTTATCAAGTTGTTCTGCTTTTATCTTTTCACAAGTCTTCTCAAAATTTCCTACATTTAGCCTCCATAAAAATTGAGCAAATACCCTAGATTTCACAAAATTTTCATCTAAACCTTTTTGAGGCTTGGGCAACTATTGGATCAATTTCTTTACCTTGGCAATTAGCAATAGTTAAATCCAAGGAAGGTGTAGGTGGTTCTCGTGGCTCTCCAATCTCCAAATCTATGGAAGTAACAATTACATCTCCCTCTCCACCAATTTGTCTAAGCTTCTCTCTTAGAGATGTTTCATCATCAATTTTGATTGAAGATTGGCTTGGGGAATATTGCTCCATTTGAGAAGAAGACCCTTGCTCTAGTTTTCATCTTTTTGGAGCACTAGCTACAGGTGGGCTTTCTTCCCTTGGCCTTTGCTACAGGGGAATCTATTGCACATTTTTAACCATCACATAACCTATTTTTTTTCTAAAAAATTATACTAACCAGGAGCACCATATTTCTACTATTTATTCTCCTCTAGACCTCTTCAGCCTTGTCTAGATAAGCCTTGACATATGTATCCTTCTTCTCATTCATGGCTTGTATTATCACAGCAAAATTATTCATCAATGTCTACATCTTGGCTCCCCAATATTTCTTATCTTTCGATGGATCATAATGGGTATCAAAAGCATTAATGAATTCCAGGGTTTTGCTGAATACTATCCATTTCTCCTTTCTCAATTCTTGTATTTGCAAAGTAAAAACATTCCTAATCACATCCTCTGGGTAGTAAACTTGTTGCCCCATTTGGGAAGATTTTATTCTCTCTCTTAAGAGGTCATAGAATCCTTTAGGATCAATAAACTTGGCATGAGATTCTGCCATGTTATATCTATCTAAGAACACATTCAAATGCTTCCACCCTTTCCTTACAAAGACAAAATAATGTGCCACAGTAAAAATTGGAAAAAAATGTAGCCTTCTTAGGCAACTCCCTCTCATCTATAGTGCCTATCTACCATAACAACTCAGCTATTCCTATCTTCAAAGGAAGATGAAATGGTAGCACATGAGGCTTTCCCAAAAATCCATATACTCTTATTACTATTGAAACATTATAGGGAATTATATCCCCCCAATTATGACTAACCAGTAGCCCTTATGCATGGTCTTGTGGTTTGACCAATTCTAACAGTGCTTATGGAATTCTAGGGTTGTCTCCTCTCAAAAGCAATCTAAGCTTTGATGAAAAATAACTATCTAACTTGACATAACTGGCATTTGTGGCTTCTGATGTCATATTCACACTCCATAACTGTACTGGATTCCTCTCTCCATTCCTAGTTGTTTCCAGCTCCATACCCTTAGAAAATAAGGCAAGTCCCTTATACAAACATACATACATGAGAAATGAATACCAGTAGAAATGTTTATCCACTTTTCCCCTTGCTATCCCCACTAAACCGTTGTGAATTTCCTTTACAAGAAAAGTAGCAAAATCTAGAATAGTGCTCATTCCAAATTGAAGAGTTTGAGCCATAACAAGGACAATAGAGGTTGGGATTTTATTAGCTTCATCAATCCCAAAAATTTTGCAAAGAGAAAAATACAATGTTTGAGCTCTAAGGTTGAAATGCCTTCTTAGCAATGGCTCTAGGGTAATGGGTATAATCATAGACAAAGTTCTAACTTTAGCAACATGCTCCTACAATGGCCCTATCCTCAAATATATTCTTTGTGCATCATATATTGCTTGAAAATCATCCATATCAATGATTTCATGCACAACATGGTTAGGACTAAGATTAAAAGCCTCAATGATCAGCTCAGGGAAAACCCTAAAAAGATTCACTCCAGAATGCTTCTTCACCCCCCCTGTAATAGGATCATATTTCTTAGCCAGGTTAGTCAATAGATCACTATCAAAGAAAACTATTGAGACTGTTAATCTTCCAATGTCAAATTCCCAGACATTGCTCATGGGGCTATCTAAATTCATTTTTGAAAACCATTTTTTGAACAATTGCAAACCCTTGATATACACTTGGGCATCGCTTATCCAGTTTGCCCTATCATAGAAACCCTCATCAAAAACTACCCTAGGGTTCTTAGGAATGAGCTACCTTCCTTTAGTTATTTCATTTACTAATAAGGGGAATTGTTTCATGAAATCGTCATGCACAGCCCCTTTTAAGTAATCAGTTTTCCTAGAAAATTCTTTCCGTGGAGGCATCTTTTAAAATTTTAAAACTTCCCAAACACCAAGTTCTTGATTTTTCCTAGTTATAGATTACTTACCTGCTAAAATTTTCCCTTCTTCTTTCGTAACTTTGTCTAAAAATTTGTTGAAATCGCTATGAAATTCTGTGCCCTGGCTCTATAAGTCTTTTTGTGCTAAGAAAATCTTCAACTTTGTGACTCAGTAATGGTGAATTTTCATGCTATACCTATGCATTAAGGTTTCACAAAAGAACTCTGAATCATATTAACTCATGTAGCCATTATTTACATGTTTGTGCTTCAACTTTGAATTTCACCCATTGATCCTATGATGATTGAATGACTTTATTTGAAAACACAAAAAGCTTTTAAAATTTTAGAGCACTTGGCCACGTGTCAAAAGGGTGCATGCCCACATTATTTAAAATTCTTGCAACTTCTTATTGCAGGTATACGCTCTCCGTCGATCTTGCCCAGATCGACGGTGAGCCAAAATCCTTTTCTCTGATGGCCCACTCAGCTGGATTAACCAATAAAATATCATCTTTTAACCAATATGATCTAACTAATATAAATGTAGCATTTAATGTTTTTGCACCCATGACATTACTACATCAGACTTGGCATAATTTTCACCCACTACCAATGAGCATGCTTTATTTCATCTAACCTTGCCAGCATGGAATGGCTCAATATTTTTTTCAAGGCTTAGTCCCACTTTGCTACGCGTCACAAAGGCACTTGCCCTCATTATTTAAAAGTCAAGCAGTTCTATATTGCGAAAATCCCTAACCCTCGATCTTGATCAAATGGATGGTGATTAAGAATCTTGTATGACTATATACCTAGTCATTTGGACGCACCAATGAGATACTTCCTTGGTATTCCAACTCACCTAAAAATTGTCATGGAAGACAAGCTATTATTATCTTCTGAGAAAGGTAGGCCTGTGATGTCACGTTGTGCCACACATCATGAAGGGGCTTGCTCGCATTGCTTAAGACTCACATACTTTCATATTGCAAGCAAGTGCTAGCCCTTGATTCTTGCTAAATCAATGATCACAAAATCTGGATTGCAAAGTATTAATATCACTAAAAGACCAACCAATGACATTGTAGGAAATTCAAAACGTGCATGGGGAACACTGACAACTCTGTAAAAGGTCTAACTAATTTTGACAACAAAGAACTTTTGTAGCACCCTGAGGTTTGAATGACAGTAGGGGCTACGTGTTGAAAAGACACTTTCTCGCAATATTTAAAGACCTTACAACTCCATATTGTAGGCAAGCCCCAACCCTTGATCTCAAAAGGATCTACGGTGCTCGATAGATATTGCAATTAATACAAGCTTTATAAAGTTTATCAAAAAGATTAAAGGTCATTCTTATGTAAATAAACCTTTAGGATAAAAATGTCCCACCAAAATTTATTTGTAATGATACTTTCTAAGGCTTTCAAAGGCTAGGGCCAAATAGGGCAAGGTACAAGGTTACTTGGTGAATTTTTCCTAGGGTTTTGATCAAATTTCAAATTATTTGGGGTACACATTTAGGGTTTTTCACTGCTAAATACAACAAAACAAGGGTGGTGAAAAACGAAGCCAATAGTGGCTCTTTCTAAGGACAATGAATAAGCTAGATTCATATGAGCGCTCAGAATCCCTTGGAGAAGTAGACCACAAACTTGACCTCATAATTATGACAACTTAGAGAGAGCAATGAAAAAATAAGTAAAAATAAAATAAAATAAAATATAGGGAGTGTATAGAAGATACAAAGATTATACAGAATGTACAAGGAAACCTAGACTAATGTTCATGGAGAAAGTAAGCATTTTTCAAGAAAAATACCTCTTCAAGAACTGTCCATGAATTGGCAGTTCAAGAATGTTTCCTAATAGATCTTTGAGAGTATGAGAATCTTTTCCCCTTGTGTTTTCAATCAGATAGGGACCTAACCATATGGGATCAAACTTACCATGTTTTCCTTTATCCTCTATCCTAGCATTCCACATAAGGGCTAAATCTCCATCTTCAAATTTCTTTCTCACTATCCTTTTATCATAGAGTGCTTTAACCTATAGTTGCAACTTTTGGTTTCTAATTGATGCTTCTTTCCTGGTCTCAGTTAGCCCAACTAGTTCATCCAATCTTTCTTGCATATCATCAATGATATCCTCATCATACATTTGAATGTAATTACACATACCAACTAGGTTGTTTCAAGGAATTCTTGCTTGAATTCCATATACCATATCAAATGGAGCTACACCAATGGCTTTCTTCATAGTTACCCTATCAACACATATTGCTAACTATAACTTGGAATCCCATGCTTTCTTACTATCATCCAACGTCATTTTTATTATTTTCAACAAACTCTTATTTGTAGATTTAGCTTGTCCATTTCCTTGTGGATGATATGGGGAAGATGTTCATCTAGTGATTCCATATTTGTCACAGAATTTCTTGAATCCTTCAGACCTAAAGCACATTGCATTATCTATTACAATTTTTTGAGGACAACCAAATCTAGAAATAATTTTATTTAGTAACAAATTGTTAACAACTTTACTAGTGGCATTTCTTGCAGGGATGGCTTCTACCCACTTTTTGAAATAGTCCATAGCAACTAGAACCCAAGAATAGCTAGTACTAGATTTGGGAGAGATTTCGCCTATGAAATCCATACTCCATTTTTGGAAAGGTGCTTGGACTTCAACTAGCTTTAATGGAGTATTACCTAAGAATTTCGTTTTTCCAGCAAATCTTTGGTATGCATCGCATTTTCTTATCATGATTTGTGCATCCTTAAAAAGAGAGGGCCACCAAAATCTTTCTCTCATCACCTTATGTGCAATTGTCTTAGCCATATAGTGTCCTTCACAAACTCCAGCATGCATTTTGTTTAAAACTTCTTTTGCCTTCTCTTGATCAATACACTTCAGTAACACTCCCTCAAAATTTCTCCACCATAGACCACCTTTGACAATTATGTATCTAATAGCTTGCAATTTAGTACTCCTCCTTTCATTTTCTGTCAATTGGGAAGGAGCTTCCATGTGTTGAAGATAATAGATAACATTTACATACCAATCACAATGATCCATGTCACATAAGTTAGATCTAAGGTCATCAACTACCACATTAATCTGATTAGCATCCAAATTAGATTCAGTCATAAGTTTAGCCAAACCTTGACCTCTTACCAACTTAGTTATCTGTATTTCAATATTAAATTCTTGGATCTTGTTTATCCATCTACATCTTCTCCCTGACACTTCTTGCTAAGAAAATATGTCTTTGATAGTAGCACTAGGCACAAATGCAATGATAATAGCACCTATCAAGTAGCATATGAAAGCCTTAATAGCCTTTACTAAAGCATATGCTTGTTTTTCATTTATCTCATATTTCAATTCAGTAAGTTGTAGTGGCTTACTGAAAAAAGTAATGGGTTGTTCATATCCTTCTTCATTTTTTTGCAACAAGATTGTGGCTACAGTGTGAAAAGATGAAAAAGAGAATATATGCATGGGTTTTGTGTAATCTGGAGTTCATAGGACTGGATCATTTTTTATGGTAGTTTTAATATCCTGAAATGCATGTGAAGGTTCATCATCCTAGCTGATTATAGCTCCTTTCTTAAGCATTTTTGAAATAGGCCTAGTAATTTTAGCAAAGTTTGTAACAAACCTCCTCAGAAAATTCACTTGTCCAAAGAAAGACTGTATCCCTTTCACATTTTTTGGCTTTGGCACTTTAGTAATGGTTGTCACTCTCTCAAGATCTATCTTTACACCATCTTTTAACACTATATGTCCTAATAATCTAACTTATGTCACCCCAAAAGTGCACTTCTTTGGGTTTAATGATACTCCATATTCCAAAGCTTTGATAAAAAAATTCTCCAAATGCCTACATTAATCCTCAGCCTTCCTAGAATAGGTTGTAAGGTCATCTTGGTATACAACCATAAATATTTTGATATAATCATGAAATTCCACATCCATAGCTCTTAGGAAAGTAGCTCCTAGATTAATCAAGCCAAATGACATCCTTACATATACATAGGTTCCCCATGGGGTTGTGAAGGTTGTCTTAAATTTTTCATTTTCCTTTACTAGAACTTGATTGTACCCAGAGAAATCATCCATCATGGACATTAGCTCAGAACCAGTTACTTGTTGCAACATGGCTTCCATATTTAGTAATCCATAATTATCCTTCAAGGATGCAATGTTCAAATTCCTGAAATCCACACATAATCTTATGTCTCCATTTTTCTTTGTGACAGGTACCAAATTTGAAACCCAAGTGGAATGTCTAATTGGTTTGATTATCCCATCATCCCTTAACTTCATCAATTCTTCTTGCATTTTGGGAGCTAGGGTAGGATTTACTGGTCTTTGTTTCTGTCTGAAAGGTTTTACATTATCATTTAGTGGTATGACATGTTGGAACAAATATTCCATATAAGCCTTAAGGTCATCATTTGACCATGCAAAAACATGTCTATACTTCCTAAGCAAGTCAATTAATGGTTTTCTTATTTTAGCAAGCAAATTTTGGCCAATATAAACTTTTTTGGGAGCTTCATCAGTACCAAGGTTTATCTCTTCTAATTCCTGAGGCATAGGGTCCTTAACTCCTAGTTTGACTCTATCCTAATTATCAAAAATACTTTCCAAAACCACTACCTCCTTAGGCACCTTGTTGGTTTTCAATTACATAATCTCCTAGCCAAAAATGGTTTCCTTACCATCTATAGTTTCTATTAAATCACTGCAATCCATTTCTTGACCATGGTATTTGTCTTCATTTAACAAAAAAATTATAATGTCTTTGTCATCTTTAAAGACTTGCCAATTTTCAATATTATCAAGTATTGAACGTCTACTTTGTACCTCAATTTGAGAGATTCCTACAAATGATATATCCTTGGGTTTGATTTCTACATTTGCCAATAAGTTTTCCATCTTATTTTGACTTATGTCTCTCCGTGAGATACCAAATGCATCAAAAAAAATTATCTGATCCCAAACTACATTTCTATATTGTTTCAACCTTTTGTTTTTTGAGGCATAAGTTTCCCTTATCTGTGAAATGACTAGTTCTGAATCACCTATAACATGCAGTTTCTTGATTTCATGATGGGTAGCAACTTTCAATCCTAGCAACAAGGCCTCATACTTTTCTATGTTATTTGTGCAAGAAAACTTTAAAGTGAATGAGTATTTGAAAGTATTTTTCTCAGGAGAAACAAAAACTACCCCTACCCTTAAACATTCTTTTGAACTAGCCCCATCAAAAAACATTGTCAATAATATCGGTGTGTCCATACAACACTCAACTTCATTTTCAATTACAACAGAAAAATTCTCAACTTCTTGTATAATCAATTTTGCTCTAAATGCATTCACACCAGTGTTTAAGAAACAAGTTGAGTCTTTGTCAATTTTCTCCCCTAAAAGGTGACTGACCCTTGGCTCTCTATCCACTTTGATAACCTTATCTCCTATATGAAAATTTTCATAATTCAAATCACATTGTAGGCTTCCTTCCATAGCAACACTCCATTTTCTAGAGAACAACATTCCATAATGTGGAGGAATATCAACTACAAGGACTAACATAGTTAGTTCCAGCTAAGGGTATGCAGCTAGTTTAAATGGTAAAGCAGTGATAGTTCCTATGACTGGAAATCCCTAGCATCCATACCTCTACATCTTCCTTGATTAGTGTCTACTTTCAAACCTAATGCTTCCATTATCTTGAAAGGCATAATGGTATTAGAGGCTCCTGAATCTATTATGCAATTTTTTAGGGTCTTTCCATTTATGATCAGACTAAGGAAAAATGGGTCAATATCTTCTATATATGCCACTAAGGAATCATCTAAAACCATTTGGGGAATCTAAGATATGATACCACTATCTTCAACTACCAATGGGTTTTTTTGGATGCCACTTTGTTCTATGCCACTATTTTTGTTTCCTAACCCTCCAAACCATGATAAAGCCTTGCTTTTATGCTCTTCAATTCTAAAAAGTTTAGACAAAGGAACTTTTATAGTTATTTGGGACAACAACAATATCATATCAATAGGTTCAACAATAGTGGGTTTTACAAGAATATCTGGAGTTGAAGTCTTTTAAACAACATGCACCATTGTTTTCTTGATAGTACCAGGTCCTGATTTCTTTCCTTGCACAACTGCTTTTGTTGTTTCATTTGTTTGAAATTGGACCTTCTTTTTTGGTTCCCACTTCTTAGTCTTGTTATCTTTGATCTTAGGCACATCTATATTGACCTTCTTACTTTCACCATTCATCTTATGGGTAATATCTTTAATGAATACACTGGATAGCTTTCCTATATTATTATTTACTATTCTATTCCTCAAATTGTAGTTACTATGAACTTGGGAAATCATTTTTTCTGTGATTCTACCAATCTCATCTTTAGAGGTCATTCTTAAGCTTATATGACCTACATCAGAAGATGTAACACATACCTTATCTTCATCATAACCCTCATCATTTGAAAGCACTTGCTGATGATGTAAATGATAAACAATTCTTTGATTGGTAATATCATTTTTAGGTTCTTCAGAATCAAAATCTATAAAATTATCACACATGCTTACCATATTGCAACTTATATCATCAAGGCTTTTCTCTTCATTTTCTTCTTCAAGTTGCACACCTTGATCTGGGGGAAATGATTGAGAAACAACATAATAATCAGAGGAATGATGTGATTGACATATAATGCACCATGGTATATCATCATTCATATTTATAGTGTTCCTTTGTTGGGGGTCTAGGGTACCCCTATCCTTCACATTTTTTGTCTGGTTAGTGACTAGCTTACCATCTTTCCACTAGGTGGTGTAAGGGTAATTTTGCATTCTAGGTTGCCTATTGAAATTGTTATTATTCACAGGGGCCTTTTCTCAAACATTAGGCTTATGTGCATTGAAATAAGTTGGGTTCATCTTTTTCAGCAACTCTAGCACTTGACCTATTGTAGGTTCTTCAGGTTTCTTTCCTGCAGGAGTTTTATCAGCTTCTTTTTTGTTATTATTTTTTGGATTAAATAACTTTAGATCATTCCTTCTCCCAAGCTTGCTCGAAGCTTTCCTATTATTCTCAATATTTACTGCTACCTTATAAGAATCCCTCAAAGTTTTAGGATCTTTATCTCTCAATTGATAAGCCATTTTGCTATCAAATGCATTAAAATATGTTGTAAAACAAACATCCTCATTCAATCTCATGACCTGAAACAATGTATACATACCTTTCTGGAATCTTACATTGAAATCAAAAGTAGATTCATTAGGGTTTTTCTTGATGTTATTGAATTCATTTAACATGAGCCCAACATTGGTATTATCTCCATACTGCTCTTTAAATAATTTTTCCAAGTCACTCCGTGAGGTGATACTATCATCAGGAAGCCTTTTGAACCAATCCCTTGCATCCTCAATTAGTGAATGAACAAATAACTTCATTACCATGTCTTCATGTTCAACTTCATAATCATTTAGCATATCTATGAAAATTCTCAATTTTTCTTCACCAGTAACCTTGTTATTTCTAGAGAACTTGACAACCTTATCTCTCAAATCAAAAGATATGGGATGTGGAGCATCAAGGATACCAAGAAATGAGATTTGCCTATATTTTTCCATATATATAGGTTTCTTCTAAAAACCAGCAACATTTGAGGTACTTGCTACATTGGCTTGGTTAGGGACTACATTTTGAGTTTGTTGATGTTGGTGGGTGCTAATGGTGGATGATGAGGCAAGGGCAGATTGAGATATTCCCTGAGTTGAGATTATTAGAACACTAGCTAGTGCAAAAGTTGCAGATGGGATAGACAAATTTGGCCATGAAGCTAGTGTAGAATTAGATTTTATGAACTGGATTTTTCTCCTAGTTTTTGCAGCGTAAGCTTCATTCTTCACTTTCTCAAGTTCTTTTGCAAGATCTTCCTTCTCCTTTCTAGCCTTTTCCAGATCTAGATCTAGTTTTGACATGGAAATGTTTACAGATTTGATTGGTAGAGCTTGAGGTTCATTTATTTGGATTCCTATGGCTTTGCATTTTCCTTTATCTGTAGCTTTCTTAGTGGGTTCTATAGGGTCTACCTAAATAGGTTTATAAGCTTGAACTTGAGTAATAACAGGTTCTTGTCTGTGGCTTAGGAGCTTTTCTTGTTCTTGAACCTTAGATCTCAAAGTATTTACATCTCCAAACACATCAGCATGAAGGACTGTAGTCCTCTCTTCTAATTTCTTATTTTGTTCTTTTAAAACATCCATCCTTCTGAGCAAAGTATCTCTTTCTACTATAGCATGCAAGGTGGCTTAATCTCTTTCTTTGTCCAAATTAATACACTTAGCTTCTTCCTTAGCAACCCATTTCTTCATAACTCCTATCTTATATTGCAATTCTTTAGGGTCTGCAGAAGTAGCTTCTGAATCAGCAAGATCGTCCATATCTATAAGATTAGGCTCCATGTATGGGTCTGCTCATATCTTCTATGAGATCTGGCCTTGGTGAAGCAGTTCCTACTGGTGACATGTCCTTTTCCTGAAAAAATCTCTTATCTAGTAATGGGGTACTAAATACTCCTCCTAAGAGTCTTGTAGTTTTTGATTCAGAGCTAAGTGAAGAAGATTCTCTCCCTACCACTAGTTGATATTGGGAATTGACTGATGCATTACTCCTCGATTTCCAAGTAGGGTTTGGGTCTATCCTTTTCTTATTCAGGTTCTTCCTACCACCTTGGGGTAAATAAGTATACATTGGTACATTAGGATTGGCTCTTGTGTTCTTTCCATTTTTAGCCATATTCACCTTTTTTTTTAAATAAGCACTAGCTTCAAAACCTTGACTGAGTCGCCACCCTATTCTTGGGAAAGTATAGAATGACAATTATTCCTGGCTTCAAGATAAAACTAAAACTAAAACAAAAGTATCTAACATAGACAGACCAATCACTGAGATTATAAGACTGCAACTCTTTCTTGTTAGATAAGACACTTGGAAACATTGGATACGTCAGTGCATCTTTGTGGCATTTGGATTTTTGTTTCTTTCTTTTATAAATTCTCAAGGTTTGTCACTAAGACACCCTCTTGAAACCCACAAACTATACTAAATAGTATAACACACATGTATACAATAGGACCAAAGAAAACTATAATTCTTTTCACAAAAACATTGGACAATTCCCTAATAGAGTTGCCATTGTGTTGGTGTTTTAAAACTATTGAACAACAAAATGCTCAATACCAAAATGATATCACTCACACAATCTAAGGATCAGCCAGTTCCTATTAACAATTATATAACCATTTGGACCCAACTTCAACAAAATCAAGGTTGGTTTTCTACTCTTTAGGCTCTACAAAACTAGCATGGGCATACCCAGGGATGATTCAAGAGTGGAAAATTGTATGATAATTATTTTAGTTTCATTCTAATTCTCATCTCAAATCCTCAAATACATGCATAATTCTTGACAATTTGATAAACACATCCCATATAATAGATTTGGCCAAAATTCTTCAATGGATTTGCACGTGTTCTCAGCAATAGTGGCTATCTGATGCTAAGACATTCTTTGCAAACAAGTATCGACCAACTTTGAAGGTCTTCAGGAAATAAAAGTAAAATTGATTATAATTCTGCATTTGAAACCCATTTATGACATATTTCTCTTCCAACTAAATCAATTTTGACCAGTGCCTAATCCATTAGGGTTTAGAGTCTTCTACAAATCTACAGATCTAATTTGTTACCTTACAACAAATATTATCAGCAATTCTTATCAAAATTCATCATTCAAAATATCCTTCCTACTATTGTAGCAACCTTATCAAATTCATCAAAGCTTTTACTTAATCCATTGAACTAATAGCAGTGGTGAATAGATATTCAACCTAAATGGATTGCATTCAATTGCACAAGCTTTTAGTCATACAATATCAAGATAACCAAGTAATCAAAAGGAGACAAAATTTAGAAAGAACTAAAATGGGGATAGCTCATAATTTGTATTCATTTTCTTTGAAAATTGTATACACTCACAGTAAACTCAAAATGACCTTAGGAATAAAGAAACACAGAGATCATTCTGTATTAATGTATTCTTAGGAATTAACAAAGAAAATACATCATAATACTTGCTCCAACATTGGACCTAAAAAAAACTAAGTATATCACTTAAGCATTAGAAACTCAGACCATTCTCTAGCCTTGGAATCTCACTTAAATAATGTGAGATGCAACAAGCTTCAAGCTAAGAAAAATTGATAGGTCTCCTTTACAAGAGATATTTATATACACCTATCACAACAAGACAAAACTATGAATAACAAAAATACAAGTACATTGAAAATCCTTTTGTTGGTATGCTTTTGTTATTCCCTTTGGAAATACAAAAATACTATGATTGGATTCCTTTAGCATTATGGTTCCTTGGGGGAGGTGGCCATCAAATGTGAGAGTGATGAGTCATCTCCTGCTACCTAAGGATTTTCTTTTTCTTTATCATCAACGGTAGAGGTAGCTTCCACTTTTGTACCTTCTTCATCATCATCCTCAACCTCATCATCTCCCACTATTTTTTCTATAGACATAGACATTTCCTTCTACTCATTGTAAGTAGTGTCATCCAGCTAATCAAAATTTAGAACCTCTCTTTGTATAGTTATTAAAGAATTTGCAACTGCTTCTATATCAACAAGGTTTTTCTTGACATCATTATAAAATAACTGTACTTTTACCAACTCCTCATTTGTTCTTGCCCATAAAAAATGACCAGTTTCATTAATAATTTTATTCATCCTTTAATAAAGAATTTCATCTAATTCTCTTTACCACTCCTCTTTTTCTTTCACTTTGTCAACACTTTTTAGAGCACAGGGAAATAAATCAAATTTCTCTGCAACATATTTGGAAAAGAAAAAAATTAATCTTTTTTGAAAAGAATCTTTTTGTCATCAAAACCTTGCAATTTATTTAGCAAATCAAAGATCTATTCTATCTAATGACATGGTAGTTGAATGACAGATATACACATAATAGTGATATCTTTATTTCTCTCTGTCCATTTCTGCATAAGGGGTCTAAATGTAGCTTCATTTTTCTTCAATTCTTCCTTGATGGTTGCAATCCCTGATAACAAATCAAAAAATGATGACCATTCAATTCTATCTACCAAATACATGACACCATGTCTAAATTTTTCTTCATATCGATTATTTAGTTCCACATGTAGTGCATATAATTTATTCTTTTCTTCCTCAAATTCCTCTGTAGTGTAGAATAGTGGCCTTTCTGGGGTGTCTGGTATTTCAACAATTGGAGTTGATTTAAAAGGATCAATAGGTGGCCATGGAGAGTACATAATCCTTGGTTTATTGGTTTCTTGTACTTTTCTCTTCCCAAGTACCTTCTCCATTTGAGATATTTTGTGCTCTAATGATTGTATCTGCATACCCCTCTCCTCATATGCTTTCAAAAATTCTTAAAACCTAGCATTGAGTTGAGAAAATCTATCTTCTTCTTGACCAAATACAACACTACCAAATTTTAACATTTTTGAGGCCATTCCAATTATTTGTTTACTGCCTACCTCACCAGCTTGGAACACTGTCAGTGTAGCTATATGCTTTGTAGTGGAAATTTCCTGCATCCTAGTCTTATCCCTTTTCTCAATGGACCAAATATATGATTATCACTAAATTTGACTCCTCTATGTGCCTATAATACCTATTCTTCAGTCTTAAATTGGACATCCTTTTGCTTCCTTACTGAATCAAAAGCCATGGCATTCACTATATCGCATTCTTGCAAAATAAGGACTCCTGACTGTCTAATTACTTTCCTACTAGCCTCAAGGGTAAATTGAGCAAAATCATTCAAAAATTTATACTTTACCTCCTACTTAATAGCAAAATCTGATTTATCAAGTTGTTCTACCTTTATCTTTTCCCAAGCCTTCTGAAAATTTCCTATATTTAGCCTCCATAAAAATTGAGCAAATGCCCTAGAATTCACAAAATTTTCATCATTAATAAACCTTTCTGAGGCTTGGGCAACTATTGGATCAATTTCCTTACCTTGGTAATCATCAAAAATTAAATCCAAGGAAGGTGTAGGTGGTTCTTGTGGCTCTCCAATCTCCAAATCTATGGAAGTAACAATTACATCTCCCTCTCCACCAATTTGTCTAAGTTGCTCTCTTAGAGATGTTTCATCATCAATTTTGATTGGAGATTGGCTTGGGGAATATTGTTGCATTTGAGAAGAAGACCCTTACTCTAATTTTTGTCTTTTTGGAGCAGTAGCTGCAAGTGGGCTTTCTGGCCTTGGCCTTGCTGCAGGGGAATCTGCTGCACATTTTTAATCATCACATAACCTACTTTTTTTTGCAAAGTGTACTGACCAGGAGATGCCATATTTCTACTATTTATTCTCCTCTGCACCTCTACAGCCTTGTCTAGATAATCCTTGACATATGTATCCTTCTTCTCATTCATGGCTTTTATTATCAAAGCAAAATTATTCATCAATTCATGCATCTTGGCTTCACAATATTTCTTATCTTTGAATGGATCATAATGGGGGTCGAGATCATTAACGAATTCTAGGGTTTTGCTAAATACTATCCATTTCTCCTTTCTCAATTCTTGTTCTTGTAAAGTAAAAACATTTCTAATCACATCCTCCGGGTAGTAAACTTGTTGCACCATTCGGTAAGCTTTTATTCTCTCTCTTAATAGGTCATAAAATCCTTCAAGATCAATAAACCTAGCATAAGATTTTTCCATGTTATATCTATCTAAGAACACATTCAAATGCTTCCACCCTTTCCTTACAAAGAAAAAATCATGTGCCACAGTAACAATTGAAGAAAATGTACCCTTCTTAGGCAACTCCCTCTCATCTATACTGCTTATTTTCCATAACAGCTCAACTATTCTTATCTTAAAAGGTAGATGACATGGCAGCATGGTCCTCATGTTTGACCAATTCTAATTGTGCTTGTGGAATTCTAGGGTTGTCTCCTCTCAAATGAAATCAAAGATTTGATGCAAAATATCTATCAAACCTCACATAACTGGCATCTATGGCTTCTGAGGTCATATCGACACTCCATAGCTATAGTAGATTCCTCTCTCCATACGTATTTGTTTCTAGCTCCATACCTTTAGAGAAGAAGGCAAGTCCCTTATACAAACATACATACATGAACAATGAATACCAATAGAAAGGTTTATCGACTTTTCCCCTTGCTATCCCCACCAAACCGTTGTGAATTTCCTTTACAAGAAAAGTAGCAAAATCTAGAATTGTGCTCATTCCAAATTGAAGAGTTTGAGCCATAACAAGGAAAATAAAGCCTAGGATTTGATCAGCTTCATCCATCCCAAAAATTTTGCAAAGAGAAAAATACAATGCTTGAGCTCTAAGGTTGAAATGCCTTCTTAGCAATGGCTCTGGGGTACTAGCTGTAATCACAGACAAAGTGCCAACTTTAGCAACATGCTCCTACAATGGCCTTGTCCTCAAATATATTCTTTGTGCATCATATCTTTCTTGCAAATCATCCATATCAATGATTTCATGCACAATGTGGTTAGGGCTGAGATTAAAAACCTCACTGATCAGCTCAGGGAAAACTGTAAAAAGATTCACTCCAGAATGATTCTTCACCCACCCTATAATAGGGTCATACTTCTTAGCTAGGTTAGTCAATAGATCACTATCAAAGAAAACCATAGGGACTATTAATCTTCCAATGTCGAATTCCCAGACATTGCTCATGGGGGTATCTAAATTCCTTTTTGAAAATCATTTTTTGAACAATTGCAAACCCCCAATAGACACTTGGGTATCTCTTACCCAGTTTGCCCTATCATAGAGATCCTCATTGACAACTACCCTAGGGTTCTTAGGAATGAGCTCCCTTCCTTTAGTTATTTCATTTATTGATAAGGGGAATTGTTCCAGGAAATCATCATGCACAGCCATTTTTAGGTAATCAGTTTGCATAGAAAATTCCTTTCGTGGAGGCATCTTTTAAAATTTTAAATCTTCCCAAACACCAAGTTCTTGATTTTTACTGGTTATCGATTACTTACTCGCTAAAATTTTCCGTTCTTCTTTTGTAACTTTGTCTGCAAATTTGTCGAAATCGCTATGAAATTCTTTGCCCTAGCTCTAGAAGTCTTTTTGTGCAGAGAAAATCTTCAACTTTGTGACTCAGTAATGGTGAATTTGCATGCTATACCTATGCATTAAGGTTTCACAAAAGAACTCTGAGTCATATTAACTCATGTAGTCATTATTTTCATGTTTATGCTTCAACTTTGAATTTCACCCATTGATCCTATGATGATCAGACGACTTTATTTGAAAACACAAAAAAGCTTTTAAAATTTCAGAGCACCTGGCCACATGTCAAAAGGGTGCATGCCCACATTATTTAAAATTCTTGCAACTTCTTATTGCAAGCATGCGCTCTCCTTTAATCTTTCCCAGATCGACGGTGAGCCAAAATCCTTTTCTTTGAAAGTCCACTCAACTGGTTTAACCAATAAAATATCACCGTTTAACCAACTTGCTCTGACTAATTTGAATGTAGCATTTAAAGTTTCTGGGCCCATGACATCACTACTTCCAACTTGCCATAATTTTCACCCACTACCAATGAGTGTACTTTATTTCATCTAATGTTTCTAGCATGGCATGAATCAACATTCCTTTGAAAGCTTGGTCCCACTTTGCCATGCATCACAAAGGCTCTTGCCTACATTATTTAAAATTTGAGCAGTTCCATATTGTGGGCAAGCCTTCACCCTCAATATTTTTTAAATCTATGGTGGTTAAGAATCTTTAATGACTCTTTACCTTGTTAGTTGGATGGACCAATGAGATTCTTCCTTGGTATTCCAACTCACCTAACAACTACCAAAGAAGACAAGTTGTTATTATCTTCTGAGAAAGGTGGGCCCATGATGTCATGATGTGCCAAGGGTCATGAAGGGGCTTGCTTGCATTTCTTAAAACTTGCGTACTTTTATATTGTGGGCAAGTGCTAGCCCTTGATTCTTGCTAAATCAACGATCACAAAATTTGGATTGCAAAGTATTAATATCACTAAAAGACCAACCAATGACATATCAAGAAATTCAAAACATGCACGGGGAACACAAACAACTCTGCAAAAGGTCTAACTTCTTCTGAAAGCAAAGAACTTTTGCGGCACCCTGAGGTTTGAATGTCAATAGGGGCTACATATTGAAAAGGTGCTTTCCCACAATATTTAAAGATATTGCAACTCCATATTGCGAGCAAGCCCCAACCCTTGATCTCAAAAGGATCTATGGTGCTTGATAGATATTGCAATTAAGACAAGCTTTATTTAAGGTTTATCAAAAAGATTAAAAGGTCATTCTTACGTAAATAAACCTTTAGGATAAAAATGTCTTGCCAAATTTATTTGAAATGATACTTTCTAAGGCTTTCAAAGGCTAGGGCCAAACAGGGCAAGGTACAAGGTTACTTGGTGAATTTTGCTAGGGTTTTGACCAAATTTCAAATTATTTGGGGTAAACATTTAGGGTTTTTCACTATTGAATACAAAAAAACAAAGGTGGTGAAAAACTAGGCCAATAGGGAAGATGCTTGTTTTCATATTGTTATAACTCAAGAAGGGTTGACAAGGACACGTGTAAGTTTGTTGCATCTTCTCACTTTTTAAACAACAAGCATGTTGGATTTATGAGGATACGTCATTCATTGATCTAAAAGGAGATCAACTATTGTCATGAAGCAAATAACTTCTACACTTCATCAGGTCTCACAAGATAGGTCTGTTATCATCGTTTTCTTGATTTAGTTAAGCTCTTCACATCTTGAAACTATGAGAATGCGATGACTTTTGAGCTAGGAATAGTTCAATGATTCAAAAAAAACTCACTAGAAGGGTTTTCACTAAGGAAAAAAATACATGGGATAACCATGGCATGACCTTAGGTTAAGAATGAGTAATGAGCTAGGGCACAAAAAAAGTTTTGTGAAAGAAATAAAAAAGATTGCATGAAAAACCTTATATTAAGAATTTCGAAGAGTTTTAGGGCTTTTTCAAATCTCCTACCCTAATTTTTTTAAAAGATGTAGACTAACATTTCAAACCTAGGGAAAAACAAGTCAATAAGGCACAACAACTAGGTTTTTTTAAGGGTTCTATTGATCATGAAGAAAACCAAACCTAATTACTTTATGTAAAAGCTTGGATTTTGAAAATAAATTTTATAGATTTATCTTAGGTGAAAAACAAAGCCAACAACTAGTTAATGAGTTTTATCTCAATTAGTATTACAAAAAGGTTGTTTCACAAAACCATGCATCAAATATCATGTAACTAGTTCAATTTTTTGTATTTCATCATTACAATAAAATCATAATGTAACTATCTTTTGAATTTTAGTTTAATTATTGAATACAAACAATTGGTCTTGTCATAAGCTATTTGATGTCTAAATGGACATTTCCCAACTAGAGAAATTGGGAATCCAAATAAATATGTAAAAATTTTAAAATATCTATCTAATAGTAATATAATTTATTTGCTTGATAATAAGAATAAATTAAAATTTGACATTTATAATATTGTACTTATGTTATAAATTTAATAAAAATTGTTAGTTATTTTCATTAAAAAATAATTAATATATAAATAGTTTAAGTTTTTAAATTAAACAGTGGTTGCTATCATTTTCATTCATAATTGAATTTGTATGTTTAGTTTGCATATATTTGTAAGATGTTTTATAGATAGAGTAAAAGAGATCTCATAAATTGTACTTAATGTTTACATTATATTATTCAATATTTATAGATAATCATATGAAAGTAAAAATTGTGTTGATCATCCACTTACACCACACTTTCAACCATCTATTTCCTTGATTATTTAATATTCCTAAGATATGGTTATATATTATAATAATATCAAGGTTAATAGTAATATCTCCATTATATGCTTCATATAAGTTATATATGTTATATGTTAGCATATGTTTTCCATTTACCTACCAAATCATATACAATCCATTTAACCACTACCTAGTGTCCTTAGAGGATAATTTAAAATTTTGCATGTTCTTATTACTACAACCCCATATTCATCATACTTGACAAACAGTTGTATCCACTATGAAATAAATCTATCTATAGATCCAATTTTCCCCTATGAGACAAAAAATGAGATAAAATTAGTTAGTATATTATGTGTTTATCTTGTCCTTCTATGATAATGACTATTTATGATATTTTATTTTCATTCATTTTTTATATGTATAGCTTACAAATACATGATCCATGTATGAATAACTTTCCTAAATAATCTAGTATTCTTTTTCATTTTTGATATTTTAATCTTTAATTGAAAAACTTATAGAGAGTTTATTTTGAAATCTCATTTATCTTATAATTTTTTCTAGACAATTGGTTGTAGTCCTAAAGTTTTATTTTATGAATATGGATATTTTACTGCTCATTCATGTGCAAGATAGGGGGGCAGGGTAAGAATGGGAAAAAAACTTGTAGTCTAGGAGGAATAATAATTATTTACATATTGATATGAGTTTTCTGGACCAATCACAATATGAAAGTTCTTTATTTCATTCATTTCCATGTCAAATTTAAAAGTACAGAGTTTTACTACTTACAAATTTTAAATAAAGGATAATAAACGAAAGAATTAAATGAGAAGTTTTGAATTCAATGCATGGTATTATTTGATCTTCATCTTTGATTCATTGTTTGAAGACCTTATTTCTATAAATAAGATGAAAAAAGTAAGATCATTGTTAAAGTAATTTTACAACCAACTAATATATACAAAGTTAATTTAAACCACTTTCTTAAAAGCATTCTATATGTTTTCAAAACATCATGAGTTTTTTAACATGAAATAATTGTTGCGTGTATCGATCACAAAATAAGAGTTTAACAATGGTTTAATGGTTGTAAATAAAAATTATAAACATGAATATGACTTCAATTAAATACGTATGTATGTATATATGTATGAAAATGTAGAATAAAAATATGACTAATTTAATTTAGAGAATCCTTGTGATGCATAAGTTTAAAAGATTAAATACTATGAATCCAAGAGATATATGGATCATGAGGTGATAAGAAAAATCTTAATGATGGAAAAAGCTATTAAACCAAATTCATATCACTTACATCAAGATGATGGTAGCTACATTAGTTTAATATCGTTTATTATTCGTGGATAAATTTGTGGTCTAGAAGTATAATGAAATAGAGTTGAGGATTCAAAGAATATTAAATATATCAAATTCAAGTTGTAAGAGATTATGTATAAATGTAATTAATAATCATTTCTTGTAGAGTTACTCTATAATTGATGAATAAAAGGATTTTTCTATAATGGATAGATTTTGAAATATGAATGTTTGCAATCTTTGAGTGAATGAAATGTCCTTATTGATAGTTTTTCTAAATCAACATAGGTTTTCCAAAAATCTTTGGATAGATATCATCAAGGAAATGTATGTAGATGATTTGTATACACCATAACGGAGCAAAATGAGATTTAGTGCACCTATAACACCAGAGTTATAGATGTGGATTTTAAACTAAATGAATAATTTAGACCGTACTGCAACAAAGGCTTTATCAAGATACAAAAATTTTGATTATGAATATGTCTATAAAATGAATAGTTATATTATAGGTACATTGATACCAGTCCTCTTTTAATCATGATTCACCATGGAGAACATTATTGAGATCTTCAATTTCATGTTTGTAAGGAGATTATTATGGGAAATTGATATTTTTTTATGTAGTAGGAAAGAGGAAGAGCCAAGTGCAAGTTTTATACAGAGAATAAGGCTAAGTTTCCCAATTATTATTAAAGGATGGAGAGGGGAAGAAGGATGCAAGAGAAAATGAAGAAGATCCTTCTCCTTACTTATATAAATAGGTGCAATGAGAATAAAACATATATATTAGATATGTAGTTTTTGCTATATGTCTGTTAGAAATAGGGAATACTTGGGGGGAGGCAAGGATGTGGGGAGGGGGGGTGGGATGGATTATTATTCTACAAGATTTTTCCTCAAATATGGATATGATAAAATTAATCTTGAACTTGCATAAACTATTAAACTAAAAAGCAATATTATCCAAAGTACAAAGAGACTCATAATACCATATTTGTTAGCTAGTAAAACTCTGACCAGGGAAAAACCCTAGATAGGATGGTACCCAAAAAATGATTCACTAATAAAAAGTACCATACAAAAGGTTTTAAACTTGGTAGGAGTTTATTAAAAGAAAATAGTGTATCTATCCTTATTCGATGACAAAATGAACACTGTTAGATTCCCCGACCATATCATAAGTTATGTTACAAAATGTGAGCTCATTGCTCTTACAACAATATACAACTTTAGAAATAGTGTAGAGAAATATTGAAACTAAGTGTATCGATATCTCAAATATCTAATTAGTCATTTGCTATACCTTGCATCTAACCATGTATATAAACCTCCACTCTACTCTAACCATAAAAATAGTATTGAACCAATATTGGTAAAGTATGCATAACATAAAATTATCATATCTCTAGCATTTTTATATTCACTAAATAAAAAATTCTTCCCTTATACACTTTTCATTATGTAGTTGGTCTTGCACTTGTCAACACATTACCAAAATAAAATCTTAGTATCTCATTGTTCACCATTAACATTTAGGATATGAACCCTAATTTTCATGTTCTTGATTTGATAATTCAAATCAATTCATTAAGAAAACAAATAATTATGTATTATATACTCTATTTCTATTATATCAAACTATTAGTAGCATTTCCTTCCAGAAATAATTCTCAATAGCTGATGCAGAGTACTTATCTTGTTCAACTTGCTTTCTCATCTCAAATCTTCAATTCTCAATATGATCTTTGAGTTTCTAAAAGAAATCTTCTACATCTCCAAGTTTAATCGTCATCCCATTTCTTTCATAATATTCCTAATCTAATTATTCAAGATTTTCCTTAAGGTTCTTTCACAAGTGATCTATATCCAATTATTAAAAATAGAGAACACTTAGAGCAAGGTAGGGGTGAAATAATATTCAATGCATTTTTACCCAAATATGAATATTAAATATTAGGATCATGGTCAACCAAACTATGGCCTTAAGTGGTAGTGAAAATCTAGCAAATTAGGGTTATGTCAACTTCACACACAATTTTAAAGTGGTTATAGACTTTATATCAAAAAGTTATAAGAAAATAATCTTTAGGAAATTAAATGTAGTTTCTAAACCACTAGGCATTATCTAGAGAAAAAAAAATTGATTGGTCAAAAGTTTGGAATTTAGTGCAGTACTACAAAGATTTTAGGGAAAAAATAAAAAATAGGTGTATGTCTAACCACCTTAATCAAAATCAAATGATAATATTTTTTAATATAACTATAGATATAAAAAGTAGACTCATGTCTGGATGTGATGCATATTTTTGGGTATTTTTGTTCCAAATAAATCATTAAATATGAATTTTCTACTAAAACTTTTTTAGAAAAAAAGACTCCCATGTCTAACTACCTTAACTAATTGAAAACTTTACCAAATTAATTTTTTATTTTTTCCTTATACTAGGTGAAGCATAGAATGTGATGCAACTTTTGGATTTAAAAAATGTTATACCATTTGAAAGTTATAGCTATTTTTCAATCAGTATGTCAATCGGCACTTTACAATCATCTTCATTGAAAATTAACTAATAAACACTTATCGAACTCAAAATTTGATAGGAATTATATCGATGGAATCTTGAGAGTGTTATAGAAAAACTATTTTTATTTTATTCAATTTTGATGAAAATAACATTGTCAAATGGCTACTCGAAGTCTAAGTGTCATTAAAACCCTTCTCAAACACATTTTTTGGATTGACCAAATAGGCTTGGTAAATATCAAGCCTAATTGGATATCTGAAGTCAAATCGGGTATCTGATTTGAAATCAAAGACTTGATATGAAATCAAGTATCTGATTACTACAAATTTTCAATTCAAAATTTTGGAGGAAAATTTTAGAGGAAACTTTTAGAGGAAAACTTTAGAGGGTTTTAGAGGGAAATTATTTTCAGGAAGTGTAAGCATTAATATTATTATTACATATAATTATGATTATTATTATTAAATACAAAATAGTTATAAATATAATTATTTTTATCACTAAATATAATATAGCAATATATATGATAAGTATTATTATTATTAACTATATAATCTAGTAATGTATATGATAATTATTGTTATATAATCTAATCATATATTCATATTATATTAAACTATATAATATTACATTATTATTATATTAAAATATATAGTACTATATTATTATTAAATATAATATTGTCATGAAATGCATCAAAAGGGGTCATAGGCTAACCTATGACCCCTCTCGATGCATTTAATGACAACATATGTCCCTAGGGCCCTTAGTGTCCCTTTTTGATGCATCAAAAAGAGACACTAGGGGCCCTATGGACATATGTTGTCATGAAATGCATCGATAGCGATCATAGGTTAAGTTATGACCCCTCTTGACACATTAGAACCAACCAAATGCATCCATAAGGGCCCTAGGGCCCCTAGGAACATACATTGTCATAAAATGGGTCAATATGGATCATAGGTTAACCTATTACCCCTCTTGACACATTAGAACCAACCAAATGTGCCCCTATGGGTCCTAGGGCATACGTTGTCATGAAATGCATTGATAGGGGTCATAGGTTAACCTATGAACCCTCTGAATGAATTAGAATCCACCAAATGCATCCTTAGGGGCCCTAGGACCATTAGGGACATATGTTGTCATTAAATGCATCGAGAGAGGTGATAGGTTAACCTCTGATGGCTCTAGATGCATTCGAACCAACCAAATGCATCTCTAGGGGTCTGAGGGCCCCTAAGGACATACATTGTCATGCAATGCATTGGAACCAACCAAATGTGTCCTTATAGGCCCTAGGACCCCTAAAGACACAAGTTGTCATGAAATGTGTTGATAGGGATCATAGGTTAGCCTATGACACCTCTTGACACATTGGAACCAAACAAATCCATCTCTAGGGGTCCTAGGGTCCCTAGGGATATATGTTGTCATATAATGCATTGAAGGGGGTCATAAGTTAACTTATGACCCCCACTCGACACATTAAAACCAACCAAATTTTTCATAAGGGTTCCAAGGGTCCCTAAGGACATATGTTGTCATGAAATGTGTCGATAGGGGTCATAGGTGAAACTATGGCTACTCTTGCCACATCGGAACCAAACAAATGCATGCATAGGGGCCTAGGATCCATAGGGACATACGTTGTCATGCAATGCATCGATAGGGGTCATTGGTTAACCTATGACCCCTCTCAATGCATTGGAACCAAGTAAATGAGTCCTTAGGGTCCAAGGACTCCTACGGACATACATTGTTATGAAATGCATTGATAGGGGTCATAGTTTAACCTGTGACCCCTCCTGATGCATTGGAAGTAACCAAATGCATCCATAGGCACCTTAGGGCCCCTAAGAACATACATGATCATAAAATACATTGGTAGGGGTCATAGGTTAACCTATGACCCTTCTTGATGCATTGGAACCAACCAAATGTGTCCCTAGGGGTCCTTGCACCCTTAGGCACATATGTTATCATGAAATGTATCGAGAGGGGTCATAGGTAAACCTATGACCCTCTCAATTCATTGAAACCAACTAAATTTGTCCCTAGGGGTCCTAGGGCCCCTAGGTGCATTATTTGTCATGAAATGTGTCGATAGGAGTCATAGGTTAACCTATGACCCCTCTCAATGCATTGGAACCAGCCAAATGCATCCCTAAGGGACCTATGGTTGGTAGGCACATACAATGTCATAAAATGTGTCAATAGGAGTAATAGGCTGACCTAAGACTGCTCTCAATGAATTAGAACCAACCAAATTCATCCCTAGGCACATGTGTTGTCATGAAATGCATCAATAGGTGTCATAGGTTAACCTATGACCCCTATCATTGCATTGGAACTAACCAAATGCATCCCTAGAGGTCCTAGGACCCCTAGGGACATACATTATCATGAAATTCATCGATAAGGGTCATAGGTAAAACTATAAACCCTCTCAATATATAGTAACTACCCAAGTGCATCCCTAAGGGCCCTAGGGCCCCTAAAAAACATATGTTGTCATGAAATACATCGATAGGGTTCATAGATTAACCTATAACCCCTTTCAATGCATCAAAATCAATCAAATGTATCCTTATGGGCCTTAGGACCCCTAGGGATATATTGTGTCATGAAATGCATTAAGAGGGGTCATAAGTTAACCTATGATCCCTCTCAATGCATTGGAACAAACTAAATGTATCCCTAGAGGTCCTAACATATCTTCTCATAAAATGTGTAGACAAATGTGTCCCTAAGGGGCCTAGGATTTCTAGGGACATACATTGTCATGAAATACACCAAGAGGGGTCATTGGTTAACCTATATCCACTCTTGATGCACTGGAACCAAAAAGATGCATCCCTATGGGTTCTAGGGCCCATAGGGACATAAATTGTCATGAAATACCTCGGAAGGAGTCATAGGTTAACCTATAACCCCTCTCGATACATCGAAAAGAAACAAATGTGTCCCTAAAGGCCTAGGACCCCTATGGATATATGTTGTGATTAAATGCATCGATAGGGGTCATAGGTTAACCTATAACCCCTCTCAATGCATTGGAACCAAGTAAATCCATCCCTAGGGCCCTAAGACTCCTAAGGACATATGTTGTCATGAAGTGCATCTATAGGGGTCATAAGTTGCATCAGAAGCAACCAAATCCATCCCTATGGGCCCTACGGCCCTTAGGAACATACGTGGTCATGAAATGCGTCGATAGGGGTCATAGGTTACTTGATGCATTGGAACAATCCAAAAGTGTCCCTAAGGGTCATAGGGCCCCTACGGACATATGTTGTCATGAAATGCATCAAGAGGGGTCATAGGTTCTCAACATATTTGAATAAAACAAATATTTTCCTAGGGGTGCTAGGGCCCCTTAGCTACATACATTTTCATGAAATGCATTAACAGGGGTCATAGGTTAGCCTATGACCCCTCTTGATGCATTGGAACCAACCAAATGCATATTGGGGGGCACTATGACCCCTAGGGACATAAATTGTCATGAAATGCATTGATAAGAGGTCATAGGTTAAACTATGACACCTCTTGATACATAGGAACCAACCAAATGCATCCCTAAGGGCCCTATGGCCCCTAGGAACATACGATGTAATTAAATTTTTTGATAGGGGTCATGGGTTAACCTATGACCCCTTTCAATGCATTAGATCAAACCAAATGCATCCCTAAGGGTCCTAGGGTCCCTAGGGACATAGGTTGTCATGAAATGTATCGATAGGTGTCATAGGTTAACCTATGACCCCTCTTAATGCATTAGAACTGACCAAATGTATCCTTAGGGGCCCTAAAACCCCTAGGGACATACATTATAATGAAATGCATCAATAGTGGTCATAGGTTAAACTATGAACCCTATCGATGCATAGGAGCTAGCCAAATGCATCCCTAAGGGCCCTAGGGCCCTTAAGAACATATGTTGTCATAAAATGCATCGATAGGGGTCATAGGTTAACCTATGACCCCTCTCAATGATTGGATTCAATCAAATACAGCCCTTGAGGCCTAAGGGCCCCTAGGGACATATTTTGTCATGAAATGTGTTGAGAGGGGTCATAGGTTAACCTATGACTCCTCTCAATGCATTCAAACCAAAAAAATGAATTCCTAGGGGTCCTATGGCCCCTCAGAACATATGTTGTTTTGAAATTAGTTGAAAAATGTGTCCCCAGGGGGCCTAAGACCCCTAGCTACATAAGTTGTCATGAAATGCATCAAGACAAGTCAAAGGTCAACCTATAACCCCTCTCGACGCATTGCAACCAACCAAATGAATCGCTAGAGGTTCTAGGGCCCATCGGGACATATGTTGTCATGAAATATGTCGACAAAGATTATAGGTTAACCTATGACCTCTCTTAATGCATTGGAACCAACCAAATGCATCCCTCAGGGCCTAGGACCCCTATGTACATATGTTGTCAAGAAATTCAATGATAAGGGTCATAGGTAAACCTATGACCCCTCTCAATGCATTAGAACCAAGTAAATATGTTCCTAGGGACCTAGGACTCTTAAGGACATACATTGTCATGAAATGCGTCGAATGGGCTCATAGGTTATATTGTAACCCCTCTCAATGCAATGTAAGCAACCAAATGTATCCCTAAGGGCCCTAGGGCCCCTAGGAATATAAGTGGTCATGAAATGTGTCAATAGGGTGTATACATTAACCTATGACCTCTCTGGACACATTGGAACCAACCAAATGCATCCTTGGGGTTCCTGAGGCCCTTAGGAACATATTTTGTCATGAAATGCATCGAGATGGTTCATAGGTTAACCTATGATCCCTCTCGACATGTTGGAACCAACCAAATCTGTCCCTAGGTGTCTTAGGGCCTCTAGGTACATACATTGTCATGAAATGCCTATGACCCCTCTTGATGCATTGGAACCAACCAAATGCATCCCTAGGGGGCCCAAGACCCCTAGGGACATACATTTTCATGAAATGCAGTGATAGGGGTCATAGCTTAACCTGTGACTCCTCTTAACACATTGAAACCAACTAAATGCATCCCTAAGGGACCTAGGACCCCTAGGCACATACATTTTCATGAAATACATCGATTTGGGTAATACTTTAAACTATGACCCCTCTTGAAGCATAAGAACCAGCTAAATATGTCCTTAAGTGCCCCACGACCCCTAGGAACATATGATGTCATCAAATGCATCGATACAGATCATAGGTTAACCTATGACCTCCCTCGATGTATTAGAACTAATCAAATGTGTCCCTAGGGGTCCTATGGCCCCTAGGGACATACATTGTCATGAAATGCGTCGATAGGGGTCATAGGTTAACCTATGACCCCTCTATATCTATTGGAACTAACCAAATGTGTCCCTGAGGACCCTCTGACCCCTAGGGAGATACATTGTCATGAAATGCATCAATAGGGGTCATAGGTTAAACTATGACCCTTCTCGATGCATAAGAACCAGCCAAATGCATCCCTAAGGGCCCTAGGTTTCCTAAGAACATATGGTGTCACAAAATGCATCAATAGGGATCATAGATTAACCTATGACCCCTCTCAATGCATTGAAATCAATCAAATGCATCCCTATCGGCCCTAGGGCCCCTAGGAAAATATTTTTTCATGAAATGCATTGAGACGAGTCATACGTTAGTCTATGACCCCTCTTAATGCATTGAAACCAACATAATGTATCCCTAGGGGTCCTAGAGCCCTTAGGATCTTATATTATCATCAAATGCATTGACAAATGTGTCCTTAGAGGGCCTAGGACACCTAGGGTCACACATTGCCATGGAATGCATCAAGAAGGGTCATAGGTTTACCTATGCCCTCTCTCAACATATTGGAACCAACCAAATAAATCTCTATGGGTTCTAGGGCCCTTAGGGACATACGTTCTCATGAAATGCACCAAAAGGGGTCATAAGTTAACCTATGACCACTCTCAATGCATTTGAACCAACCAAATGCATCCCTATAGACCTAGGACCTGTAGGCACATATGTTGTCAAGAAATACATCGATAAGGGTCTTAGGTTAACCAATAACCCCTCTTGATGCATTGGAACTAATCAAATGCATCCCTAGGGGTCCTAGGGCCTCTAAGGACATATGTTGTCACAAAATGCATTGATAGTAGTCATATCTTAACCTATGACCTCTCTTGACACATTGAAACCTACCAAAGGCATCCATAGGGGGCCTAGGGCCCCAAGGGATACTAGTTGTCATGAAATGCATCGATAGAGGTCATAGGTTAACCTATGACCCCTATCGATGCATTGGAACCAACCAAATGCAGCTTTAGGGGTCCTAGGGCCCCTAGTGACATATGTTGTCATCAAATGCATTGAAAGGGGTCATAGGTTAACCTATAACCTATCTTGATGCATTCAAACCAACCAAATGCATCCCTAGTGGTCCTAGGGCCCTTGCAGACATATGGTGTAATGGAATGTGTTGATAGGGGTCATAGATTAACCTATCAACCCTCTCAATGCATTGGAACCAACTAAATGCATCCATAGGGGTCCAGGACACTCAAGGACATATGTTTTCATGAAATGCATTGATAATAGTCATAGGTTAACCTATGACCCCTCTCAACACATTCAAACTAAGTAAATATGTCCTCAATGCTCTAGGACCCCTAGAGACATATGTAATCATAAAATTCTTTGATAGGGGTCATAGGTTAACCTATGAAACCTCTTGATGCATTAGAACCAACAAAATGCATCATTAGGGGTCTTAGGACCTCTAGTACCATACATGGTTATCAAATGCATTGACAGGCATCATAGGTTAACCTATGACCCCTCCCGATACATTGGAAGCAACCAAATGCGTCCCTAGGGTTTGTGGGCCCCTAGGGACATACATTGTCATAAAATGCATCAAGAGGGGTGATAAATTAACCTGTGACCCCTTTTGACGCATTAGAATGAACCAAATGCATCCCTAAGAGTCTTAGGGCCCCTAGAGACATATGTTGTCATGAAATATGTCAATGACAATCATAGGTTAATCTATGACCCCTCTCAATGCATTGGAATCAACCAAATGTGTCCCTAGGGGCCCTTGGACCACTAGGGACATACCTTGTCATCAAATGCATTAATAGGGGTCATAGGTTAACCTATGACCCCTATCGATGGATTAGAACCAACCAAATGTGTCCCTAAGGGAATTAGGGCCCTTAGGAAAATATGTTTTCTCGAAATATGCCTATAGGTGTCATTGGGGTCATAGGTTAACTTATGACCCCTATAGATGCATTAAAATCAACCAAATGCATCCCTAGGGTTCCCATGGCTAGTAGTGACATACCCTTTTCATGAAATGTGTTAATAGGTGTCATAGATTAAGTTATGACCCCTCTCAATGCATTAGAACCAACCAAATGCAACCTTAGGTGCCCTAGGGGCCCTAGGTACATATGTTGTCATGAAATGAGTCAAGAGGGGTAATAGGTTAACCTATGACCCCTCTCAATGCATTGGAACCAACCAAATGCATCCCTAAGGGTCCTAGGGCTCCTAGAGACATACATTGTCATGAAATGTGTCGAAAAATGTGTCCCTATGGGGGCCTAGCACACCTAAAGATATACTTTTTCATAAAATGCATTGAGAGGGCTCACGAGTTAATCTATGAACTCTCTTAGTGCATTGGGGGAAAAAATGCATCTTTAGGGCTCCTAGGGCCCATAGGGACAAATTTTGTCATGAAATGCATCTAGAGGGGTCATAGGTTAAGCTATGACTCCTCTCGATACATTGGAAGCAACCAAATGTGTCCCTAGGGGTCCTAGGGCCTCGAAGGACATACATTGTCATGAAATGCGTCAATAGGAGTCACAAGTTAACCTGTGACCCCTCTCAACACATTGGAACCAAACAAATACGTTCCTAGGTGTCCTAGGCCCCTAGGGACATATGTTGTCATGAAATGCATTGATAGGGGTCATACGTTAACCTATGGCCCCTCTCAATGCATTGGAAACAAAAAAATACATCTCTAGGGGCCCTAGGACCTGTAGGGAGACACATTGTCATAAAATGCATTGATTGAGGTCATAAGTTAACCTTGATGCATTAGAACCGACTGAATGTGTTCCCAAGGGTCTTAGGGCTCCTACGGACATATGTTGTCACCAACCAAATGTTAACCTATGAACCCTATTAAAACATTCTAACCAACCAAATGCATTTGTAGGGGTCTTAGGTCCCTTAAAGACACGTTGTAATGAAATACATTCATAAGGGTCATAGGTTAAATTATGACCCCTCTCGTTGCATGTGAACCAACCAAATGTGTCCCTAGGTGTCTTAGGGCCCCTTGGTATATATGTCACTCATGAAATGTATCAAGAGAGGTCATAGGTTAACCTATGACCCTTCTTGATGCATTGGAACAAACCAAATGTGTCTCTAGGGGTCCTAGGCAACTCTGAGGACATACGTTGTCATGAAATGCTTAAATAGGAGTCACAAGTTGGCTTGTGGCTGCTCTCGATGCATTAGAAACAAACAAATGTGTCTCTAAGGGACATAGGGCCCCTAAAGACATATGTTATCATGAAATGCACTGATAGGGGTCATAGGTTAACCTATGACCCCACTTGATGTATTGGAACCAACCAAATCCATCCCTAGGCAGTTTTGGACCCCTAGGGACACATGTTGTCATGAAATATGTTGATAGGGTTCATAGGTTAACCTATGACCCCTCTCGATGCATTAGAACCAACCAAATGTGTCCCTAGGGGACTTAGGGCCCCTAGGGACATATATTGTCATAAAATGCATTAAGAGGAGTCAAACGTTAACCTATGACCCCTCTCAATGCATTCAAACCAACCAAATGTGTCCCTAGGGGTCCTAGAGCCCCTATGGACATATGTTGTCCTCAAATGCATCAATAGGTGCCATAGGTTAATCTATGACCCCTCGCGACACATTGAAACCAATCAAATGTGACCCTAGTGGAATAGGACTCCTACAGTCATACATTTTCATAAAATGCATTGATAAGGGTCATAGGTTAACCTAAGACCCCTATCAATGCATTGGAACCAACCAAATGCATCCAAATGGGTCATAGGGTCCTTAGAGACATATTTTTTCATAAAATACATTGACAAGGGTCATAGGTTAACCTATGACTGCTCTTCATGCATTCAATCTAACCAAATGCTCCCTAGGGGTCCTAGGGCCCCTAGGCACATATTTTGTTATGAAATGTGTCGGTATGTATAATAGGTTAATCTATTACCCCTCTCGACGCATTGAAAAGAACCAAATGCATCCATAGGGGACTAAGACCCCTACAAACATATGTTATCATGAAATACATCGATAGGGGTCATAGGTTAACCTATGACCCCTATTAATGCATTGGAACCAAGTAAATGCATCCATAGGGCTCTAGGATCCCTAGGGACAAATTATGTCATGACATGTGTTGATACTCTCTCAATGCATCAAAACCAACTAAATGCATCCCTAGACAATACATGGTGATGAAGTGCATCGATATGGGTCATTGGTTAACCTATGACTATGGTCAAAGCATTGGAACCAACCAAATGCATCCCCTAGGGACATAGGTTTTCATGAAATGTGTTGATAGCAGTTATAGGTTAATCTTTGAACCCTCTTGATAGATTGGAACCAACCAAATGCATCTCTAGGTGCTTAAGACCCTTATGAACATATGTTATCATGAAATGCATCGATAGGGGTCATAGGGTAACCTACTCAATGCATTGGAGCCAACCAAATGTGGACCTAATGGCCATAGGGCCCCTAGGAATATACATTATCATGAAATGAATCGATAGGGGTAGAACCAACCGAATGCATCCCTTTAGGTCCTAGAGCCCCTTGGAACATATGTTGTATTCAAATGCATCGAAAGGGGTCATAGGTTAACCTGTGACCCCTCTCAATGCATTAGAACCAACCAAATGCATCCATAGGGGTCTAGGACACTTAGAGACATATGTTGTCATGAAATGCATCGATAGGGGTCATAGGTTAACCTATGATAGCTCTCAATGCATTGGAACCAAGTAAATGTGTCCCTAAAGCCCTAGGATCCCTAGGGACAAACATTGTTATGAAATGCATCAATAGTTGTCTCGACCCATTGAAACCACCCAAATGCATCCCTAATGGTCCTAGGGCCCATCATAACATATGATGCCACAAAATGCATTGATAGGGGTAATAGGTTAACCTATGACCCGTCTTGAAGCATTGGAGCTAAGAAAATGTATCCCTAGGGGTTGTAGAGCCCCTAGAGACATACATTGTAATGAAATGCATCAAGAGGGGTGATACGTTAACTTGTAACCCCTCTTGATGCATTAGAACAACCAAATGCATCCCTAGGGTTCCTAGGGCCCCTAGAGACATACATTATCATGAAATTCATTGATAGAGGTCATAGGTTATCCTATCATCCCTCTCGATACATTGGAACCAACCAAATGCATCCTTAGGGGCCCTAGGGCCCCCAGGGACATATGTTTTCATGAAATGCATCAAGAGGGGTCACATGTTAACCTATTACCCCTCATAATGTATTGAAACCAACCAAATGCATCCCTAACGTGGGTCATAGGGCCCCTACGAACATACGCTGTCATGAAATGCATTGATAAATGTTTCCCTATGGGGCCAAGGATCCTAAGGTGAGACATTGTCATGAAGTATGTCGAGAGGGTTCATAGGTTAACCTATGACACCTTTGGATGCATTGGAACCAACCAAATGCATTTTTAGGGATCCTATCACACATACGGACATACGTCATAATGAAATACATTGAGAGGAGTTATCAGTTAACCTATGACCCCTCTCAATGCACTGGAGCCAACAAAATATGTCCCTAGGGTTCCTAGAGCCTTTAAGGACATACGTTGTCATGAAATGTGTCAATAGGTGTCACAGGTTAACCTTTGACCCCTCTCGATGCATTGCAACCAACCAAATGTGTACCTAGGGGTCCTAGGGCCCCTAGGAACATATGTTGTCATGAAATGCATAGATAGCGGTCATAGCTTAACTTTTGAGTCCTCTTGATGCATTGGAACCAACCAAATGCATTCTTAGAGGCCCTATGACCCCTAGGGAGACACATTGTCATGAAATGCATCAATAGAAGACATAAGTTAAGCTATGACCCCTCTCAATATATTGGAAACCAACTAAAATCATTTTTAGGGATCCTAGGTCCCTTACGGACATATGTTGTCATCATATATATTGAGAGGGGTCATAGGTTAAATTATGACCCCTCTTGATGCATTCAAATAAGCCAAATGCGTCCATAGTTGTCTTATGGTCCCTAGGGACATATGTTCTCATGAAATGCATTGATAGGAGTTGTAAGTTAACTTATGACCCCTCTCAATGCATTGGAACCAATCAAATGCATCCCTCATGGTGTAGGACCCCTAGGGACATACATTGTCATGAAATGCATCAACATAGGTTAACCTATGACACCTCTCGATGCATTGGAACCAACTAATGCATCCATAGGGTCCCTAGGACTGCTAGGGACATATGTTGTCATGAAATATATCGATAGGGGTCATATATTAACTGATGACCACTCTTGACACATGGAACCAACCAAGTCTATTGAAACCAACTAAATGCATCCCTAGGGGCCCGTCTCGATGCATTGAAACCAACTAAATGCATCCCTATGGGTCCTAGAGCCCATAGGGACATACATTGTCATGAAATGCATCTAGAGGGGTGATAAGTTAACTTGTGACCCCTCTTGATGCATTAGAACTGACAAAATGTGTCCCTAGGATTGTTAGGGACCCTAGGGACATACATTGTCATGACATACATCAATAGAGGTCATAGGTTAAACTATCATCCCTCTCAATGCATTGGAACTAACCAAATGCATCCTTAGGGGCCCTAGGGCCCTTAGGGATAGATGTTGTCATGAAATGCATCGAGAGGGATCATAGCTTAACCTATGACCCCTTGATGAATTGGAACCAACCAAATGTGTCCCTAGGGGTCCTAGGGCCCGTAGGTACATACGTTGTCATGAAATGTATTGATAGAGGTGATAGGTTCACCTTTAACCCCTCTCATTGCATTAGAAAAAACCAAATGCATCCTTCATGGTCATAGGGTCCCTAGGGACATATGTTGTTAGGAAATGCATTGAGAGGGGTCATAGCTTAACCTATGACCCCTCTCGATGCATTGGAACTGACCAAATGTGTCTTTAGGGACCCTAGGTCCCTAAGAGTCATACATTTTCATGAAATAAGTTTATAGGGTTCTTAGGATTAAACTATCACCCTTCTTTGCTGCAGTGGCAGATAAGAGAAACGCTATAGGAGGCAACATTGTTGAAAATGTAATAGAGAATTTAATGCTATGTTTTAAATGCTTTTAGTTTTTGAAGTTTGTAATAATGTCCTACATGTGGTGGCATACCTAGAGTAGTAGTTCGATAAGCTCTCCAGATATAGCCACCTAGGACCAAGTGTGTGAATCTTAAATTAGAATAGTTTTTTTTAGTTCGTAGGTGGAGTGTTTAATGATTTTCAAAATCCAATAATAGGTAGTAGGTAGGCTTTTGGAATATTCCTGATTTAGACTGTCTAATATTGGTAGGAAAAGAACGTTTCAGATTCTTATCCTTTTCTTGGATAGAAGACGAAAAAAAAACATGAATATTTAAAATGTGGCCTATTGCATGATTGTCAGATTCCAATAATAGGTAGTAGGCAATTTCAGATTCTTATCCTTTTCTTGGATAGAAGATGAAAAAATGTTTCTCATCCTTTTATTAGAAAAGGAGAGTCAGTTTTAAATAAGCCGGTTGTCTATGTAAGAGGGAATTCGAATTTGAGTAAGATAGAAAGTTGCAGTTTTAGTGTGTGTTTTTCAGTTTTGGAAGATTCGACTTTGGAGAGAAAATAATGCATTTTGGTTTTATTGTGTAAGTTTCAGTGGTTTGAGGGTTGGTATGGATTTTCATTGGAAACAAATTTTAGTTTTCTTGTGGTGTTCTTCTGTGTTTTGCAGCAAAGAATACGAAGATTCAAATTTTTATATATATCCTGGTGTCAACATGGTGTTTCTTGAAGAACCATTTTTTATGAATGTCTAGTGTTAAATCCTGTATCTATCAATTCATGCAATCAAATGATTAGAAAGGATATAGATAATCGATTATGGAGTTTGGCAGCAATTGGATCTTGGTCTCTCTTGTAAAAGTGCAAATATATTTTCTTTGAGGACATTCCGGGTTAAAGATCTTGGTGTGCGGGTGAAGATAAAACTATGGAGATTTATATATTCTAATTAATCCAATCTTGAGTTTGGTTCGAGTTTAATTCTGGCTGATTGATGTCATGCCCCTTGAAGTAACTCAGTTGAGTGAGTATTCCTCTTGAGCTTTCCAAGGTGTGGCTCTACATCATTTTTGGTATCAGAGCCCAGCAAAAGGTTTGGGAAAAAGTAGTTGTGTATATGTTTGTGTGATTGTGAAAGATTGAGAGAAATAGTCTGAGAAGAAGTCCAGGAGACTAGGTAAGAAGAAAATAACCTAGCTGAGGAATAATGGAAGAAGAAGAAGCAAAAAGACAAAGCTATAGCCAAAGACATTCTATATTCCAAACAAAGTGCAAGTGCAAGAATAAGGTATGCAAAGTTATAGTTGATAGTGGTTCCTTTGAAAATATAATCTCAGTAGAAATGGTTGAGAAACCGAATCTTCAAAGAGTACCTCATGATTTACCTTACAGAGCTTATGGGTTAGCAGATGAACAGTGGATTGATGTCTTCGAAAAGTCATATGTTTCTTTTAACATTGGACCATATTTTGATACCATTGAATGTGATATTATGCCTTTAAAATATTGTCACTTGATTTTGGGAAGAGCATGGCAATATGACAGGTCAACCATATATGATTGTAGAGAGAACACATATACCGTCAACAAGAATGGGAAGAAGATGGTTTTGCTTCCATTGAAGGATGATACAACATGGAAGGAATCAAGAAGTATAGGTCTTATTGATAGGATAACATTTCCAATGCATGATGAAGTGAAAGAGGAAGTGAAAGAAGTTTTGGTAGAGGCAAATGAAACTACAGAGAAGGCAACCATAAAGAGTGTAGATGTATGTGAAGTTGGTACAAAAATCTCAACAATGATAGATGTAAGTTGTCCTTTGGAAGGGAAAGACCCTAAAGAGCAGAAAGAAGATAAATTGCAGCAAGTAAATGTTGATGAGAAGAATAAAGAGGAAATTCCTATGGGATTTGAGTGTGATAAAGTTATGGTTGGAACAATAATGTGTCCTTTGAAAATAGAAAAGAGTACAATGTTGGAAGGTACTCCTACGGAAAAGATTTTGGAGGCAACTGATGAAGCCTTAAATATGCATAATGAGGAAAAATGTCAAGAGGAATGGCATGAAGATGAAGCTAAGGAATGTGTAACAACAAGTTCTAAAGAAGAATCTGATTTATGGGAAAAATTTGCAGCCATTGTGGGAGAATGGAAAAGGCATGGTGGTAGTACGAAAACTCAGCTTGAAGAAGAAAGGAAAGAGTGCAATACTGTTATTGTTCTTGAGCAAAGTTGTAATAAGAAAGAGATATTTGAAAGTGAGATTACTACAGAAGATCAAGATGATGATAAATGTTTAATAAAGGAAGAAGAGATAAATATGATTCTTAAAATTCAAGATGTGAAACTGGTTGATAGTCAAGAAGCAGATAAGTTTATGGTTACTATTGATGAAGATAGATATGATGCACATTACATGGTGTATAAGGAAGCTCATATTCAAAAAGAGAACTCAAATAATCTTAATGCTGATGATATGTTTTCTTCTAATAATGTTTATACAGGGATGCAGATTTTATGTATAGTGAATCATGCTGGAGAATTTTCTATGACATTTATAGCATTAAAGAATCAAAGCTACAAGGTTGAGAAGTTGGATATTATTTTTGTTTTTCTTGTAGATATGCTCATCCTAGTTCAAATAAATTGGAAAGTTCGAAAGAAGAATGAAATTCATTTCTACAACACATCATCTCAAGAGGACTTGAGATTCATTCTACAGGGGAGTATGCTGCAGTGGCAGAGAAGAGAAACGCTATAGGAGGCAACATTGTTGAAAATGTAATAGGGAATTTAATGCTATGTTTTAAATGCTTTTAGTTTTTGAAGTTTTTAATAATGTCCTACATGTGGTGGCATACCTAGAGTAGCAGTTCGATAAGCTCTCCAGATATAGCCACCTAGGACAAAGTGTGTGGATCTTAAATTAGAATAGTTTTTTTTAGTTCGTAGGTGGAGTGTTTAATGATTTTCAGAATCCAATAATAGGTAGTAGGAAGGCTTTTGGAATATTCCTAATTTAGACTGTCTAATATTGGTAGGAAAAGAACGTTTCAGATTCTTATCCTTTTCTTGGATAGAAGACGAAAAAAAAACGTGAATATTTAAAATGTGGCCTACTGCATGATTGTTAGATTCCAATAATAGGTATTAGGCAGTTTCGGATTCTTATCCTTTTCTTGGATAGAAGATGAAAAAATGTTTCTCATCCTTTTATTAGAAAAGGAGAGTCAGTTTTAAATAAGCCGGTTGGCTATGTCAGAGGGAATTCGAATTTGAGTAAGATAGAAAGTTGCAGTATTAGTGTGCTCTTTTTAGTTTTGGAAGATTCGACTTTGGAGAGAAAAGAATGCGTTTTTGTTTTATTGTGCAAGTTTTAGTGGTTTGAGGGTTGGTACAGATTTTCATTGGAAACAAATTTCAATTTTCTTGTGGTGTTCTTCTATGTTTTGCAGCAGAGAATACAAAGATTCAAATTTTTATATATATCCTGGTGTCAACATGGCGTTTCTTGAAGAACCATTTTTTATGAATGTCTAGTGTTAAATCCTGTATCTATCAATTCATGCAATCAAATGATTAGAAAGGATATAGATAATTGACTATGGAGTTTGGCAGCAATTCGATCTTGGTCTCTCTTGTAAAAGAGAAAATATATTTTCTTTGAGGACATTCCGGGTTAAAGATCTTGGTGTGCGGGTGAAGATAAAACTATGGAGATTTATATATTCTGATTAATCCAATCTTGACTTTGGTTCGAGTTCGATTCTGGCTGATTGATGTCGTGCCCCTTGAAGTAACTCAGTTGAGTGAGTATTCCTCCTGAGCTTTCCAAGGTGTGGCTCTGCATCATTCTTGAGGTATAGGAAAAATCCAAATGTGTCCCTAAAGGCCCTAGGGCCCCTAGGAACATATTTTGTCATGAAATGCATCGATAGGGGTCATAGTTTAACCTATGACCCCTTGAAGCATTGAAATTAGCCAAATGTGTCCCAGGGTTTCTAGGGCCCCTAAGTACATATGTTGTCATAAAATGCATTGATAGGGGTCATACGTTAACCTATAACAACTCTCAATGCATTGAAACCAACCAAATGAGTCCCTAGGGTTCCTATGGCCCCTAAGGACATACGTTGTCATGAAATACATCGAGAGGGGTAATAGGTTAACCTATGACCCCTCTCAATGTATTGGAACCAACAAAATGCATCCATAGGGGTCCTAGGGCCCATATGGACATACATTGTAATAAAATTTATTGATAGCAGTCCTAGGTTCCTTATGAATATACGTTGTCATGAAATGTGTCAATAGGGGTCATAGATTAACATATAGTCACTCTCAATGCATTGGAACCAACCAAATGCAACCCTAAGAATGCTAGCTCCCCTAGGAAGATATGTTATCATTAAATGCATTGAGAGGGGTCATAGGTTTACCAACAACCCCTCTCAACACATTGGAACTAAAAAAATTAGTCCCTATGGGTCCTAGCACCACTAGGGACATATGTTATCATGAAATGCATGGAAAAATGTGTCCCTCAGGGTCCTAGGAATCCTGACATACGATGTCATGAAATGCATCAAGAGGGGTGATAAGTTAACCTATGACCTCTCTCAATGCATTGGAATCAAACCAAATGTGTCCTTAGGGGTCTTGCGGCTCATAGGGACATATATTGTCATGAAATGCATCAAGAGGGGTCATAGGTTAAGCTATGATCCCTCTCAATGCATTAGAAACAAAAAAAAGCATCTCTAGAGATCCTAGGACCCCTAAAGACATATGTTATCATGAAATGCATTGATAGGGCTGCAGGTTAACCTATGGCCCCTCTCAATGCATTGGAACCAACCAAATGCATTTCTATAGGTCCTAGAAACCTAGGGACATATGTTGTCATGAAATGCATTGATAGGGGGCATAAGTTAACATATGAACCTTCTTGACACATTGGAACCAAAAAAATGTCTATATAGGGGCCGTAGGATCGCTACGGACATATGTTGTCATGAAATACATTGATAGATTTCATCGGTTAACCTATGATAGCTCTTGATGCATTAGAACCAACCAAATGCATCCTGAGGGGTCTTAGGGGCCCCTAAGGACATATGTTGTCATGAAATGCATTAATAGGCATCATAAGTTAACCTATGACCCCTCTTGATACAATGGAAACAAACAAATATGTCCCTAGTGGCCTAGGACCCCTAGGGAAAAAAATGTTGTCATAAAATGCATTGATAGGGGTCATAGGCTCAATACATTGGAAACAATTAAATGCATCCATATGGTCCCTATGATGCTTAGGGATATATGTTCTCATGAAATGCATCAATAGGGGTCATATGTTAATCTATGACTAGTCTTGACTCATTGGAACCAACCAAATGCATCCTTGTTGGCCCTAAGGCACATAGAAACATACTTTGTCATGAAATGGATTGATAGGGGTCATAGGTTAACCTATGAGCCCTCTTAATGCATTGGAACCAACCAAATGCATTCTATGGGGCCCTAGGACCCCTAAGGACACACGATATCATGAAATGTGTCAATAGGTGTCATAGATTAACCTATGATCTCTCTCGATGCATTAGAACTAGCTAAATGCTTCCCTAGGGGTCCTAAGGCCCCTAGGGACATATGTTGTCATCAAGTGCATTGAAATGGGTCATAGGTTCTTGATGCATTTGAACCAACCAAATGCATACCTTAGGGTGGTAGGGCCCCTACAAACATATGTTTTCATGAAATGTGTCAATAGGGGTCATAAGTTAACAAATGACTCCTCTCATTGTATTGAAACCAATCAAATGCATCCCTACGAGTCTCAAGGAATTTAGAGACATATGTTGTCATGAAATGCATCAATAGGCATCATAAGTTACCCTATGACTACTCTCAACACATTGGAACCAACTAATTGCATCCCTAGGCACCCTAGGACCCTTATGGACATATGTAATCATTAAATGTATCGATAGGGGTCATATGTTAACCTACGACCACTCTCTACACATTTAAACCAACCAAATGCATTGGGCCCCTACAAACATAAATTGTCATGAAATGTGTCACTAGTTGTCTTTGGGCCTCTAGGGACATATGTTGTCATCAAATAAATTGATAAGAGTGATCGATTAACCTATGAACCCTCTCAATGCATTAGAAACAACCAAATGCATCCCTCATGGCCTAAAACCCATAGGGACATACATTGTCATGAAATGTGTCAGTAAGCATCATAGGAACCAACTTATGAACCCTATGGACCCCTCGTGATGCATTAGAACTAACCAAATCCGTCCCTAAGGGCCTAAGACTACCAAAGACATGTTTTTTTATCAAATGCATTAATAGGTGTCATAGGTTAACTTGTGTCCCCTCTCAATGCTTTGGAAGCAACCAAATCCATCCCTAGGGGCCATAGGGTCCTTAGGAAAATATGGGGTAATGAAATGCATTGATAAGGGTCATAGGTTAACCTATGATCCCTCTCAATGCATTGGAACCAACAAAATGCATCTCTAAGGGTCCTAGGCCCCCTAAGGACATATGTTGTCATGAAATGCATCAAGAAGGGTCATAGGTTAAATACATTGTAACCAAACAAATTTTTCCCTAGGGTACTTGGGCCCCTAGGTACATACATTTTCATGAAATGCATCAATAGGGGTCATAGGTTAAACTATGACACCTCTCAATGCATAGGAACTAGCTAAATGCATCTCTAAGGGCCCTACAACCCCTAGGAACATACAATGTCATTAAATTTGTTGATACAGGTCATAGGTTAACCTATGACCCCTCTTGATGCATTACAACCAAACAAATGTGTCCCTAGGTGTCCTAGGGACCCTAAGGACACATGTTGTCATGAAATGCATCTATAGGGGTCATAGGTTAACCCATACCCCTCTCAATGCATTGGAACTGACCAAATGCATCCCTAGGGGCCCTAGAACTCCTAGGGACATACATTGTCATGAAATGCAACAATAGGGGTCATAGGTTAAACTATGACCCCTCTTGATGCATAGGAACCAACCAAATGTGTTGCTAAGGGTCCTAAGGCCCTCAAGAACATATGTTGTCTCAAAATGCATTGATAGGGGTCATAAGTTAACTTATGACCCCTCTCAATGCATTGGAGTCAATCAAATGCATCCCTAGGGGCCCTAAGGTCACTAGGGACATATGTTGTCATGAAATGTGTCGAGATGGGTCATAGGTTAACCTATGACCCCTCTTAATGCATATGTTTTCATGAAATGCATTGATAAATGTCTCCTTAGGGGGCCTAGGACCACTAGAGACATATGCTTTCATGAAATGCATCAAGACGAGGCACAAGTTAACTTATGACCCCTCTATATGCATTGGAACCAACCAAATGCATCCCTATGGGTTTTAGGGTCCATAGGGACATACGTTGTCATGAAATGCATCGAAAAAGATCACAAGTTAACCTATCACCCCTCTTGATGCATTGGAACCAACCAAATGCATACCTAAGGGCCTATAACCGCTATGGACATATGTTGTCATGAATTGCATCGATAGGGGTCATAGGTTAACCTATGACCCCTTTTGACACATTGGAACCAATCAAATGCATTGTTATGAGTCGTATGACTCCTCTCAACACATTGTTACCAATCAAATGCATCAATAAATGTGTCCCTAAGGGGCCTAGGATGTCTAGGGACATACATTGTCATTAAATGCATCAAGAGAGGTCATAAGTTAACTTATGTCCCCTCTCGATGCACTGGAATCAACCAACTATGTCCCTAGTGGTCTTAGGGCCCATAGAAACATACATTGTCATGAAATGTGTCAAGAGGGGTCATAGGTTAAGCTATGACCCCTCTCAATGCATTAGAACCAACCAAATGCATCCCAAGAGATTGTAGGGCCTCTGAGGACATATGTTGTCAAGAAATGTGTCAATATTGATGCATTGGAACTAACCAAATGCATCCTTACGGGTCCTAGGGCCCTTAGGGACACATTTTGTCATCAAATGTATCAAAAGGAGTCATAGGTTAACTTATAACTCCTCTTGATCCAATCAAATCAACCAAATGCATCCCTAGGAGTCATAGGGCTCCTAGGGACATATGTTGTCATAAAATGTGTCGATAGGGGTTATTGGTTAACCTGTGACCCCTATTGACACATTAAAACCAAAAAAAATGCATCCCTAAGGGTCCTAGTGCCCCTAGAGACCTACGTTGTCATAAAATGTGTCGATAGTAGTCATAGGTTAATCTATGACCCTTCTAGATGCATTGGAACCAAACAAATGCATCCGTAGGGGCCCTAGGACCCCTAGGGAGATATGTTGTCATTAAATGCATCAATAGAGGTCATAGGTTAACCTATGACCTTTATTGACATGTCAAAATTAAGAAAATGCATCCCTAAGGAACATATGTTGACATGAAATATGTCAATACGAGTCATAGGGGTGATAGGTTCACATATGACCACTATCAATGCATTAAAATCAACCAACTGTGTCTGTAGGGGTCCCATGACCTGTAGTGACAAATGTTAACATGAAATGTGTTGATAGGGACATATTTTGTCATAAAATGCATCAAGAGGGGTCATAGGTTAACCTATAACCCCTCTCAATGCCTTGAAACCAACCAAATGCATCCCTATGGGTCTTAGGGCTCCTAGGGACATATTTTTTCATGAAATGCATTGATAAATGTGTCCCTATGGGGGCTTAGGACCCCTAGGGACATACATTGTCATGAAATGCATGGAGAGGGGTCACAGGTTAACCTATGAATGCTCTCAATTCATTGGAACCAACAAAATGTGTCCCTAAGGGTCCTATGGCCCATAGGGACATATGTTGTCATGAAATGCGTTCAGATGGGTCATAGGTGAAGTTATGACCCCTCTCGAGACATTAAAACCAACTAAATTCATCCTTAGGGGTCTAAGGCCTCTATGGACATACATTGTCATAATGACACATTGGAACCAAATAAATGGTTCCCTAGGGGTCCTAGGCCCTTATGGACATATGTTGTCATCAAATACATTGATAGGGGTTATAGGTTAACCTATGAGTGCTCTTGACATATTAGAAACAAAAATGTGTCTCTAGGGGTCCTAGCACCTATAGGGAGACACGTTGTCATGAAATGCATCGATAGTGGTCATAGGTTAAAGTTAGACCCATCTAGACGCATTATAAATGGGTCAAGAGGGATTAAAGGTTAACTTAAGACCCCTCTCGATGCATTGGAACCAACCATATGCTTCCCTAAGGGTTCTAGAGCATATAGGGACATATGTTGTCATGAAATGCATCGATAGAGGTCATAGGGTAAGCCATGACCCCTCTTAACTCATTGGAACCAAGTAAATGTGTCTCTAGGGCTCTAGGATCCCTAGGGACAAATGGTGTCATGACATGTGTTGATACCCTCTTGACGCTTTAGAACCAACTAAATGCATCCCTATGTGTCTTTGAGCCCCTAGGAATATACACGGTGATGAAATGCATTGATAGGGGTCATAGGTTAACCTATGACCCCTCTTTATGTGTTGGAAGCAACTAAATGTGTCCCTAGGGGCCCTAGGACCCTTAGGAACTTACATTGTCATAAAATGCATCGATAGTTGTCATAGGTTAGCCTATGACACCTCTCAATGCATTGGAACCAAAAAAATGTCAACCTAATGGCCCTAGGGTCCGTAGGGACATAGTTTTTCATGAAATGTGTTGATAGGGCTAGAACCAACCGAATGCATTGTTATGGGTCCTATGACCCCTAGCAACATATGTTGTATTCAAATGCATGGAAAGGGCTCCTAGTTTAACCTATGACCCCTCTCAATACATTTAATCAAACCAAAATGCATCCCTGTGGGTCCTAGGGTCTGTAGGCATATATGTGTTCATGAAATGTGTTGATAGGGGTCATACATTAAGGTATGACCCCTCTCAATGTATTAGAACCAACCAATTGCATCCATAGGGGCCTATAATCCCTAGGGAGATATGTTGTCATAAAATTCTTCAATAGGGGTCATAGATTAACCTATGACCCCTCTCAATGCATTAGAACCAAGTAAATGCATCCCTAAAGTCCTAGAACCCCTAGGGACAAACATTTTTATGAAATGCATCAATAGTGGTCATATGTTAACATATGATCCCTCTCAATGCATTGAAACCAACCAAACTCATCCCTAGTGGTCCTAGGGCCCATCAGAATAGATGTGGTCATCAAATGCATCAATATTGGTCATAGGTTAACCTATGACCCCTCTCAATGCCTTGCAAAAAACCAAATGCATCCCCTAAGGACATACATTGTCATGAAATGCATCAAGAAGGGTGATAAGTAACCTCTTACCCCTCTTGATGCATTAGAACCAACCAAATACATCCCAGGACATACGTTGTCAAGAAATGCATCGATAGGGTTCATAGGCTAACCTATTACCCCTCTATATGTATCGAAACCAATCAAATGCATCCCTAAGGGTCCTAGGAACACTAGGAACATACATTGTCATGAAGTATGTCAATTAGGGGTTATAAATTAAGCTATGACCCCTCTCAATGCATTTGAACCAACCAAATGCAACACTAGCAGCCCTAGGGCCCCTAGGGACATATGTTATCATGAAATGAGACAAGATGGGCTAAAGTTTAACATTTCACCACTTTGGATGCATTAGAACCAACCAAATGCATCCCTAAGGACCTTAGGACCCCTAGGAACATATGTTGTCATGAAATGTGATGATAAGGGTCATAAGTTAACCTATGACCACTCTCAATGCATTAGAACCAACCAAATGCATCCCTAGGGGTCCTAGGGCCCCTAAGGACATATGTTGTAATGAAATCCATTGATAGAAGTCATAGGTTTACCTAAAATCCTTCTCAATGCATTGAAACCAACCAAATGCATTCTTAGGGGCCCTAGGGACCCTAGGGACATATGTTGTCATGAATTACATGGAGAGGGGTCACATGTTAACCTATGACCCCTCTCAAAGCATTAGAACTAGCCAAATGCATCCCTAAGGGTCATAGGGAACCTAGGGACATACGTTGGCATGAAATGTGTTGATAAATATGTTCCTAGGGGGACTAGGACCCCTAAGGACATACATTATCATGAAATACATTAAGAGGGGTCATAGTTTAACCTATGATACCTTTCAACATATTAGAATCAAACAAATGCATCCTTATAGGTCCTAGGATACAAAGGGATATACATCATAATGAAAAACATCAAGAGGAGTCATAAGTTAACCTATGACCCCTCTCAACACATTGGAACCAACCAAATGAGTCCCTAGGGGTCGTAGAGCCCTTAAGGACATATGTTGTCATGAAATGTGTCGATATGGGTCACAGGTTAACTTGTGACCCCTCTCGATGCATTGGAACTAACCAAATGCATTAGTAGGGGTCCTAGGGCCTCTAAAGACATATATTTTCATGAAATGCATCGATATGAGTTAACCTATGAGCCCTCTTGACACATTGGTGCTAACTAAATATGTCCTTAGGGGCTCTATGACCCCTAGGGACACATTTTCTCATGAAATGCATCAATAGGGGTCATAAGTTTGTTAGGAATAAGGTGTCTCAACCTTGTATAACTCCTATTCTTATTATTTTTTTTTGTAAATGTATTTTTCCAAATAATTTGTAAATGTGAGTGTACATGTCTAGTTGGCATGTTGATCACTTACATGTGTTGGCATCTTGAAGTGTGTGAAGGAGATCATGGCTCAAATGGTTATGACGGATTCCTATGATGTGTAAGAGCTATTTAAGGAATGAGCTATGATAGTTGTAAGAGCATCTTATGACATGGGGCCTATTTGGGCAGCAAAGAATGAGTGGTTGGTGTGTGTAAGAGAATATGCCAAAAATAGGTTGGTATGACAGATTCTCTTACACTTCTCTTGTGACTACTATTTTTGGTAGATTCTATGACAAGATGTCATTGCCTATTCAAGGGATGGATGCCCTTTTCTTGGTATTGCATGTACATGTGGCATTGTGCATGGTTCTTGGTGGTTGAGCCATGAAAAATTCCCAACTCCTTTGTGGGCATTTTGTTGGGTCTTAAGATGTTCATAAAGGCAGTATTGCATGCTATAAAGGCAGTATTGCATGTTGTAAATGCAAGAGAGAGAAAGAGGAGAGTGTGCAAGTACTGAGGTGCTGCTGGAGTCTTCTATTATTGCTGTTAAACTTGCATTGCAAGTGTATTGTAACCTTGTGTTGAAGATAATACATTGTGCAGTTTTTGAAGAGGTGGGGTTGTTTTACCGAAAGGTTTTTCCCCATCTGCAAATCTTTGTGTTATGTGTTTCTTTTTCTATCTATTTTCTATATGCATGGTTGGCTACAATATTGTTGTTTATATGATATCAAATTTGTAAGTGTAAATGATTTTTAATAGGATTTGCACCATACTTCTCTTAAGAGATTAGTGTAGGAAGCTATTTTTGCACCTGAGTTTCCTTACAAGTGGTATGAGAGCTTGATCAACTGTTGATCCTAGTTGTTGGGTAGGGTTTTTTGAGCTAATCTCAAGTTGAGTGGGAGTCTTGTTCAAAGCATCCTAAATCTTATATGGAAGAATGGAGGTGGAAAAATTTAATGGCACTAATTTTGAGTTGTGGAAACTCAAGATGGAAGACATGTTGGAAGATCGTGACCTATGGGAAGCGACTTCGAATGCTACAAGACTAACAACTGTAGCTCAAGCAGATTGGGATATCAAAGACCATAAAGCTAAGGGTCTCATAAGACTTTGTTTAACCGATGCAATGCTTCTAAATGTTCTAGATGAGAAAACCACATATAGTTTGTGGGAAAGACTTGGGGCCATGTATCAAGCCAAATCTTTGGTGAACAAGTTGTTCCTGAGGAAGAAGTTGTATTCTCTACAAATGGAGGAAGATGGATCCTTAACAGATCATTTAAATGCATTTAATCTGCTGGCTGCACAATTGACATAAGCTGGTGTCAAGTTAGAGGAGGAGGATCATTGCTACACACTTTTGTGTTTTTTACCAGATTCATGGGACCATCTTGTGATGGCTCTCAGAAGCACATTAGTCACTTTCAAAATGGATGATGTGGTGTCTTCACTGCTATCAGAGGAGATGCAGAGAAAGGCTTCCATTTCAAAAAAAGAAGCCTTTGATATTCGTGGGAAATCCACAAATAGAGGTAAGAAAAATGACAATAAGTCTAAAAATAAGGGTAGATCCAAATCCGGTGGGAAGTCAAAGACTTCCAATAAGTCCAAGGAAAAATTTTGGAACTATGATAAATCTGAGCACTTTCGTAAATATTGTAAAGATCCAAAGAAGAAGAAGAAAGGTTCAGATTCAGCTTCAGAAAGATCTCAAGAATATGGTGATGCATTCATCGTAGGTTTGGCAGCCCATGCATCTGATGAGGTGTGGTTGGTTGACTGGGGTGCATCTTTTCACATGACCTCTCATCGAAACTAGTTCTCAAAATATGAAGAGTTTGATGGTGGAAAGGTGTACTTGGGTGATGATTCTCACCTAAAGATACTTGGATGTGGAAGGGTCACTATCAAATTTCTTGATGGATGAGTAAAGGGAATCAATGGAGCTATGCACATTCTAGGTTTGGCACGAAACCTATTATCTGTAAGTATGTTAAATGATGTAGGTGTGCAAGTTGTTTTTTCGAAAGAAGGATGCAAGATGATGAGAGGATTGATAGTGCTTGCAAAGGGTACTAGGAGAGGTACCTTATTTCAGCTAGATGCATGTATTCCTCTATGTAATAGTTCTTCATCCTCACCATCTGAATGAGCAGTGAAGTATACTTTGGTTATTGGTTTCAATGGCAATGCAAACACTTTGGAAGGTAAGCTTCTAGCAGAAAAGACAATGTTGTGGCATTTGAGATTTGGTCACATTGGTCAAAAGGGTCTCAAAACCTTGAAAAATAAAAATCTCATTGAGGGGTTAAATGATTGCAATCTTGAGTTCAAATTCTATGAACACTATGTCTATGGTAAACAAAATCGTGTTCAGTTTTACTGTAGTTCTCATAAATCTTCTGATGTTTAGGATCTTATTCATTCTGATGTATTTGGTCCTATAAAAGTTCCTTCAATCTCCAAGTCTATATTTTTTGTATCTTTCATAGATGATTACAGTAGAAGGACATGGATTTATTTCCTTAAAATTAAGACACAAGTCTTTAGTTGATTCAAGGAATTTAAAGCCCTTATAGAGAATCAAACTAGTAAGAAGATTAAGTGTGTGAGAATTGACAATGGTGGTGAGTTTTGCTCAGTAGAGTTTGAACAGTTCTATAAAGAACAAGGTATCAAGAGGCATAAGACAACTCCTTATGCCCCACAGAAAAATGGACTTACAGAGAGAATGAACAGTACACTGATGGAGATGGATAGGAGTATGATTAGTGGAGCTGGTTTAGAACAAAGGTTTTGGGTCGAAGCGATGGCCACTGCTTGCTATCTAGTTAATAGATCTCCTACATCATCCCTTGTTCGTAAGACACCCATGGAGGTGTGGTCTAGTAAGAATCCTTCAATTAGACATCTTCGTGTTTTTGTTTGTGAAGCTTATGCACATGTTCCAAAGGAGAAAAGATCTAAGTTGGAAAACAAAGTTGTTAAATGTATTTTCATCGGGTACAGTGCTAGTGTGAAAGGATAGAAGCTGTGGGATCCTATGACTAGTAAGGTGTTGTATAGTAGAAACTTTATTTTTAGAGAGCTAACATCTTCTCCTATTGTGCTACAAATAGATGAAAAAGAAAAGGAAAAATATGTTGTTCAGTTGCCTCCTACCCCTGAGAAGACTGAACAGAGAGACCATGTTGGGTCTAATGATGAGGAGAGCTCTAGCATCTCTGATAGTTCAGAAGAAGAGGAAGAACAACCTCAACCTCAGCCCTTGAGGACATCCACGAGAGAAAGAAATCAACCAGAAAGGTTTGGTTATTCTGTGTTAGATTCCAGTTGTGCTTTTTCTTTATTACTAACATTGATGAGCTTAGATCTGTGAAAGAGACTTTAGGCATGGAAGATGCAAGTTCCTGGATTGAGGCTATGGATGATGAGATGGCTTCATTAGAGAAAAAAAAAACTTGGGACCTTGTACCTTTGCCTAAAGGGAGAAAATTTGTTGGTTGTAAATGGGTGTTTAAGAAGAAATTCTTTGTAGATGGCAGTGTTGAATGGTACAAAGCTAGATTGGTTGCAAAGGGGTATTCATAGGTAGAGGGAATAGATTATGGTGAAATATTCTCTCCTGTTGCAAAGTTTACATCCATTAGATTTTTGTTATCTCTTGTTGCATCATATGATTTAAAGATAAAATAGATGGATGTGAAGACAGCTTTCCTTCATGGTAATTTGGAGGAAGAGATTTATATGTCACAGCTTGAGCACTACATTGTTAAAGGTAAAGAATCCTTAGTTTGTAGATTAAAGAAATCTCTATATGGTTTGAAGCAATCTCCTGGGATGTGGTACCTTAAATTTGATGCCTTTGTGATATCAATTGGATTTGTAAGGTCAAAATTAGATCATTGTATTTATTTCAAAGTTGAAAATGACCACCTTCTTATTATTGCATTATATGTTGATGATATGTTGCTATTTGGAAAGGGTAAGGGTATGATTTCTGATTTTAAATCTCAGTTCTCAGCATAGTTTGAGATGAAAGATCTTTGGGCAGCTAGGTACATCTTGGGTATGGAAATCAATAGAGACAGGTCTAACATAAAACTTTGGTTGAGTCAGCGTAAGTATGTGAAGTCTGTGTTGGACAGGTTCAGCATGGTAGATTGTAGACCACTATGTGTTCCTATTTATGTGGGAACAAAGTTATCTATAGATGATTGTCAAAAATCTCCTAGTGAGGTGGAGGACATGAGTAGAGTACCTTATGCTAGTGCAATTGGCAGTCTTATGTATGCTATGGTCTGTACTAGACTAGACATTGCCCAAGCAATGGGAGTCCTAATTCAGTTTATTGCTAATCTTGGATGGGTACATTGGGATGTAGTTAAGTGAGTATTTAGATATTTGAGGGGTACATTAGATTACTCCATATGTTATCATGGTAACTCTTTAGGATCTTTGCATTGATTTTGTATTCATGGGTTTGTGGATTCAGACTGGGCAGGTGACATTGACTGTAGGAGATCCACCAGTGGTTTTTTGTTCACTATGTTTGGTGGTTCCATTATTTGGATGAGCAAGCGACAACCTGTGGTAGTTTTGTCCACTACAGAAGCTGAGTACATGGCTGCTACTCATGCTTGTAAGGAAGCCATTTGGTTTACGAGATTGTGTTTTGATGTTGGTGTTGATGCAGAACATATTACTATTTGGTGTGATAGTCAGAGTGCTCTTTTCGTTGCAAAGAATCCAACTTTCCATGCCGGAACGAAGCACATTGATGTGTAGTTTCACTTTGTGAGAGATATGGTGGAAGATGGAAAGGTAAATTTGGAGAAGGTAGATATTGTGAAGAATGTTGCAGATGCATTAATGAAACCAGTGGGCACTGAGAAGTTCAGATAGTGTTCAGAGTCTATGGGCCTTTTGGCCTATAGTGATTAATTCCTATTATGTTCCTATATCTCTTACAAAGTGTTCAACAAGTGGGAGAATGTTAGGAATAAGGTGTCTCAATCTTGTATAATTCCTATTCTTATTATTATTTGTTTTGTAAATGTATTTTTTCAAATAATATGTAAATGTGAGTGTACATGTCTAGTTGGCATGTTGATCACTTACATGTGTCGGCATCTTGAAGTGTGTGAAGGAGATCATGGCTGAAATGGTTATGATGGATTCCTATGATGCATAAGAGCTATTTAAGGAATGAGCTATGACAAGTCTAAGAGCATCTTATGACATGGGGCCTATTTGGGCACCCAAGAATGAGTGGTTGGTGTGTGTAAGAGAATATGCCAAAAATAGGTTGGTATGACGGATTCTCTTACACTTCTCTTGCAACTGCTATTTTTGGTGGATTCTATGACAAGCGATCATTGCCTATTCAAGGGATGGATGCCCTTTTCTTGGTATTGCATGTAAATGTGGCAGTGTGCATGGTTCTTGGTGGTTGAGCCATGAAAAATTCCCAACTCCTTTGTGGGGATTTTGTTGGGTCTTAAGATGTTCATAAAGGTAGTATTGCATGTTGTAAATGCAAGGGAGAGGAAGAGGAGAGTGTGCAAGTACTAAGGTGCTACTGGAGTCTTCTATTGTTGTTATTAAAATTGCATTGCAAGTATATTGTAACCTTGTGTTGAAGATAATACATTGTGCAGGTTTTGAAGAGGTGGGGTTGTTTTACCAAAAGTTTTTTCCCCACCAAAAAATCTTTGTGTTATGTGTTTCTTTCTCTATCTATTTTCTGTATGCATGGTTGGCTGCAATATTGTTGTTTATATGATATCAAATTTTTAAGTGTAAAATATTTTTAATAGGATTTCCACCATACTTCTCTTAAGAGATTAGTGTAGGAAGCTATTTTCGCACCTGAGTTACCTTACAAAGTTAACCTATGAGCCCTCTCTACATATTGGACATATGATGTCATAATATACATGGATAGGTCATAGGTTAACCTATGGCCCTTCTCGACATATTCAAATAAGGCAATTGTGTCCCTAGTTGTCTTAGGGCCCCTAGGGACTTATGTTGTCATGAAATGAATTAAGAAGAGTCCTTGGTTAACCTATGACCCCTCTCAATGCATTGGAACCAACCAAATCTGTCCCTCCTAGCCTAGGACCCCTAGGGACATATGTTGTCATGAAATGCATCGATAAGGGTCATAGGTTAACCAATGACACTTGTTGATGCATTGAAACCAACTAAATGCATCTCTAAGGACCCTAGGACCCCTAGGAACATATGTTATCATGAAGTGCATCAATAGGGGTAGTATGTTAACCTATGACCTCTCTCAATGCATTAGAACAAACCGAATCCATCTCTAGGGGTCCTAGGGCCAATAGGGACATATGTTGTCATGAAATGTGTTGAAAGGGGTCATAAGTTAACCTAGGATCCCTCTCAAAGCATTAGAACTAAGTAAATGTGTCCCTAGGGCCTTAGGACTCTTAGGGACATATGTTGTCATGAAATGCATTGATAGGGGTCAAGGTTAACTTGTAACAGCTCTTGATGCACTAGAACCAACCAAATGCATCCCTAAAACATATGTGGTCATGAAATGTTTCAATATTCCTCTCGATGCATTGGAAAAATACAAATGCATTCTTAGGGGTCCTAGGGCCCATGGAGACATATTTTTTCATGAAATGCATTGAGAGGGGTCATAGCTTAACCTTTGACCCCTTAACACATTGGAACCAACCAAATGTGTCCCTAGAGGACCTACTAGAGGTCCTAGGGCCCCTAGGTACATACGTTGTCATGAAATGTATCGATAAGGGTGATAGGTTCACCTATGACCGCTCTCTTCACATTAAAACCAACCAAATGCATCCCTAAGCATCCTAGGGCCCATAGGGACATATGTTGTCAGGAAATGCACTGAGAGGGGTCATAGCTTAACCTATGAGCCCTCTCAATACATTAGAACAAACCAAATGTGTCTTTAGGGACCCTAGGACCCTTAAAGACATAAATTATCATCAAATGTGTCAATAGGGGTCATATGTTAAACTATGACCCCTCTCGACACATAGGAACTAGAAAAATGTGTCCTTAAGAGCCCGAGGGCCCCTAGGAACATATGTTGTCATGAAATGCATTGATATGGGTCATAGCTTAACCTATGACCCCTAAATGCATTGGAACCAACTAAATGTTTCCCTAGGGGTTCTAGGGCCCCTAATTACATATGTTGTCATGAAATGCATCAATAGGGGTCATAGGTTAACCTATGATACCTCTTGAATGCATTGGAACCAACCAAATGGGTCCCTAGGGCTCCTAGAGACCCTAAGGATATACATCGTCATAAAATGCATCAAGAGGGGTGATATATTAACCTATAACCCCTCTCAATGCATTGGAACCAACAAAATGCATCTGTATGGGTTTTAGAGCCCCCATGGACATACATTGTCATGAAATTCATCGATAGGGGTCATATACTAACCTATGACCTCTCTTGATGCATTTGAACCAACCAAATGCATCCTTAGGGGCCCTAGGACTGTTAGGGACATACACTGTCATTAAATGCATCTAACCTATGACCCCTCTCAATGCATTGGAACCAATCAAATATGTCCCTAAGGGCCCTAGGGCCCCTAGGAACATACGTTGTCATGAAATGTGTCGATAGGGATCATAGATTAATTTATTACCCCTATCAATGCATTGGAATGTTTTCATGAAATGCATCAAGAGGGGTCATTGGTTAACCTATGACCCCTCCTGACACATTGGAACCAACCAAATGTGTCCTTATAGAACGTAGGGCCCCTAGGGATATACATTGTCATGAAATTCAATGAGAAATGTGTCCCTAAGGGGCCTAGGATGCCTAGGGACATACATTGTCATGAAATACTTTTAGAGTGGTCATAAGTTAACATATAACCCCTCTAGATGCATTGGAATAAACCAAATGTGTTCATAGGGGTCTTAGGGACCATAGGGACATACATTGTCATGAAATGCTTTGAGAGGGATCATAGGTTATGTTATGACCTCTCTCAACATATTGAAACCAACAAAATGTGTCCCTAGAGATCCTAGGGCCCCTAAAGAAATACATTGTCATAAAATGTGTTGATAGGGGTCATAGGTTAACCTTTGACCCCTCTCAACACATTGTAAGCACCCAAATGTGTCCCTATGGGTCCTAGGAATGTAGGGACATATGTTGTTATGAAATGTGTTGATAGGGGTCATAGGTTAACCTATGAACCTTCTTGACGCATTGGAACCAAACAAATGCATCGCTAGGGGCCATAGGAACCCCAGGGACACACGTTGTCATGAAATATATTGATAGAGTTCATAAGTTAACCTATGACCACTCTCGATACATTAGAACAACCAAATGCATTCCAAGGGGTCTTAGGGCCCGTAATGACATATGTTGTCATGAAATGCATTGATAGGGGTCATAGGTTAACCTATGACCCCTCTCGGTGCAATAGAAATAAAAAATGCATCCTTAGTGGCCTAAGACCCCTAGGGACAAATGTCATCATAAAATGTGTCGATAGGGATCATAGGTTAACTTATGACACCTCTCGACACATTGGAAACAATTAAATGTGTCCCTATGGGCCCTTAGACCCTTAGAGATATAAGTTCTCATGAAATGCATCAATAGAGGTCATATGTTAATCTATGACCACTCTCGACTCATTCGAACTAACAAAATGCATCCTTATTGGCCCTAAGACTCCTAAGAACATATGTTGTCATGAAATGGATCGATAGGTGTCATAGGATAACCTATGAGCCCTCTCGACTCATTAAAACCAACCAAATGTGTCCTAAGGGGCCCTAGGACCCCTAAGGAAATATGTTGTCATGAAATGCATCAATAGGGGTCATAGGTTAACCTATGATCCCTCTCAATTCATTAGAACTAGCAAAATGCTTCTCTAGAGGTCCTAGGGCCTTTAGGGACATATGTTGTCATGAAATGCATCAAAATGGGTTATTGTCATGCTATGCATTAAGAGGGGTCATAGATTACATTAGAGCAACCAAATGCATCCCTAGCGGTCCTAGGGCTCTTAGGGACATACGTTATCATGAAATGCATCGACAAATATGTCCCTAAGGGGGCCTAGGTCCCCTAGTGACATATGTTGTCATGAAATGCTTTGAAAGAGGTCATAGGTTAACCTATGAACCCTCTCAATGTATTAGAACCAACAAAATGGTTCTTAGGGGTTCTAGCATCCATAGGGACATAAATTGTCATGAAATGCATCGAGAGGGGTCATAGGTTAAGCTATCATCCCTTTCGATGCATTAAAACCAACCAAATGCATCGGAAGGCATCCTAGGGCCTCTAAGGACATACATTGCCATGAAATGCTTTAATAGGTGTCAAAAGTTAACCTGTGACACCTCTCATCACATTGTAAGTAGCCAAATGTGTCCCTAGGGGTCCTAGGCCCCTAGGGACATGTGTTGTCATGAAATGCATTGATAGGAGTCATAGGTTAAACTATGAACCCTCTTAATGCATTAGAAACAAAAAAATGCATCTCTAAGGGCCCTAAGCCCCCTAGAGACACATGTTATCATGAAATGTGTTGAAAGGGGTGATAGGTTAATCTATCACCAATCTTGATGCATTGGAACCAACCAAATCCATCCTTAGGGGTCCTAGGGCTTGTAGGGACATATGTTGTAATGAAATGGTTACAATGCATTGAGAGGGGTCAAAGATGAACCTATGACTCCTAACAACACATTCAAACCAACCAAATGCATCCATAGGAGTCTAGAGCCTCTAATGACATATGTTGTAATGAAATTCTTTGATAGGGAATGTGTCCCTAGGTGTCCTAGGGTCCCTTGGGATATAGGTTAACTTATGACCCATCTCAACACATTGCAACTAGCCATATGTCTCCCTAGGGGTCTAGGACACCTAGGAACATACATTGTCATTAAATGCATTGATAGGGTCATAGGTTAACCTATGACCCCTTTCGACGTATTGGAACCATGTAACCTATGACCCCTTTCAATTCATTGAAACCATGTAAGTGTATTCCTAGGGACCTAGGACCCTTAGGGACACATGTTGTCATGAAATGTGTTGAGAGAGGTCATAAGTTAACCTATGACCCCTCTTAACACATTGGAATAAACCAAATGTGTCCCAAGGTGTCGTAGAGCCCACAGGGACATAAATTATCATGAAATGCATTGAGAGGGTGTAAAGGTTAATCCATGACCCCCCTCAATGCATTGGAACCAACCAAATTCATCACTATGGATTCTAGGGCCCATAGGGACATATGTTGTCATGAAATGGGTTGAGAGGGGTCACAGGTTCTTGATGGATTGGAGCCAACCAAATGTGTCCCTAGGGATCCTAGGGCCCCTAAGGATATACGTTGTCATGAAATGCTTTGTTCAGGGTCATATGTTAACCTATGACCCCTGTTGATGCATTAGAACACACTAAATGCATCTCTAAGTGTCTTAGGGATCCTATAGACATATGTTCTCATAAAATTCATTGATAGGGGTCATAGGTTAACCTGTGACACCTCTTGATTCATTGGAACCAACCAAATGAGTTCTTAGGAGCCTTAGGACCCGTAGGGAGACATGTCATGAGATGTGTCAATAGGATCCATAAGTTAAGTTATGACCTCTCTTGACATATTGGAGAGAACCAAATGTGTCCATATAGTCTTAGGATCCTTAGGGACATATGCTGTCATGAAATGCATTGAGAGAGGTCAAAGGTTAACCTATGACCCCTCTCAACACATTCATATATTATCATGAAATGTGTCAATAGGGGGTCATAGGCTATTGGAACCAACCAAATCCATCCCTAGTGGACTAGGACCCCTACGAACATATGTTATCCTGAAATGCATCTATAGGGATCATAGGTTAACCTATGACCCCTCTCAAAGTATTGGAATCAACCAAATGTATCCCAAGGGGTACTAGGGCCCATAGGGACATATGTTTTCATGAAATGCATTGACAGGGGTCATAGGTTAACCTATGACCCCTCTTAATGCATTCAAACAAACCCAATGTGTTGCTAGGGGTCTTAGGGCCCATAGCGGCATATGTTATTATGAAATGTGTTGATAGGGGAAATAGGCTAACCTATGAACCCTCTTGACACATTTAAACCAACCAAATGTGTCCAAAGCGGCCTAAGACCCCTAGGGACATAGGTTGTCATGAAACACATCGATAGGGGACGTAGGTTAACCTATAACCCCTCTTAATGCATTGGAACCAAGTAAATGCATCTCTAGGGCCTTAGGATCCCTAGGGACAAACGATGTCATGAAATGTGTCGATAAAATCTCGACACATTGGAAGCAACCACATGCATCCATAGGGGTCTTTGGGCCCTTAGGAACATACATGGTGATGAAATTATTTGATAGGGGCCATAGGTTAACGTATGACCCCTCTCGATGCATTGGAACCAACCAAATGCATCCCTAGTGGTTATAGGGCCCCTAAGGACATACTCTATCATGAAATGCATTTATAGCAGTCAAAAGTTAATCTATGACCCCTCTCAATGTATAAGAATCAACCAAATGCATCCCTAGGGGCCCTAGGACCCCTAAGAACATACATGTCATAAAATGTATCAATAGTGGTCATAAATTAACCTATAAGCCCTCTCAATCCATCGAAACCAACCAAATGCATCCCTAATGGCCCTAGGGCCCCTAGGAACATGTGTTGTCATGAAAGGCGTCATTAGGGGTAGAACCAACCAAATGTATCCATGGGAGTCCTATGGTCCTTAGGGACATACGTTTGCATGAAATGCATCGATAAGGGTCATATGTTAACCTATGACCGCTCTCGATGTATTATAACCAACCAAATGCATCCCTATGGGTCCTAAGGCCCCTATGGACATATGTTCTATTCAAATGCATCAAAAGGGCTCATAGGTTAACCTATGACCCCTCTTGACACATTCAAACCAACCAAATGTGTCCTTATGGGCCTTGGGGTCCCTAGACATATATGTTGTTATGAAATGTGTCGATAAGGGTCATATGTTAAATTGTGACCCCTCTTGATGCATTGGAACCAACCAAATGCATCCATAGAGGCCTGGGATCCCTAGGGACATATGTTGTCATGAAATGCATAGATTGGGGTCATAGTTTAACCTATGACCCCTCTTAATTCATTGTAACCAAGTAAATGCATCCCGAGAGCCATAGGACCCCTAGGGATGTATTAGAAAAAACCAAATGCATCCCTAAGGGTCATAGGACCCTTAGGGACATATGTTTGCATCAAATGTGTCAATAGGGGTCATAGATTAACCTCTGACCCCTCTCAGTGCATTGTAACCAATGAAATGCAACCCTAGTGGCCCCAGGGCCCCTAGGGACATATGTTGTCATGAAATGCATCGAGATGGCCCAAAGGTTAACCTTTGACCCCTCTAGATGCATTGGAACCAACCAAATGTGTTGTTAAGGGCCCTAGGGTCCTAAGAACATACGTTGTAATAAAATGCAATGATAGGGGTCATAGGGTAACCTACGATCGCTCTCGATGCATTAGAACCAAACAAATGCATCCCTAGGGGTCCTTGGGTACTTAAGGACATACGTTGTCATAAAATGCATCGATAGGGGTCAAAGGTTAACCTATGATCCCTCTTAATTAATTGGAACCAACCAAATGCATCCTTAGGGGCCCCAGGGCCCCTAAGGACATATGTTATCATGAAATGTGTCGAGAGGGGTCATAGGCTAACTTATGACCCCTCTCAATGTATTAACATCAACTAGATGGATTTGAAAGTGTCATAGAGCCCATAGGGACATATGTTTTCATGAAACTTTTTGATAAATGTGTCCTTATGGGGCCTAGGACCCCTAAGGACATACATTGTCATGAAATATGACAAGAGGGGTCATAGGTTAACCTATGTCAACTGTCGTTACATTGGAACCAATCAAATATGTCCCTAGGGGTCCTAGCGCCCATACTAACATACGTCATCATGAAATATGTTGAGAAGAGTCATAGGTTTACCTATAACCCCTCTCAATGCATTGGAACCAACCAAATGGATCCCTAGGGGTCCTAGAGCCCTTAAGGACATATGTTGTGATAACTGCAATGATAGGTGTCACAAGTTAACCTATGATCCCTCTCAATGCATTGGAACACACCAAATGCATCCCTAGGGGCCCTAGGATCCCTAGGGACACTAGTTGTCATGAAATGCATCGATAGGGGTGATATGTTAAGTTATGACCACTCTCAATGCATTGGAACGAACCGAATGCATCCCTAAAGGCCCTAGGGCACTTAGACACATACATTGTCATGAAATGTATCGATAGAGTCATAGGTATAGGTTAACTTTTTACCCTTCTTGATGCATTAAACTAACCAAATGTGTTCCTAGGGGTCCTAGGGCCCCTAGGTACATAAGTTGTCATGAAATGTGTCGATAGGGGTCATAGGTTAATGTATGATTCCTATCAATGCAATGGAACCAACCAAATGCATCCCTAGGGCCCCTAGGGACATATGTTATAATAAAATGCATCAAAACGTTTCATAGGTTAAACTATGACCCCTCTCAATGCATTGGAACCAACCAAATGCATCCCTAGTCATCCTAGGGTCCCTAGGGACATAAATTGTAGTGAAATACATTGAAAAATGTGTACCTAGTAGGTCTAGGACCCCTAGGGACATACATTGTCATGAAATGCATTGAGAGGTGTCATATGTCAACCTATGGTCCCTCTCGGTGCTTTGGAACCAACCAAATGCATCACTAGGGGTCCAAAAGCCCATAGGGACATACGTTGTCATGAAATGCCTAGAGAGGGGTGATAGGCTAACCTATGACCCTTCCTAATGCATTGAAACCAACCAAATGCATCCATAAGGGACATACGTTGTCATGAAATGCATCATCAGATGTGACAGGTTAACCTGTGACCCCTCTCGATGCATTGGAACCAACCGAATGTGTCCCTCAAGGTCCTAGGGCCCTTAGGGACATATGCTATCATGAAATACGTTGACCCAATTTGATGCATTGGAACCAACCAATGAATCCCTAGGGGCCCTCGGACCCCTAGTGACACATTTTGCCATGAAATGTGTTGACAGAGGTCATAAGTTAACCTATGACCACTCTCAACATATTTTAACCAAACAAATATATCCCTAGGGTTCATAAGGCTCTTATGGACATATGTTGTCATGAACTGTGTCAAGACGTATTCTAACCAACCAGATGTGTCCCTAGGGGTCTTAGGCCTCCTAGGAACATATGTTGTCATAAAATGCATTGATAGGGGTCATAGGTTAACCTATGACCCCTTTCAATGCATTAGAACCAACCAAATGAATCCCTAGTGGCCTAGGACCCCTAAGGACATATGTTATCATGAAATGCGTTGATAGGGTTCCTAGGTTAAACTATGACCACTCTCAATGCATTGAAACCAACTAAATGCATCCTTAGGGGCACTAGGACCCCTAGGGACATATGTTGTCATGAAATATATCGATAGGGGTGATATGTTAACCTATGACCACTCTCGACACATGGAACAAACCAAATGTGTTGGCCCTTAGGAACATAATTTGTCATGATATTGGTCGATAAGGGTCATAGGCTAACCTATGACCCCTCTTGACACATTAGAACCAACCAAATATGTCCCTAGGGGCCTTAGGACCCCTAGGGAAATACGTTGTCATGAAATGTGTTGATAGGGGTCATAGGCTAACCTTTGACCCCTCTCAATGCATTGGAACCAACCAAATGCATCCCAAGGGGTCCTAGGGCTCCTAGAGACATATGTTGTCATGAAATGCATCAAAATGGGTCTTAGGTTAACCTATGACCCCTTCTGATGCATTCGAGCCAACCAAATGCGTCCATAAGGTTTCTAGGGCCCTTAGGGACATTTGTTGTCATGAAATGTGTCAATAGCCTATGACCGCTCTTGATGCATTGGAACCAACCAAATGTGTATGTAGGGGCCTAGGATGTCTAGGGACATACATTTTCATGAAATGAATTGATAGGGGTCATACGTTAACCTATGAACCCTCTTAATGCATTGGAACCAAGTAAATGTGTCCTTAGGGCCCTAAGACCCCTAGGGACATACGTTGTAATGAAATGTGTCGATAGGGGTCATAGGTTAACCTATGACCCCTAAGGATGCATTAGAAGCAAAAAATACATCCCTAGGGGCCCTAAGAACATATGTGGTTATGAAATGCATTGATAGAGGTCATAGGTTAAGCTATGACCCCTCTTGACACATTGGAGGCAACCAAATACATCACTAGGGGTCTTAAGGCCCCCAGAGACATACGTTGTCATGAAATGCATCGAGAGGGGTCACAAGTTAACATTGGAACCAAGAAAATGTGTCCATAGGGGTCGTAGGGCTTGTAGTGACATATGTTGTCATAAAATGTGTCGATAGGGGTCATAGGTTAACTTATTACGCCTCTCGACCATTGGAACCAACCAAATGCTTCGCTAGTGGCCTAGGACCCCTAGGGACATATGTTGTCATGAAATGTGTTGATAGGGGTCATAGGTTGACCTATGACCCCTCTTGATGCATTGTAAATGAGTAAATGCATCCTTAGGGGCCATAGGACACCTAGGGACATATGTTGTCATAAAATGCATCAATAGGGGTCATAGGTTAAGCTTAACCTATGATCCTGCTCGATGCATTGGAACAAACCAAATGCATTCTTAGGGGCCCTAAGACCCCTAGGGACATACATTGTTATGAAATGCATCGATAGACCTATGACCCCTCTCGATGCATTGGATCCAAAAAAATGCATCGCTAGGTGTCCTGGGGCCCCTAGGGACATATATTGTCATGAAATACATCGATAGGGATCATAGGTTAACTTATGAACCCTATCAACGTATTGGAACCAACCAAATGCGTCCCTAGGGGCCTTAGGACTCCTAGGGACAAAGGTTGTTATGAAATGCATCAATAGGGACCTATGACCCTTCTCGATGCATTGGAACCAACTAAATTCTTTCCTAGGAGCCCTAGGACACTTAGGGACATACGTTGTCATGAAATGCATTGTTAGGGTTCATAGGTTGATAGGGGTCAATAGGGGTCATATGTTAGCCTATGGTCCCTCTCAAGGCATTAAAACCAACCAAATGAGTCCCTAGGGGCCCTAGGACCCCTAGCGACATACGTTGTCATGAAATGCATTGATAAGGGTCATAGGTTAGACTATGACCCCTCTCAATGTGTTGGAATCAACCAAATGTATCATAGTTCATAATAATAATAATAACAATAATAATATATGTCATCTGTAATATATTTAATAATTATAGTAAAAATCAAAATAATATAATATTATAATCATATTTATATATTATTATATTATATTTATAGGGCATAATAATAATAATAACATATATTACATTATTATATTTAATAATAATAGTAATAATAATAATATAATATAATAATCATATATAATAATAATCCTATATATATTAATCATCATACATTGCCCATAATTCCCTCCTAAATTTGGGGATCAATATCAGATATCCAATCTGAAATCATATATCTGATTTATTATTGAATATTAGATCTTATATCAGATACCAAATTAAACTGGCATAATTTTCCCAACATATTCCCTAACATTGCAAACCCGAAAAAATCACTTTTTGTGGGCAATTTTCACGGATTTTTTGAAAACTTACTTTTTGGGGTCCAAACAATTGAAAAAGGTTAGATAATATATCATTAGGTGTTTGATATTGTCATTTGAATGGGGAGCATTAGTCTTCGAATAGCTAAATACAAAAGGAAGGTATCCAATGAAGACATTTTCGCACATAGGGAAAAGGACAAGGTAAATAACCGAAGGAAAATACAAGGTATGTTTAATGTGAGCGAAGTTGGCAATGTATTGGTCAAAGGTGAAATCATAGAGTCAGATGATGAATGTGTGTAGTTGGGGAATTAAAATGCACCAAATGATAAAGATAATGCTGGTATTGAAAATTTAGAGAATAAAAAATTGGAGGATGAAATGCTACCAGGTCATAATGTAAATTGCATGATTGACCATGCCGAACATGAAAATGTACATGAACCTTACATAGCTCCTAATTATAATTGGCATGAAGGTTCTAGAACACCAAAATGGATAATTGAAATTGATGAAACAATTATTAGAAATTTGGAAGGGAAAAAATTAGAAAGAACCATTCAGTTATGGGCTTCAAGACTATATAAGATGCTTTTCAGCAACAAGACAGTGGTGGAGCAATGTCAGATTTTTATGCACTTATTAAAGATGCAAAAGATGTGACCTATGCTTTCCAAATTAAAGATTTGTGTTAATAAAAAATTAGAAAGAAATGTCATTATTGTGAAGAAGTTTTTCAGTGCTCTCAATAGCATTGGGAATAATAGTAGGGTGAAGGATAAGAGAGCTACTCGAAGGGTTATTACAACCTCTTTGGTAAGTCATCATTTGAAAAAGGGTAGATATATGAGACAAACATGTATTGACTTGAACCTAAATCATATGACTTTGAGGAGAGCACTTACTAGACGAGAGAGAATGGATGATCCTCTTCAAAATGAAACACGAGCTTTTGGTGGGAGACTTCCACATTTTGATAAAAAGCTATTTGATGATGTGAAGAAAAATAATACACAATTTTAGCACTCTAGCTCAAGAGTATTACCCACTGCTAAAGACATGTTAAAATTGAGAATTGGCATCAAAGACAGCACACCACATCCTAAACATTATTTGGAGGTACATCAAACTATTTTGTTCAAACAATTTAGAGACAGTCATCTAAGTCTTCATATATCAAAAAAGGGCTTTTGAATCTCTAAAGCCATTTTATTGTATACCATTTCAAATTCAAAATACATGTTGTTGCAAATATCATGTCAAGTTTTCTATGCACCATGAACTATTATGCTTTGCCTGTTCTACTTTGCATAGTACATAAATGTTGGAGAATTGTGGTGCTAGTGGGCTTCCAAAATCATCAAGAGACTTGCTAGATTAATTTTTATGTCATAGAGTTGATGGTTGTTTCTTTTTTTAGAAATGCTTGCTTAAATGAGAAGTGTTCAGAATGTGGTGGTTTATTGAAGTTTGACACATGTTTCCATGAGCGGTGTGAACAAGATCTTGGAACAATAATAGTAAAAAAAAAGGTATATGAAATAGTGAAAGACACATTGAAGAGTAGGGGTGAGGGCTTTAGATGCAAATTGGTTGCAAAAGAAATTAGTGTAGCTACTTTTATTTCAGATTTCAAAACAAATCTTTTCTACAAGTATGCAAGACATAGTCACAGGTCTCAATGGTTGGATTAACAATTTAGAATGTGTAAGGAGACTTTTTCCATTGGAACTATTATATTAGTTGTTGACTTTGCTGAAAACTACACATTGCAACCTCAAAATGATACATAATCTTAGTATTACAACTCCATTCAGATTTCTATTTTTCTCCACATAACATATAGACATGGCCTTGATAGTGCAAAAGATAATTGGAAGATTATTAGAGATTATCATTTTTATATGAGTAACGATAGATCTCACTCTCATGAGTCTGTGCAACATTGTTTTGAGAATTATTTTGATTTCTTACAGGAGCATGCAATTGCTATGGATAGACATATCATTTGGGTAGATAATTGTACAGGTTAATTCAATAATGCTCACATTTTTTATTGGTTGTGTAGGATGCACGTAGAGAGGGGGATGCCTCATAGTTAGAGTTTTTTTTAGTCTGGTCATGGGAAAGGGGAACATGACAGAGTAGGGGCATGTGTGAAGAGAGCTCTAGTTAAGGAGCAATTGAATATTTTAGGAGCAGAGCTTCTTGATGCTCATAGCATTGTTGATTGGTATAGTTCAACATTATCATAGGGGGGACTCTTGATTTAGTAGTACGTAGGTCCTTTTGGTTGGTTTAGGAAGGGTCCATAGGTGATATCTTAGATTGTGCTGCAGTGAGAGACTTATAAAAAATGCATTCATTCTAGACCTCTGATTCTAGTACATGGACCATTTGGACATGATAACTAGCTTTCTTTTGTCCTAGTTATTTTTAGTGTGATTGAGATCACTATGAGTTGAGTGAGTGGGTGGACACATGGGCTCCACATTATCTTACTCCATTGTTTATCATACCCTCTATTATAAATGATGATATGGAAAGTTCACTTGAGCATAACCATCTATTGGATCTTTTTCAGCCAAGACATATCTTTGCATTGGTTGCACCATAGGGGAATGATAAGAAATTAGATTATTGGTTAGCACATTGTGTAAGAGGTAAAAAAAAGATTGCACAACCAATAATAGATGATGTTGGATTCACATATCCTACCAGTTCAATGGTTGTGATTGGAACATGGCTGTGGACATACATGCCTAGAAGGAAAAAAATTCTTACATTTGAAGACTATCAAAAGCACAAAATAATTCTCATATATTCACATCTTATTATAGAAAAAAATGCAAAGTTGTTGAAGCATCAAGAAAGACCAAAATTAAAATAATTTTTTACTATTACTAATGCTGATCATGAAGCCCTATTGGAGACCCTAAAATAGAGAGAGGACCATACTGGAACACTCGACTAGGTATATTTACTTGTTATGTTATTTTCTTCATAATGATTTAGTGAACCAATGATTATCTTATTTAATATAATAAGTTACTAATTTTTTTTATGATATTGGAATTTAGGTACATCATGAAGAGTAGCCATGCATAAAGATAAAAAGATAAATAAGGAGCAGAATGAAGAAACTTCTACTCTATTTTTGACACTACAATTTTTGACAATACTTTGATTGACACTATGATTTTTGACACGATAATTTTTGGTAGTTATTTATTGATTTAATAATGATAAAACACTTGATATATTGTAAATGTATACATGTTGATTTAATATTAGAAACAAAGATGACTTTACTTAATGCAATTTATGTGGTGGGACCTAAAAAATGATGATTTTAATACATACTAACACCAAACTTGTATTGTGCCAAAAGCCAAAAATTTGAGAGAGATAAAAAATAATGTTTTTTCTTTTAATACTAACCTTAGTGACACCCTTGTTCTTGCCGTAGAGAGCCTCCATCATCCCACCTTGTATTGAGGAGTCTCTAAGGTGCTCTAAGTGTATTTTGAGGTTGATCTTCCAAGGGTCATAACTCAAAGCTCATAAGGGCTATCAATGAAATGTTGAATGTTACAGGACAGTCATGTCAAGGCCTAAAATAACCTATCTCATTTTTAAGAAATTACATTCCTTTTGGATTTGACACAATGATCTTGCTCGATGCCAAAACTCACAGTGTGCCTTAGTTAATAGGTGTACCACAATGTAACTTTGAAATTTCTAATATTGGCATCGAATCATTAGTTCCATTAGCTCTAGATGGGTAGGTGAGCTTTAGTGACACCCTTGTTCTAGCCATGGAGAGCCTCCATCATCTATGGCCACCCTATACCAAGGAGTCTCCAAGGTGCTCTAAGTGCATTTCAACATCAATCTTCTGAGGGTCTCAGAGCTCGTGAGGGTTATTGATGAAATTTAAAATGCTATAGGATGGTCATGCTGATGCCTAAAATAACCTATCTCATTTTTGAGAGATCACATTCTATTTGGATTCAACACAATGATCTCACTCGATGCCAAAACTCGTAGTGTGCCTTAGTTAATAGGTGCACCATAGTGTAACTTTAAAACTACTAATCTTAGTATTGAATTTTTAGTGCCATTAGCTCTAGATGGGTGGGTGAACCCTAGTGACACCCTTGTTCTAGTCATGGAGAGCCTCCATCATCTGTGACCACCTCATACTAAGGAGTCTCCAAGGTGCTCTAAGTGTGTTTTGAGATTGATCTTCTAAGGGTCGTAACTCAGAGCTCCTGAGGGATGTCAATGAAAAATCAAATTCTACAAGATGGTTATGTCAAGGCTTAAAATAACCTATCTCATTTTTGATACATCACATTCTATTTGGATTTGGCACAATGATTTCATTTGATGCCAAAACTCGTAGTGTGCCTCACTTCATAGGTACACCATAGTGTAACTTTGAAACTACTGATCTTGGCATCAAATCATCAATGGATTAGCTTCGGATGGGTAGGTGAACCCTAGTGACATGCTTGTTCCAGCCATAGAGAGCCTCCATTGTCTGTGGCCACCCCATACCGAGGAGTCTCCAAGGTGCTCTAAATGCATTTTGAGGTCGATCTTTTGAGGGTCATAACTCAGAGCTCATGAGGGCTATTGATGAAATGTTGAATGATATAGGATGGTCATGCCAAGGAATAAAATAAACTATGTCATTTTTGAGAGATCACATTCTATTTGGATTTTGCATAGTGATCTCGCTCGATGCCAAAATTCACAGTGTACCTCAGTTCATAGGTGCACCACATTGTAACTTTGAAAACACTGATCTTGGCATTGAATCATCATTTCCATTAGCTCTAGATGGGTGGGTAAACCCTAAAAATAGCATTTTTCTAGCTGCAAAGAGCCTCCATCATCTACGACCACCCCATACCAAGGAGTCTCCAAGGTGGTCTAAACATGTTTCAAGGTAAACCTTCAAGAGGTCATAACTCTGAGCTCATGAGGGTTATCAATGAAACATTAAATGATACAAGATGGTAATGTGAAGGCCTAAAATAAAGTATCTCATTTTTGAGAGATCACATTCTATTTAGATTCAGCACAATGATTTCACTCGATGCTAAAACTCACAGTGTGTCTCAGTTCATAGGTGCACCACAACGTAACATTGAAACCACTGATCTTGGCATCAAATTTTCAGTGCCATTAGCTTTGAATGGGTGGGTGAACCCTAGTGACACACTTGTTCTAGCCATAGAGAGCCTTGATTGTCTTCAACCATGCTATACCAAGGAGATTTTAAGGTTCTCTAAGTGCATTTTGAGGGTCATAACTCAGATCTCGTGAGGGTTATCAATGAAACATCAAATGATACAATATGGTCATGCTTAGGCCTAAAATAACCTATCTAATTTTTGAGAGATGAATTTCCATTTGGATTCAACATAGTGATCTCCCTTAATGCCAAAACTCACAGTGTGCCTTAGTTCATAGGTACACAACAACATAACTTTGAAACCACTTATCTTGGCATCAAATCATTAGTTCCATTAGCTCTAGATTGGTGGGTGAAGTTTGGTGACACCCTTGTTCTAGCCATAGAGAGCCTCCATTATCCATGACCACCCCATACTAAGGAGTCTCCAAGGTTCTCTAAGTGTGTTTTGAGGTTGATCTTCTGAGGGTCGTAACTTGGAGCTCATTAGGACTATTGATGAAATGTTAAATACTACAAGATAGTCATTTAATTACCTAAAATAACCTATCTCATTTTTGAGATATCACATTCTATTTTGATTTGGCACAATCATCTTGGTCGATGCTAAAACTCGTAGTGTGCCTTAGTTCATAGGTGCATCATAGTGTAACTTTGAAACTGTTGATCTTGGCATTCAATCATCAGTGCCATTAGCTATAGATGCATAGGTGAACCATAGTAACAACATAATTTGAGCTATGGAGAGCTTCCATCATTTGTGGCCACCCCGTACCAAGGAATCTCCAAGGTTCTCTAAGTGCATTTCGAGGTCAATCTTTTGAGGGTCGCAATTCAGACCTTGTGTGGGCTATCGATAATCACTTACCAAGTTTGGTGAACTTGTCTAATTAAGAATTTAAAGTTATAGCAAAAAAAGCTCAAAATTGGAAAAGTTTCAAAATTTCAATTTTGCAACATTTTCAACTTTTTCTTGCAAAGTGAAAATGAGTGCAAAGAGTTAGTTAAGGGTTTGAGTATGACCATACAAGGTTGGAAACACCTATATAAGGTGTGAAATAATACAATGCATTAATGAAGCTAGTTTACATAATGATAGAATGCATTACTTGATGGTTGTATTGAGGAAATGAAGTATGTTCAAAAGTTATGAATGATTGTATTTGGGTCTATACAAAGGACAACAAGAAGGTATGTTTTGGATGATTTGGTTCCTAAGTTTTGTTAAGTGGATAAGTATGGATAATCTGATCAACATGAGAAATGTATAGATGTTGTTCATATGGATATGGTATTGAGGAACCAAGTTAAAAAGGTTTGAGCCAATAAAGTTTCTCAAGTTGGGATATTATGAGGTAATGTTGAAATTGAAAAGTTTTTGTATGAGGAGAGTAACAAAGTGAAGGGCTAGTTATCAAAGATTATGATTCTAGGAATGAGTTTATGGTTGGGAATAGAATCCATGATTGAGAAGTGGAGTCCTTAAGTATGTTGAGATTAGATTTGAAGCCAAGAGTTAGTTTCAAGGTTGAAGGTGGACTTTAAAATCAAATTTGGGGTTATGTGAACCTTGTGTAGGAGGTTAACAAGTGTGTTTATGTCATGATAGCACTTCAAATTAAAAATTACATCCAAAATTGTTAATAAATGTTGTTAAAATATTATTCATAAATTATTGCATTTGAATTGAATATAACAAACATGATCAAAATTAATGATATTCCATAACCATGAACAATACACATGATCCACGATAAATTGAACAATACTAGATACTAAATTAATATGGATATCACTATGCACATAAATTAAAAAAATATATATCAAAATACATGTATCCATAGACAATTTACATAAGTATATATCAAAGTTCATGTATCCATAGGAAAATTACACAAATATATATCAAAATACATAGATCCATATACAAAATGTGGTTGATCATGCCATCGAAATGTGTATAATATCAATGTTTCTATAAACAATATGGCATATGCCATCTCAAAATGTCTCATGACACATCCTATGACAACTATACTATCCTAGGTTGTTAGTGGATGATCAAAATGCAACCTCTTCTCTAGACTAGGTGGATCAAATACATCCTACATAAACAAAAAAGGAAAACCCAAAGTTAGACTACTAAATTTATATGATTCTTTGTATCTAACATTGAAATAATCAAATGCATAACAATCTTTTTTTAATAAATATTTATACTATTAAACTTTCATCATAAATACCTCTCTTGTCAACCTCCTGCACTACTCAGGAGTCCTCTCATATGCCCTCGGCAATGCTTGTACCTCACTAATTGTGGCCTATGTATGTTCAAATATATTTATTAGATGAATCTACAACTTAAACTATAACATTATAATTCATAGCATGCTAAATATATAACATTTAATCAAGAATTCAAACTACAACTTACTAGTGTAGGCTCCTCCTCATGATATAGTGGTTGCATCATTAAAGATACAAAACTCTCCTGTCTAGCCTCATGTGCACTAGGAGTTTCCTATGAGATACAAAATACTAGTTGTTAATATCACATAAATCAGTTTTGAATTTATTTATGAAAATAAGGAAAATAAAAAATGAATGATACTTATACATACAATGGGGGTCTGAGTGCAAATGGAAATGCTTAAGCATCTACGATTCACAATTTGCATGGGCTCATTGCCAGTAGCCATGCTCTATACAATAAAGAATGTAATTAAATTTCATTACCACAAACATTTTACAAGAATTCATCGATATTTAATCAAATAGAAAGCACCTAATTACCTGTCCTTTGTCAATGGGTCCTGGCTCATCCCCCACACTTTGTCCCCCAGGGATAGGTGGTACCTGTAAGATAAATGAAATATTAGAAACCATATATGCTACAATATCAAATAGAAAAGATAATGAGAAGACATCATAATTTACTATAGATGTTTCAAGGCCAAATGAAATAGTCAAGAGCATGGCATCATCAAGCTATCTCAGCTCCTCCTTAGTCATCAACTAAACATGAATGATGATCACATACATGTATAAGTCAGTATGGCTTAAAAATTAAAATTACTCTATTATAAATATTAACTTTAAATCTTATATGTCATAACAAAAAAAATTATACACATACTGACACATAAGGAGTCCATGCCTCTGCATGCCCCTCCTCTCTCACATCAGGGTCTATAGCCTCTACACATGCATCTGGTGCATCCTTGTCAAATAAAAACTGATACTCAGAATAATAACCTATGGGACGTAGATAAATATTATTGCACATTATCCAAGTATGGGGCACACAAACATGTAATGAGCTCATTGATGATGAAATTGCACTAACATCATCAACACGGAGAGGCAACATTGACCTAGCTTGGGATATCAATAGGCTACTCAATCTATGGATGGCTCTAATAGTCTAATAGCTAGCCTCTGCAATGATATCAAGATATTTCACTCAAGGAGGGGGGGGGGGGGGGGGGGGCATCAATATTGGGGATAAAAGTGCTAGCTTTCTTCTGCTAGGAAGAGGGTCTATCCTAAGGAGCTCCTAATCCTACACACATGTTGGGCTTCATGCTCCAATAGTTCACCTTGAGGCCCACCACAAATTTTGCATACAATTTTTTAAGGAAATAAAATGGCACCTCTAAATTGCTATGTGGAGGGATGTCAAAAGCCATCCACCAATGATCCCAAAAGTTCATACCAATGGCATCATTTGTGCACCATTTAATCAATAGTTTGGGCTTTTTGCAGTTCACTGGTAAACCAGCTTTTGGGTTCACAAAAAGGGCAACCAAATCACCTTTACTTATATTGAGGGCCGCAACCTCATCATAGTCCAACCCATCACCAAACATCTCATGCATTTTTTCATGCCAAAAAAGAGAAAAATTTTGTTCCTCGATAAATGTTTCAATGTTATCCACTATGGTGTTTAACACGGATAACATAGGAGCCAATGCGAGTGCAATATTATATGTTGTTCGCAAAGCCCTCAATTCGATAAGATTTTCAAATATCAAATCCTTGATTCGAGGAGGGTTTTGAGGGGGTAAAGGATCATTTGGTGGATGAATTTGAGGGGACACTAGATAATTTGGTGGGGGGTTACGAGGAACAATATTCCTTGCCTCAGTATCATCATTTTGGTCAGCCATACCTATTAATCCAGAAAACATAATTTATATTAAAAAGAGCCTAAATTTTAACAACTTTTATCAAAAAAACCTAAATTTTAACAAATTCAATTAAAAATAAAAAATTTATAATAACATATATTAAATTTATAATCAAGTTGATTGAAAACATAAAAATCCTAAAGTCACTTACCTTATTGCATATCTATTTTATAGTCAGATATCCAAGCTAAAAGTGTGAAAACACTGTCGAAACAACAACCCTCGGGTTTTGTTTTTTTTTAAATAACATCACAATTATTGGGTATCCAATTTGATATTAGATACTTGATATTATCGAATATCTAATTTTATAGTGGATATCCGATAATATTGGGTATCATATATCAAATCAGATACCTGATAAGCCTTGGGGCCTAATTTTTTAGCTTTGGTTTCATGATGGGAGGAAAAACGTCAAAGCAAATTTTGAAACACTTTTAGACATTTTCAAACTCTATTTTTTCACATCACCACTTTTTGGCACATCATGATTCTGCACATACCCCCAAACTTTCATAAATGACTAAAATAAAATGAAATATTAAGAAAACCATAGAGAGACTCATAACACCATATTTATCTAACTAGGAAAACCCTTCCAAGGGAAAATCTTGGTGGATTTGGTACCCACAAAATGATCCACTAATAAGAACTACCTAACAAAAGGTTTTGACCCTATTAGGATTTTATCACACACACACACACACACACACAGAGTGTGTATAAGTATTTATTAGTGAACTATACCTTTTAGAGGACTCAACTTTGTTAGGATTTGTTTTATAAAATATGAGCTCACCACTCTTATAAAAACATAGAAATTTACAAGTAGCATAGAAAAATACCAAAGCTATTTATTATACTTTGTGCCTAACTATTTATATAAACCTATGCTCTACTCTAACCATCCAAATAACATCTAGCCAACATCAATAAAGTTATCACAACATAATATTAGCATCTTTTCTAGACAAAAATTTCTTCCCTTATACAATTTTATGTGTCAGGTTGAACTTGCACTTGTCAACATATTACCAAAATACATTACTACTTTCTCCCCACTAAAGGTTAACATATCAACTGTTTTCCCTACCTTATTGAGTTCTTGATTTGATAAGTCAAATCAATTTCTTGACCAAATTGATTATTGCATACTTTATATTCAATTCTTTTGATATCAAATAATTCGTAGAATTTTCTTCAAAAAGTAATTCTAATCACAAAACTATGTTAAGAAGCCTTAAACATATGATTAATATATTCTATAATATTATCTCCCAAAATTGTAACCCTAACTCTTCTTCTACTGAATCTCATCAAAACAAACAATTCATGTTCACTATTTTACTAACACACACATAGATCATTGTCTTCATGATCACATACCAAACTTAATAGTTTCCTTAATTACTCTTATCCAAATATAATGTTTCCATTAATGACAACATCTATAAACTAACCTCAACCAACTTTCCAACAATATATATACCTCTATATAAAAGTAATATTATGTTGAATAGCAATATTTGTTGACATAAAATGGTAAGGGTATTACTAAATAAATTTGTATAATATAATGTTAGAAAAATCTTTCACATTTGGGTATTTTATTAAAAATATTGGGATTGCATCATTTAATATATTAGATATTTGCTAAGCATCTTTGTTACTATTCTTATAGATGTGGTTAGACCTATCTAGATTAATGGCCCTTTAAATCCCAAGAAATAGCTGCCAATTAGGAGTGAAGCCTTTTCTAAGTGCACTAATAACTATTTGAGAGTCTCCCTTAATTTATAGATTTTTTATTCCAATAGTTTTATGTAGTAAAAATCATTGAATTAATGCTTTCATCTCAAAATTATTATTATTGTTTATTCAACCATGTTTGGAAATTCTACAATGAAATTTATTATTGTAGTTGAGTTCAACACAACCTATACTAGAAGTCAATGAGTTGCGTTGGGAAGTAGTATCCATATTAAGTTTATACCATTCTACTTTGAGAGGGATCCATTTTTAGTACTTCCTCAATTTGATAGTATCTTCACCACTTCTTCCATGTTGTGGTGGTATGAGAAATCCAATGCCATCTTTCATCATTTTATTATCCTATTATGTAAAGATAAAATCATGTTTAGGTCTATTTTAACCATTGCTGTGATACTACCCAAAATATTACAAAGTAGACTATTCTTATGCATATTTGTTTCTTGAAAAATCTACATTTTGTTTCTTTCCAAAGTTCTCATATAAAAATTCAAGGTGCAATTTTCCATAAATTTTTATATAGGTTCTTTTGGATTAAGGCAAAAATATATTTTAGCTAGGGACTTGAAACCCCTTACAACATATTACATAAGATATCACTTGAAATAATTAAAGCTTTAAATAGAGCTAGCCAAATGTAAAGAGCTAGCCACTAAAGTAGAAAATAGATAATAAAAATAATTAGTAAAATAAAGATAATAAGAGAATACAAAGTAGGACCCACAAGAAATAGAGAAAAGAAGAACTAAAAAGGTCCTCTAAATATTTTACCAGCTATTTTCCAATGATAATCACCTCCTCAATGATGTATTCAACATCTTGAATGACTTTGGAAGATGCAAAAGCTTTCTTATTCAGGCTAACCATAGATTTCTTCCTAGGACCATTCTTAAAAGCCAAAGTAACATCCTCCCCTTAGCTACCCAAATCAATGCCCAACACAATATTTTCAATATCCATCTAACCTATAATATCCTTAATATTTTGAATGGAGGGGTTGATATTTCCTTCAATATCTTGCATAATTTTATTTAATCTTTCATCATACCAATTCATATTCTAACGAGTTTTTCCACATTTCTCTTCCAAAACATTCCTAACATTAATTTCCTCCATGAGCTAGAATTCAATGCTATAAATCTTATTTTGAATTGTGTGAATCTAATTATATATCTATTGATGTAAAATAAGTGAAACATCATCTTTGGGTTTTTCCTTCTAAAGGAACTCTAGGTTAGAAGGGATAACCAATTAATATTGTTGGTCATGCTTCTCACATACTTCCATCTCATGAACTATAATAAAATCTAGATGAGTCCTATATAGGTTAATATAATATGTAGTATAGTCAGTAGTAGAATAATAAACATAACTAATTTTTGCATTGTTACATTTACTAGAAAAGAAAAGCTTTTTCTTGTTTCCATCAATCCCTTTTCTAGAGTTCTTCTTCTTGAAAAATTCTATCATCTTTTTTCACCCATTGAGAAGGGTAGATGAATCCTTTTTCTTCCATTTATAAGGAAATAAATGAACAATTGGCATAAAAATATTTTATAGTCTCCATCCCCTTTTCCTCATTCTTCCACCAAATTTTCTTCTTGTTTACCACATTTGTATCCTTTACACACCTATTAGAGGCATCTTTCATCTCCATTGCAATATCACTATCTTCCATAATGGTCTTGGCTTTTATAGCTTTAGACCCTCAAGGAAGTTTCTTCCTTAACCCAAAATACATATCACCTTATCCTTTTCTTTTATTGTTAGTATTAGGCTTGGAAGTATGAGACTCAAAGTACTTTTCAAAGAGTATGATAAGCCCTTCATTTAGAACAAGCTTTTTGGATTCCTTGTTGTTCTAAAAAAATATATTATTTAAAGATTTAAAGATGAAGAAAGGAAAGGAAAGCCTATATCTATAATGTAAATGATTAAATAAGACAAAGTTGCAACTATATACTTTTGAAAAGTGGTCAATGATGAAGTGTTTTAAGTAACCACCAAGTTTGGTTGGAGTATTTATCTCCTTATTATTCTTAGGAGATTTATTAATATCCTCATCTAATTTTTAATTTTTTTAAAACTCCTTCCCAACAAAGGAAAGGCTAGTGAATTATGAAATTAACCAAACAATTAGATTAGTACCTCCATAAATAGTACCTATGTCACTGTTCTGGCCCTTCACGAGTTTAGAGGTGGATTCTCCTGATATGCATGAAGGAACTACAAATACATCACAATTTCACCAATATGAAGCTCCTTGAAAATATATAGGAATTCCCTTTTATTCACTACAAGGCCTAGGTTGTTGGCATTTAGGATCTCCACCCATTTCTCTATTGCAATGAACACAATTAATTTTTCTTGTAGTAATAACAAAATTGTAGTTTCCCTTAACAATGAAGGCAACGAAAATTATGCCACAAATTACCCATAAAGTGTGTGAGGTACAATTATAAGGAAACATGTACTTAGCACTTAGGTTCATAATGGTTCTAAACCCAAAGTTCTTATTTATTATTTCTATTATTTACAGTTATATTTCACATGCCACTATGTGTCAAGTCACCTATAATAATTTTCTTATACTTTCTATTGAACTTAATTTCTCCATGCAAAAATATAATATGGTTGGTATGACAAAAAAAATTGATAATGTGTTCTACTCGCTTACTAAATTCATAGTAAGTATGCATATTAATGATATTCTCAAATGTTAATCTGAAAGCTTTTGTATCTTTTATAATATTCTTCAGTATCCTCATGGGAAATTATTTTCCAAGTATACATCTAAAAATATTATTAGATTCATCTTCTATCCAATATTCTTTTCATTGGTGGGCCTTAGAAATTTTGATGATTTGTAAAACCCTATTATCTTTGACAACATGACATGATTGGATGTCCACCAGGATAGCCATAACCCTAACATAGTTAGCATTCATATCCCTTATAAGCCTCCCATTTCCAACAAGACCCAGGTTACCTTTGGAAGTCCCATCAAAATTTACCTTCAACCAAGCTTTCGGAGGAAAAGTGAAAACCACATCCTTCCTATTACAAAAAATTTTCCATTTAATATTAAGATTACAAAGATGGAAAGAATTTGGATTAAAACCCTCATCTCCCCACCTAAATTCTTTCCTAATTGAAGTAAAATTCTCCATAATAGCCCTTATAGTCTTCTTCATAATTTCCTAAGTAGATACTCCTCTATCCCTTAAAACTCTATGGTTATATTCATTCCAAATATTCTAATGTAAATATTAAGAAAATGATATTAAAAAAATCCTTACAATTGACATTAGAAGTCAAATAAGATGATTATAAAATAAATTCTTTAATGCTTCCAAGAAAAGCCCATGATATGTTCCAGCCAAAAAAATGGGTTCCCAAAGATCAAAAGAAAAGGAAGAATGAAAAAACATAAGGAGGATAGACTCAAAATTAATTTAGAAATGAAAATCTATTTTGATAAGGTGAAATCCCCTTTTCCTCAAATTGTCAATAGTAAGAATCTTATAGTAAATCATAATAAAATAAAGATCTATCTATTGGGATAATACCTTTAAACCAATAGGAACTCAAGAAGGGATTGGTATCCTTACAAGGGCAGAGGTACAAGAATCTAGAATGCATAGAGTAGAATCCAATAGGATTAAGAGCCTAGATGATAGATTCGGGCTTACCTAGCCTAATATTTTATGCATCATGTTAATCTTTGATATCAAAAAAGTTGGGACTAATAAAAGTAAGTAAAACCCAATTACCATCACATAAATAATTAGAAACCATAATTCCAAAAATCTTTTAGCAATATTTAATATTGTTTAATCATAATAACTATCCATAAGTAGATATCTCAAAGCTAGAATTATTCCCATTATTTCATTCTAGATCATCACCTTGCTTCCATCTAGATCCTATGCTAGACAAATTATTAGAATCCTACATCAAAGTCTAAATAAAAGAGTCATTTTAAACATTGGGAGACACTAGGAAAACATTCAAGGAGGAGGAATTAAAGATTTATTTCCTCTTCCAAATTATGTTCCATTCATTATACTCCCCATATATTCTCCAAATATTTTTGGCCAAAAGAGTATTATTAAGAAGTTTAGTTTGTCTAATGCCAAGTTGGCCTTAGGATCTAGGTTATCAAAGTTGATCCCAAGAAACAAGTTGCATTCTCTTCCTTTCCATTGTCCTAGACAAGATAAAAAAAATCAATATTCTTTTCATGACATTTTTATACATGTCTAGAAATTTTAAGGGCTTCAAGAATAAGTAGGAAGATTTTGAAGAAATATTTTGAGAATTGTAACTTTTCGAGAATGTCTTAGAAAATTACCCTTCTTAGTGTTGGTAATTCAGCTAATACTATTTTTTAGGATCTTGATTTCTAGAAACATATAATCTACTTTAAGATGGTAGAAGATAATAAAATTTTTTGCAGTGCAAAATTCTCAAAGTATGATAATGTGAAACTGTGAATAGGAAGAGATTTTTATTCAATGAGCTTCACTGGAAGTAGTTGAAAGTGTTGTGCACTTGAAGGAATCTCGAAGTACCTAGAGTATATGAAAGAAGTGGACGAATGATAAAAGTAATATCATGTTTATTGTGAGTCATGACATAATTATCAATAATGGATTAACAAGGTAGAACTTAATATAAGGCAGTATACTAATTTTTTGGTTTAGCAATTATTTTGGTTTACAAAAATAAATTCTTTACAAGGTTGGGATGACATGCTAGAACCTAATGCACATGTTGAAAAACATTATTTAAATTTTTTGTAATGTGCAAGGTAGGATAAGGATGACTTATGAATACTTTTGGTATAAATGAAAGGATTTTGCATAGTGAATTATGGAATTGTATTCTCATTATATGATGTTCATTTTGACACTTTGTATGATTAATAAAGATACAAATTTGAATGTAGAGAAGAGAAGAGAAATTTTATGTATAGTTTCGAAGTGGAATTACAAAGACTAATTAGATACAAAAGATATATACACAATCAAAGGTTTTTATATCTATCTCATAGATAATCTTTCTACTATTATATATGGATGCATATTTGAGTAGTGGGATCATCTTGCACTTTACGTGGTAATATGCCCAGTCCTCTAAAAGGAACATATACATTATAAAGATGTAATTGTTTGATACAATTGATTAATTGTGTGTTGTCCTTGATGTTACAAAAAATCCATATCAATTAACAGTCATTGCATACTAAGATCAATTGGCCAATGAAGACAATTTTCCTAGTCTACCAAGCATTCCTAAATTTACTCTGTGCAGAAGGCAATTTGTATCGAGATCATTGAAGCTTAAAAGGAAGTTAAGTAGAGAAAAGTGTTAATTGAGCTCACTCAGTTAATGAAGGGAAAGTTTAATAGAGTCAGTGCTAACCAAGTTCACTCAGTTACCAAAGGAATTTTGTAAGTTCACGGTGTTAATCAAGCTTCTATTGCTTAACACGGGAAGTTTCTTCATAATTAGTTTCTATCAAGTTGGGTCAGCTACCAAAGGATTTTCTTTTTTTTGCATATAAAGCTTAATTATTTTTCCTATTGATTCTAGCTGACTAAGGTGATGAATATTGGTTATTCTAATTTGTATTTGAGCTGACTTGACAATCTAAAAGGTATAAGTAAAAGGTCAAGTTGTGATTTCAAGCATGAGTGTACTGTGTGCAAGTTGAATGAGTTGAAAAGAAACAATAAGAGGAAGCAAACTTAAAGGATAAACATGTATCCTTGTGGAGTAGAAAAGTGTTATTCAATCAGGAAGGATCAAGTATGAACTAGAGTAGAGATCTATAATCAAAAATTTAGTTGCATCACAATTAGTCATTTCATTGTTACTCTGTAACCATTGAAGTAGTGATCTAAAATCTCTTAACAAAGTTGGTTTAACATCCATTTGTAAATGCTCTAACAAGGTGGCAATTCGATTGAATTTCTTTGAGACCTTTTGCAAGGCCACTACTAGCATGCTGACTAAATCCTTTAATAGGGTCACACCTAACACTGTGTTTCCTAACCTTTAATAGGGTTGGCTCCTAAAAGGGCTCACTTTAGAAAAGTGAAAAATAGTAACTAGTTACATTGGTTATTTTTCCCAAATTGGGTTTCCACATTAAATCTTGGTGTCTCATGTGTTAATTTTATTTCTTTCATGCTTGCAAGTAATCATTGATAACATCTTAAGATTCACTAAAGTAATTCACACTCTGCATTTACTGAGTTACAACATTATCTATGTGTTTACTGAGTAGCGATGATAATCCATTTTATTAGTCGAGATTTTACAGTTGACATCTAAGGGATCTGGGATTTATTTTAGTGGTAATTGATTCACACCTCCCCCCCCCCCCCCCCCCCCCTCTTAATTACTCCTCTCATATTTCTAACAATTGGTATCAGAGCTTTTGGTGCTTGCAAAGAAAGTTTCAATGACCTAAGCTAAAGATTAGGATGTCTTATAAGAGAGAGATTTCAAAGTTCAACAGAGATAACTTTGTAGCATGGCTAGGACTTATGAGGCTTCATCTAGCTACCATCATTAATTTATGATGAAAATATCTTGACAAAGAATATAAAACTCTCACTGGAACATTATCAGTTGATGACATTATTGAGAAGAAGAACCATAACATCATGATGATTGATATTGTATTTGCTCTCGGTTATGATGAACTTGATGAGGTCAAAGACTGTAAAACTACTTTTGATATTTGGAACAAGTTAATGGAAATCTATGGTAGTGATGACAATGCAAGAAGAGCCAAAGCAAAAAGCCTTAGAGGACAATTTGATCAAATGAGGATGAGAGAAGATGAAAATGCTGCAAAATATGTGGAAAGAATCAAGGCCAGTTTTAGTGCAATCAGAGCATCTGGAGGGGAAATCAGAGAAGAAACTATTGTAAGTAAAGTACTTAGAACATTGCTTCCTATCTATGAAACTAGAGTATCTTCTATTCAAGAAAAGAGATGTGACCCAAATCACAAGTTAAGTTTGGATTCAGTAGTAGGAAGATTGGCAGCTTTTGAACTAGACAATTTTGACAACTATGTTACTTCTTCCAAGAATATTGAATATACATTTGAAGCTAAACTCTCACTCAAATAAAAAGGAAAGAAAATAAAAGAGAATCAATCAAAAAGTAAAGAAGAAATAGAGGAAAGTTCAAATAGTGATCTTGAAATTGTTGAAACTTTACTTGCAAAGAAATATTCTAGAAGTAGAGGAAGGTACAAAGGTAAAATCCCTCTAATATGTTTTTATTGTGAAGAGATTGGTCATATTACTTCTAGGTGTCCAAACAAACAAGACAAGGAAGAGAAGAAAAGTCACAAGTACAAAGGCAAGAAGGAATTCAAAAGTCACAAATCCTACAAAGAAAAAGGTAAGAAAACTTGTTTTATGGCTAAAGATTTTGATAATAGTGAAGATGAAATAGTGTATATTTTTGTAAAAGATGAATCTAATGATTAAGGAGATAAGATGGCACTTGTCTCTCATGTTAGCAAAAATGACACATGGATCACAGATAGTGGATGTTATCATCACATGACTGGAGACAAAATGAAGTTTGAACATTTTGAGCACTATGATGGAGGTAGTGCAAGGTTTGGAAATAATGAACCTTGTTGCATAAAAGAGAAAGGTCGAATCTCATTAATAAATGAACTTGTATGTGACAATGCCTATTGGATTGAAGGACTAAAAAATAATTTTTAGAGTGTGGCATAGCTGAACAACATTGGATTCAAGGTAGAATTCATGAATGGCAAGACAAGGCTACTGGATGACCAAGGAAATCTGATTGGATCAAGCAAGAAAACAAAATGTATCCTATTTTATCTTGTTCTTGGTGATAGTTCATGTTTTATTAGGCTATTTCATGTAAACTTTGATAATATGGTCTAGACCGGAAAACTCAGAAGAGTATGAGGTCTTCCTAATCTAAAGAAACCTAATGTTGGATTATGAAAGAATTGTCAAATTGGTAAAATGGGAAAGACTAGTTTTAAAAGCACAAACTATCAGTTAGAAGATGTCATGGAAATTGTGCATATTGATTTGTGTGCACCCATTGGAAAAGAAACTTATAGTGGAGAGAAGTTTTTCATTCTTTTTGTTGATGATTATTCTAGAATGATGACTATTATGTATCTGAGAGAAAAAATAGAGGCTTTTGAGAAATTCAAATGGTGTGTGGCTAGAATAGGAAAATAAACTAGAAAAAGATTGAAGTACTTAAGATAAAATAGAGGTGGTGAATTCATCTCAAATGAATTCAACAATTTATACATTGAAAGAGGAACCAAAAGACAAGTATGAGCCTCTGCTACTCTTGAGTAGAATGGAATAGCTGAAAGAAGAAACAAATCCATCATGGATTGTGCTAGAACATTAATCTTGAGAAGAATGTTGCTATCAAATGTTGGAAGAAAGCTATCAACATTTTAGTTCATACTTTGAATTGAGTTTTAGTTGAAGAAGGACTCAAACAAAACTCCCTATGAGCTATTGTATGGCTACAAACACAATGTAAGTTACTTGAAAGTATTTGGCAGAATTTTTTATGTCTTTAAAGAATCTAGAAAAGGGAAATTTGATGTAAAACATGATGAATCTATATTTCTAGGATATTCTTGCAGAAGTAAAGCATACAAATGTCTAAATTTATCTACTCACAAAATCATAGAAAGTGCACATGTGAGAATTGATGAGTTTGTAGAATAGATTGAAGAAGAAAGAAAAAAAGAACCAGAAGATTACAAAAGATTTGTCTACCATGAATTTGATACATTGCCAAAAACATTTGACAAAAAGGAGACTTCATCTCCCAAGTTGACCAAATCTCCATCAGCTATCAAGTTGTAGGAAGTTCAAACTGAGTTACAAGGAACCAAGTCATATTTAGAAGCTATCGAGTTAATGCATACCAAGTCTAAAGAACCCAAGCCACAAAAAGAAGGACTTGAGTTAGAAGTTGGAATTCAAAATGAAGACATTGTAGTTCATTTAGAAGTAGAAGAACCTATATTGGATAAATATGTCAAAAGGCATCATGCGCCTGATTAGATCATTGGAGATAAATATGATGGAACAATGACAAGAAGCAAACTAAAAGGTACATGTTTACTTGCTAAATTTGAACCTAGAAGTGTTAAAGATGCATTGGAAAATGAAAGTTGGATTGAGGCTATAAATGAAGAAATAAAATTGATAGAAAAGAATAAAACTTGGACTCTTATACCTAGGCCCAAAGATAAAAATGTGATTGGTACAAAATGGGTATTCAAAAATAAGTTGAATGAAGATGGAAAAGTGTCAAGAAATAAAGCAAGATTGGTATGTAAAGGATATTCTCAAGAAGAAGGTATTGATTATGGTGAAACTTTTTCCCCTGTTGCAAGATTAGAAGGTGTTAGGACTTTACTTGCTTATGGAGATCACAAAGGATACAAATTATATCAGATGCATGTTAAATCTGCATTCTTAAATGGAATTCTTCATGAGGAAGTCTACATTGAACAACTAGAAGGTTTTTTTGATCTATAGAGAAGGGACATGGTCTGCAAATTACAAAAAGTCCTATATGGTATAAAACAAGCTCCTATAGCCTAGTATGAAAGACTACATAACTACTTGATACAAATTGGTTGTCAAAGAAAAAATGATAATAATAGCCTATACATCAAGGAAGGACCAGACAAGAAGATTGTGTTAGCAAAAATATTTTTGGATGACACTCTATTCACAAGAAATGATGATTTATGCAAACCATTTTGTATATAAATGAATAAGGAATTTGAGATGTCCATGTTTGGAGAAATAAAATTCTTTATTGGATTGAAAATACAATAGAATAGAAATGGGTTTATATCACTCAATCTAAATACATCAAAGAGATTTTGAAGAAATTTAGAATGGAAGATTCAAAACCAGTTAGAACCACCATGTGTACTATACTCAATCTTACAAAAAATGATGACTCTAAAGAAGTAGATCAAACCTTATGCAGATCAATGATTGGGAAACTACAATATGTGGTACATACAAGGCCTAACATTGTCTTAGCAGTTGGGATAGTGGCAAGATTCTTAGCTAAAACCAAATAAAACCACATGATGGGAATTAAAAGAATCCTAAGATATTTGGAAGGTACTAAAGACTATGCTTTATGGTACAAACTTGAAGGAAACCTTGACTTAAAAGTGTTTATTGATGTTGATTGGGAAGGAAATCTTGATGATAGAAAAATCACTAGTGGTGGAGCATTCTTTCCTATTAAAAGGTTGGTATCTTGGACAAGAAAGAAGCAAAACTACACATCTCAATCTATAGTAGAAGTAGAATACGTAGTAGTAGCAATGAATTGCTCTAATATTGTTTGGTTCAAACAATTGTTGGAAGGAATGAAGGTTGAAATCAAAGAGCCAATAGTGATGTATTGTGATAACACCAGTGTAATCAACATATCTAAGAATCTACTAATGCATTCCAGAACAAAGCACATTGCTATCAAATATCACTTTGTAAGAGAATTAGTATAGGACAAAGAAATTAGATTGGAATATGTACATACAAAAGAACAGATTGTAGATATATTCACAATGCTATTACCTAAGGATGCATTTTTGTATCTAAGAGGTAAGCTAGGGGTCATTACCTAATTTTAAGCTCACTAAATAAAGTTTAGTGATGCATCAACAAGAACCAAGTTGGAAATCAACCATTTGATGCAGTAGTGACAAAGCACAAATTGAAAATGAATCTATACTCAAGGTACATTGGCACTAATTATAATTGTCTTTGACAAGTGTTGTTAATGAGGGAGAAGTTTGTTATATCTTTCTAAAATTTTGCAAAGGAAGAACACTATAAGAGAAGTTTTCTACATAAAATCAAAGAGGGAGAGACTTTCTGATAGAGGGAGTCTTGTTCTCAAAATTTCATTGTGCTATGACATGTTGTGTTGCCATTAATGCCAAAGAGGGAGATTGTTGGATACAATTTATTGATTGTGTGTTATTTTTGATGCTACACAAATGTCATAACAGTTGACAATTAGTGCATACCGAGCTCACTTGGTCAATGAAGAAAATTTTCCTAGTCTACCAAGTGTTCCTAAGTTTGCTCTCTGTCGAAGGTAGTTTGTACCAAGCTCACTTAGGAATCAAAGGAAGTTAAGTTAAAAAGAGTGTTAACCAAGCTGACTTAGTTAATGAAGGGAAAGTTGAACAGAGTTAGTGTCTTAAGGGAATTTTGTAAGTTCATAGTGTTAACCAAGCTTCTATTGGTTAACACATGAAATCACTTCAAAATTAGTTTCTACCAAGCTGGGTTAGCTACCAAACGATTTTCTTGTTTTTACATATAGAGCTTAATTATTTTTCCTATTGATTCTAGCCAACTAAGGTGATGAATGTTGGTTATTCTAAAATTTTTTTGACTTGACTTGACAATCTGAAAGGTATAAGTAAAAGGTCAAGTTGTGATTTCAAGCACGACTGTGGTGTGTGTAAGTTGAATGAGTTGAAAAGAAATAAGAAGAGGAAGTGAACTTGAAGGATAAGCAGGCATCCTTATGGAGTAAAAAAGTATTATTCAATCAGGAAGGATCAAGTATGAACTAGAGTAGAGATCTGTAATCACCAATTCAGTTGCATTACAATTAGGTCATTTCATTGTTACTCTCTAACCATTGTAGCAGTGACTTGAAATCTCTTAATAGAGTTAGTTTAACTACCATTTGTAAATCATCTAACAAGGTGGTAATTCCATTGAATTTATTCAAGACCTTTTGCAAGGCCACTCCTAATAGGGTTATTAAATCCTTTAATAGGGTCACACCTAATAGTGTGTTTTGTAACCTTTAACAGGGTTAGCTCCTAACAGGGCTCACTTCAAAAGAGTGAAAAATAGTAACTAGTTACATTGGTGGTGTTTCTCAAATTGGGTTTTGACGTTAAATCCTTTTGTCCCATGTGTTAATGTTATTTATTTCATGCTTGCAAGTAATCACTGATAACATCTTAATATTCACTAAATTAATTCACACTCTACATTTATCGAGTTAAAACAATTTCTATATGTTTACCAAGTAACAACAGTAATCCATTTTATTAGTCTAAATTTTATAGTTGACATCTAAGGTATTTGGGATTTATTTTAGTGGTAATTGATTCACCCCCCCTTAGTTAGTCCTCTCATATTTCCAATAGTAATAGACTCCCAATGGGGAAAATATCATTCACAAGATACCTTTTATTAGTAGATAATTTTGTGGGTACCATCCCTGCTAGGGTTTCCCTTTGGACATGGTTTCTCTAGTTAACAAATAATGGTCATATAAGTTTGATTGTGTTATTCTTACATTTACTTTTTAGTTTGAGTATCTATGCAAGTTTAAAGATTATTATTAATATCCATAGTGGGAAAAATTTTGTGGAACATTGATTCACCCCCAACTCTTAGTATTCCCTATATCTAATAATTTATTTCAAAGAATAGTTACTCGGGGAATGCTTAATATCTTGAGTAAGATTAGTATGGATTTGGAACAATTATAGAATAACCTTGAAGTAGTTTTTGAGGAATTGATGTAGTTCAAAATGAAAGAAATAAATTAAAGATCAAGCTTAAAGATGTACAAGATTTCATATTTAAACTAAAATAACATATTGGAAGAACTATAATTAGAAAGGAGTTGTATGATTAGATCTGTGGAGAACACTTATTTAATTGTATATTGTCATTGATGTTACACAAATAATACATTCTAAAAGAGCATTTCTAGTAATAACCAAGCTTAGAAGACTCCAGTATCAACCTAGAAAAACTTGAAAATATGTGAAGTTTAGTGATCAAGTGTTAATTGAGCTAGATTCTTCACTAAAGGATTCATATGTAAACGGAGTTAGATTTTATACCAAAGGGGTTTAGTATAAAATAAGCTAGGTTGGTTACCAAGGAACTGAGTGGTAACCAAGAGACCCAGTTTCAATATTAGCCAACCTATAGTAGAACAATTTTTATTATTATTTGGTTTATGAAAGATAACCTAGTGGATGTTAATTATTTAGTTGTAAAGTTATTTGAGATGACATGACATTGGTTTTCATATATATGAAAGATGAAGTTGTGGAAGAGAATAAGATGTGAATAAAGAAGGATATATGATCAAGATCAAAATATTCAAGAATTTGCAAAGAATATTATGATTAGGAAGGATCTAGAGGATAAACCATTTTCTAAATTTGAAAACTAGTTGCTTCAATAATTCAGTCAATAATTGTTACTCTCTAACAATTGTACCAGTGAAGAAATATCTTAATTAAGTTGACTTAATAGTCATTCATCTAAATCCTCTAACAAGTTGGTATTTCTAGATTGAAGTGTCTAAAGACCTCTAAGAAGGCCACTCCTAATAGGGTGTTTCAAATCCTTTAACAAGGTCACACCTAATATTGTGTTTTTAAAATTTTAATAGGGTTGGCTCTTTACAAAGCTCACTTCCAAAGAAGTGAAAAGCTGTAACTAGTTGCATTGGTTGTTTTACCAAAGTGGATTTCCAAATTAAATCATTGTGTCTCTTGTGTTCATGTTAATTTATTACTACATTATCTTTCTGAAACTAAGTTGCTATGGTTAAATACACATTAATATATCAATATTTCTTTGTTAACTAAGTTACACAAGTATCTATTTCTGATAAATTTGTGCAAGGATTTGAGTTAATAAGAATTTTTTGTTGGCATCAAATGTATTTGGAATTATTTAAGTGGTAACTGATTCACCCCTCCCCTCTTAGTTAGTCCTCTCATATTTCCAACAATTGGTGTCAGAGTTGTTGGTGCTGATAGAAGAGATTTCAAGGACCTAAGGTAAAGATAAAGGTGTCTTACAAAAGTGAAATTCCTAAGTTGAATTGAGAAAACTTCAAAACATGGTAGGAACTCATGAAGCTTCATTTGGTAACCATTATAGGTACAAGCCTATGCTTCTTGGAGAACTAGTATGTGGTACCTCCTACTCATTTGACTGTGGATCACAAGGTGGACAAAAAGAATCACAACACAATGATGATTAGCATTTCTTCTCCTCTCAATTATTCAATATTTGATGACATCAAATATTTTCCTACTGCTCATGAAATTTTGAACATAATGAAAAATATATATGGAGGAGATGACAATGTGAGGAGAGCCAAAGAAGAAAGTTTAAGAGGCCAATTTTCAATCATATGAAAATGAGAGAAGATGAAAATGTTGATAAATACAATGAAAGAATCAAAGAAAGTGTGAGTGCAATCAAAGATACAAGAGAAAAAGTAGATGATGTGATAGTATTCAAAAAGGTATTAATAACTCTTCTTCCTATTTATGCAAATAGATTTTCAGCCATTCAAGAGATGAGATGTGATCCCAAAATTGATATAACTTTGGATGCACTAGTGGGAAGATTAAAAACTTTTGAGTTTGATAATTTTGATAACTATCTTCCTAGCTCTCAAAATATAGAATCAACATTCAAAGCCAAACTAACTCTTGGTAGAAAGGGAGGAAACTCAAAAGATAGGCATAATGATAGTGAAGAAGATGTGTCAAATGATGAGGAGAATGAAAATATGGAACTTATTTCTCATGTTAGAAAAAATGACACATGGATAATAAATAGTGGATTTTCTCATCACATAAATGGTGATAAAACTAAGTTTTAACACTTGGAGCACTATGATGGTCGAAGCATTAAATTTGGAAACAATGAAAAATATTATGTCAAGGGAAAAGGATTCATTCCATTAACTAATGAAACCAAATGTTACAATGATTACTAGGTTTGATGCAGGAGCATCTTGAGTGTAAGAGCAATGTTGGATCACCTAATTTATTTATTTATTTTTTCTAGTCTTTTCTATTTTAATAAGAACTAGTAGAAAAAGTGGTTACTATTTCTAGGAGCTTATTTTTTTAGCAAGTTCATCATAGGAGCATGAAATGTTATCATTTTATGCATGAAGGTTCATTTCAGAATCGTTAGCTTGCCTTAAAAATCTCATTTCTTCAGCTTAAGTATTAGAGAAGTTATTGCAGATTTTTAGTGGAAATTTTAGGAGAAAAATATTTGGGCTCACCAGTGGAGGCCTTGGAGTTCCTAGTTGAGGTCCAAAAACTCAACAAAAGGGCACTTGCACCATTTTGAGCTTGTAGATAAATAGTTTGCATTTTTGAAAAGTGGTAATACTAGCCAATTAGAGAAATAATTCAATAGTTATGGCCTTCCAAAGTTAGGCTGACTAAAATTCCTAAAATGAATGTTAAAGATGTGTTTGGCTGACTCGATATGTATTGGTAGGGTCTATTGGCCATAGATATTAAGTTTCAATTTTTAGAACCTTCCTGGGTGAAATAAAATTGCATTTTTAAGAAAGCCTTGAACATTGTCTAGAACATCTTTGGGTGGAAGTTCATAGCTTAGTCTTTCAAATTACTATAATGAAGGCACCCATGAGGGTTAGCATATTGTACTTGTGAATTTTGTATTTCCACATTTACAGTGATAATAAGAAGTCCATATTTTGTTCTCACATTTGTTGTTGTTTCTTAGTTCATGTTCTATGTTTATGGTATGAAGGGAAACACTCTTCATCATGTTATATCAGAGCTAGAGTTCTTGAGTGTGTGGATAGATCTCTGATTGTGAGGCAGTTCCGACCAAGACCATGGTTTGTGTTGAGTGTGTAGAAAAATTTCAAATTATGAGGTTGTTTTAACTATGATTTTAGTGAAAACTTGAAAATACCTCTACAAAGTGAGCATGGTGAAAAAGCTATAGGTGTTATGCATAAGGGTTTTAGAGCCCTCCAAAGAAAAATGCAATCATTGGAAGCAAAAATTTATAGAGGAATAAATCTTCTTGTAAGAGATAAAAGGAAGGATGAGGATGGAGTAAAAGAAAATGCTGAAGTAGAGGTAGTTCTGAACCCAAAGAAAGAGAGTCTTTTTAAGGCCATCTCCAAGAATGGAAAAATACCTAATTTTGAGGATCCCACATTTTTTGGAAATCTTAACCTTAAGGAGCAGATTAATTGGATCAATGAGTTGGAGGAGTACTTTTAGTATGAACACATTGAGGATGCTTATAGATTCAAGTTTGGGAAGGCAAAACATAAGGGAAATGCAAAGATCTACTGATAGGAAGTTCAATTGGAGTGAAATAGAAAGTGAAAGGAAAAAAATCACTAGATGGAATTAGATGTTAGCTAAAGTGAAGAAAAAAATTATTCTTATGGATTATGAGCTTCATATGTTCAAGAAAATGCAAGGGTTGAAGCAAGCAAGTAGGAAAATCTTTTCAGGAATATACCAAAGAATTCTACTGAGTTCTCATTAGAACTTTCCATGTAGAAGCCAATAAGGAGAAAGTGGCCCATTACATTAATGGGTAAACGCAAAGTATTTAGGATGAGGTGAGTCTAGTTTGAATGAAAATTATTGAGGAAGCATACCAATTTGGCCTAAGAGTTTAGGAGAAACTGAGAAAGAAGTTTGACAACAAGAACAGTAGAAGAGGTCACACTGGAAAATCTAGTAGATGATCTTATAGAGGCCGTAATGATGATTAGAAGAACAAGGATGAGGCTTAAAGTAGCAGTCAGAACTAGAGTAGAAATAATTCCAATAATTTCCATGATCAGAATAATAGAGATTAGAGAGGAAGAGGTAGAGGAAAAGAATTTGGAAGAGGAGGCTTCTGTGGGAAATGTTTTCACAATAGAGAAGAAGGGAATAGAGAATTTGAATGTTCCTAGCACCAACGAAGGACAAATCAAAGAATAGAATGTTAGAAACAATATTCCACCAATATAAATAAGAGGGGGGTGAATTAGTTATCCAATAATTATCAACCTTAAATAATCTTAACCATTCAATCAAAGTAAACAACAACCATACAAAAATGCACACATGCAATTACACTAGATACATTAAATAGGGAAACCCTTGATTAGAGGGAAAACCCTGATGGAAAAGATGCCCACAAGATGATGTACTAATATTAATATTTCTTGTTAGAGGATGGACCCTATTAGGAGTTTAATACAACATTTAGTACATATGAATCCCTATTAGGAGACTTTGAATCCTGTTATGAGATTCCAACCCTATTAGGAACCCTTTAGGAGTTGTGGAAGACAAACGAACCCATTTTCCAAATAGCTTTAGGGGGAAGATCATCAAACTCACTGTCTACCTAATCTTTCAATGATTCCTTGCTAAATAATTATCTATACTATACTTTAACTACTTTTGACTATCCTATCAACAAGGCCTATCATTGTTAGACCTTGTAGACTAGGTCATGAACCTTGGATCCAAGTATCAAACTTTGGATCATACAAAAAAACCTTAGCAATGAAGTTTCCTTCACATTCACTTTGCTTTGCTTATCTTTGCATTCTACTCTTTGCAATGATTTGTACATCTCATCACATCTCTCACATCTCCTTTTCTAGATAAAGGAAAATGTGCTTCCTTTATACTGAATCCATAAAACAATTCCCTGAGTTAGCTATTACACCTTCTCAATTAATTATTATAGGACCGCATTAACAACATGTTACACTTAGCGATAACATTAATCTTCTACCTTGTAACTTGAATAGATTTACATACATGCAATATTATTATGAGAAAGCTTAGCTACATCATCTCTGCAATTTCTTCTTCACATCTTTAACTTCCATTTTTTAGAATAACAATTCTTCTAAGAGATAGAATAAGTTTACCAGAACATGTCTCTTTAAACTCTATCTTAGAATAGTCTTCACCGAAACTAGTATAGCTTCTTCTAGACTTAATATCTTATGCTTTTGAGGTTAGCTTCATATAGTAGACACTTATTATAATCCCCTCTAGCCTCACTTGGTCAAAATGCTCAACTAGTCATCCATACCAACTTGATCTTTACCAGTGTTCTTCTGTCAGATACCACACAAAACTACTATGTTGACATTAATGAAAAACACAATCATGAATGTAACATATCATCATGACAATGATATAATCATGTTTCTACAATATAACCTTATAGAAGTTTCATCAGCATTCATGCTTCCAACATAGAAGGCTAGGTCAAAGCACATGTTGATGAAGATTCTAGATCCTCACATTTTGAAGATGTTGAAAGAGGACAAGTCCTACTTAATAGAAGAGTCCTACTAAGTGGTGAGAATGAAGCTAATCAAAGAAGCTTATTATGCACAAGGTGTAGATGTGAATATAATTTTTATAATGTGAACATTGATGGTAGAAGGAATGAAAATATGCTGTCAAAAATAATGGTCACAAAATTGAAGCTGAAGAGAAAAAAGCACCTGCATCCATACAATATTGCTTCGATGCAAGATGATCACAAATTCATATTCATTGAGTAGAGTTGAGTGAAGCTTAGGATTGGAAGTTACTAGGATGAGATACTATGTGATCATAGCTATGGACATATGTCATATGTTGTTAGGTGGGCCATGGTAGCTTGACAAGCATATTATACATGATGGGTGAGAAAATACCTACACTATGACCAATGATTGAGTGAACATTAAGTTGCGGTCATTGAAGGAAAAACAAGAAAAGGTATATAGCGCTATCAAAATATTTGTTGTTTATAGAAAAGTGTTTTACAAAGGTATGAAGCATAAGCACATGTGTTTTACTATAATTTCAAAAAACAATAAAGAAGAAGTAGAGGAGGTACTTGTACAAGTTGCAGATATGTTCGTAGAGTTTTCTAAAATTGTATTAGATAATGTACCTAATGGATTGCCACCAATGAGGAAGATCAATCACTAGATGGATTTGGATCTAGGAGCTAGTTTTTCAAACAAGGAAGTTCATAGAATGATACCAGCATAAAGTGAATAGTTGAACAAACAAGTTCATGAGTTGTTTTAGAAAGGGTTGATTCCAGAGAAATAGAATACATGTGTTGTACCAATTGTAATAGCACCAAAGAAGAATGGAGAATGGAGGATGTGCAAAAATTCTTGTGCTATCAACAATACCACAATCAAGTATAGATTTACATTGGCAAGGATGGGTGATATTATAGACTGTTTGAATGGACCTAAGTATTTCACAAAGATAGATCTAAAGAGTGGGTACCATCAGATTCATATCAAAGAATGTGATGAGTGGAAGACTAATTTCAAGAAACAAGAAGGACTATACTAGTAGTTAGTCATGCCTCTTGGGCTAAGAAATACACCAAGCACTTTAATGAGGGTCATGAATGAGGTAATGAAGAAGTTTCTAGGTAAGTTTTTCATTGTTTACCTAAATGATATTTTGATTTTAGTAAGACATTGGAAGAGCATTTGATCCATGTTCACCTGGTGTTTGATAAGTTGAGGGAAGAAAAGTTATTGATAAACTGAAGAAGTATCATTTTATAAAGAAGGAGTGGGTCTACCTGGGATTTCTAGTCTTAGTAGAAGGTTTGAAAATGGACCCAAAGAAAGTGAAGGCTCTTCTTGAATGGCCTACTCCAAAGTGTGTGATATATTTAAGACCTTCTCCTGGATTGGCTAGTTTTTAGAAAAGTTCATAAGAGGCTTTAGAACTATTTGTGGACCCTTGACTAATGAGACAGGATAGGAAATAATTTAAGTGGACTATAGGAGAATATTAGAGTTTTAATCTATTGAAATACAAAGTTACTGAGTAGCCTATTTTAGCACTTCCTTATTTTAACAAGGTGTTTCAAGAAGACTGTGATGCTAGTGGTACTGCAATAGGAGTTATTTTGAACCAAGAAGGTAGACCTATGACTTATTTTAGTGAGAAGTTGAATGATGCAAAAAGAAAATATTTTTTTTATGATCAAGAATTTTACACTAGAGTTCAAACATTGAAGAAGTGGAGACACTATCTTCTTCCTAAGGAGCTCTTTTCATATGCTGATCATCAAGCTTTGCAATATTTGAATAGTCTAGAAAAATTGAATCAGAGGTATTTAAAGTGGGTTTAGTTTTCTAATGTTATACATTTTTTTGAAACATAGGAGTGGAAACTCTAACAAAGTTGTAAATGCTCTTTCTAGAAGATAACTTTTGCTAACAAAAATACAGATAGAGGTGGTTGGGTTCAAGGAATTTAGTACTTTGTATCCAAATGATCCTTACTTTGGTGAAGCGTAGAAGGCTTGTACAAAACATGTTACACTTGAGAGGACAAGGTGGTTGGATTTCATGATCTAGGATAATATGTTGCTCAAAGGAAGCTAGTTGTACATTCCAAGAAGTTTAATGAGAGAGAATCTCATCAAGGAGAACCATAGTAGAGGATTGACAAGAAATTTTGGCAAATCTAAGACCATTTATTTGGTTTCTAAAAATTATTAATCACCACAGTTGCAGCAAGATGTGAAGAAATTTTTATATAGTTGCAAAGTATATCACATGGCGAAGGGAGTGAAGTAGAATATAGGATTGTATAAGCCATTACCTATACCAGATAAGTTGTCAGAGGATTTTGGAATGGATTTTTCTCTTGGATTATTGAGGACACAACATGGGCATGATTCTATTTTTGTTGTGGTTGATAGGTTTTCAAAGATGGCACATTTTATTCCTTGCAAGAAGAATAATGATATTGTTCATGTGGCATAGTTCTTTTTTAGAGTAGAGGTGAGACTACATGGTTTGCCAAAGTGTATAGTTTTAGATCAAGATACCAAATTTTTTGGGTATTTCTATCATACATTGTGGAAGAAATTGAAGATAGAGTTGAAGTTTAGTTCATCACATCATCCACAATTGATGGACAAATAGATGTTGTGAATAGGAATTTGGGAAACTTGCTGAGATGCCTGGTTGAAAAAAAACTAAAAGGATGGGATCTGATTTTACCATAGGATGAATTTTCATATAATAATTCTATCAATAGGAGCACTGGTAAATTACCATTCTAGATTTTATATGGGAGTAGTCCCAAAAATGTTGATGAATTACAACAATCAGATAAAGGAGAGATAAGTAGTTCAAAAGCAGAATAATTTGCTAAACATTTGAAGAACATCCATGAGCAGGTGAGGAAGCACATCATACAGATGAATACATAGTGCAAGACTAAGGTATATGTGAAAAGGAGGTATAAGAATTTCAAATTGGAGATGAATTCATGGTTCCTTTATGAAAGGATCAATTTTTAGTGGGTACATATAATAAGCTAAAGCTAAAGAAGTTTGGACTGTGCAAGATAGCAAAAAGGCTTGATTTTGGAAATGCTTATGAAGTGGAGTTGCCTATTGAATTGAATATTTTAGATTTGATACAGTATTATGAAGGAGGTGATGAAGATGAGGTTATAGAAGTGTAGTAGATTATTCTAGCAGCTAGTTCACCTACAAAGGAGATTAAGGAGATACTTGATAGTCATGTGGGAAAAAGTACAAGGAATAAAACTTATAAGGAATAAAATTTATGGTAGTGGAGGATTCATCATGGCTAGTGAGCGACGAGATTAAACATCTTGGTTTTCCTCTAAACACCTGAGACATGATGTCGTTACTTCTCAAATTACCTTGAGTGTTTAATGTAGGAGCATCCTAGGTGTAAGAGAAATCTTGCATCACCCAATTTTTTTAAAGTCTTTTCTATTTTACTAAGGAAATGTAGACATGGTCGTTACTATTTTTCAGAGATTACTATTTTTAGTAATTTTTTCATATGAGATCAAAATGTTCTCATTTTCTACATAGAGGTTCATTTCAAAATTATAAGCCTACCATAAAAATCTCATTGATCCAGCTTAAGTATCCAAGAAGTTATTACAAAGTTTTGATAGAAAATTTAGGAGAAAAATCTTCAGGCTAACTATTGGAGGACTTAGATTGCCTAAATGAGATTCAAAAACTTGAAGGAAGGGTGCTTGCACCATTTTAATCCTATAGATCAAGAGGTGGCATTTTCAGAAAGTGGTTTTAATATTCAATTGGAGCAACGGTTCAAGATTTATGGATTTCCGAAGTTGGGCTACCTAAAAGTCCTAAAATAAATGTCAAAGATGTATTTGGATGACTCTATATTAGGGTTTTTTGGCCCCTAATATAAATTTTCAATGTCTAGAACCTTCTTGGGTGACATAAAATTGCATATTTAAGAAAGACCTGAGCATTCTCTAGAATAACTCTTGGTGGCAATTCACATCTTAACTTCTTGTAAATTAATGCAATGAAGGTGCCCATGTGGGTTAACATATTGTACTTATGAATTTTTTAATTGTGCATTTGCAGAAATAATAAGAAGCCTATTTTTTTTCTCACATTTGTTGTTGTTTCTTTGTTCCAATTGTGTGTTTATGCTATTCAGGGGAGCATTGATCATGAAGGTTGAAGGACTAAGACACAATCTTCTAAGTGTGGGACAACTGAAAAACATTGGATACATAGTAGAATTTATGAATGGGAAGGCCATGATACTAGATCAAATTGGAAACCAAGTTGGAATTGGCAATAAGATAAAAGGTAATTTGTTTTACCTAGACATCACTAAAACTACATATTTGCTAAGATAGAGGAAACTGAGTCTAGAGTGCAAACTAAGTTGCAACTGAGATAAAAGAAATCTAAGTCACAATCAAAGGAAGTTGAGTCTTAGATAGTGGGACCCGAGAAAAGTTTAGAGTTTTACAAAACCTTTGAGCATGGTGAACCAAGTGAAACAAGTCCCAAGCCTTGAAGAAAGGAACTTGTACTTGCTAGATATGTTAGAAGGAAAAAACTAAAAGGTACATGTCTTCTTACTAAATTTTAACCTAGAACTATTAAAGATGCATTGAATAATGAAAGTTGGATAGAGATAATTAACATATCCAAAAATCCAATGATGCACTCTAAGGAAAAAATAATTACAATCAAGTATCATTTTCTTAGAGAATCAGTTCAATATAAAGAGGTTACATTAGAATATGTAAACACAAAGAAGTAGGTTGCTAACTTATTTACCAAACTATTAACTAAGGATGCATTTCTAAATGTCAAAGGAAAGCTAGGGGGTCATTCACCTATATGATGCTCACTAGAGTATAGATTAATGATGCATCAACCTAACTACATTGAAGATCTATCAAGTTGATAGAGAGATGTTAGAGCTCAATGCATATGAATTAGTACATCAGGTACATTATAAATTCATTGTATAAATTCTTCTGCATTCGATGTTAAAGAGGGGGATATTGAATATGTAATATCTAAATATTTGAAGGGTAGTTTGATGAATTAGAGGAAGAATTTGTATATCAGTAAGAGGGACAACTTGATAACATGGAGTTTGAAAATAAGATGTCAAAGGGAGAATCTCAAAGAGAGTTCTCATGGATGAAGCAATAGAATGAAACTATGGATATTATAAAATCTTATAAATCATTTTTATTGCTCTAATTTTCCTTTTTGTATGACATGTTGTGTTGACATCAATGCCAAACAAGGGCATTTCTGAAAACAATTACTCAATTATATATTATCATTGATATTACACAAATGCTAAATTCTAATAGAGCACTACTAGTAGTAACCAAGCTAAGAAGACAAAAGTATCAGTCGAGTAGAGCATAAGAATAAGCCAAGTTCATTAATCAATTGTTACCTAAGCTAGGTCAGTCATTGAAGGATTTCTATGTAAACCAAATCAATTTTGTTACCAAAGGGGTTTAGTCTAAATAGAGTTAGGTCAGTAACCAAGGAACTCAATGATAATTAGATCACCTAGTTTTAATGTCAGTTGACATGCAATAGAAAAGATTTGTTTATTATTTGGTACATGCAAGTTGACTTAGTGGATGTTATTCATTTATTTTTAAAGGTAATCAAGCCAACTAGACATTAGGTTTCATCTATATGAAGGTCAAGTTGTGGAAGAGAATATGATGCAAATAAAGAAGGACATGTGATTAAGATAATAATATCCAAGGAGTTGTGAAGAATATTCTAATTAGGAAGGATCTAGAGGATAAACCAAAACAGTGATATACAAGAGTTGTGTCAAGAGGAAAGATTTGTTCAAGAGTATGCAAAAGAATTCTTTTGAGTTCTAATCAAAATAGGTCATGCAAAATCTGACAATGAGAATGCTTTTTTCTATGTAAATTGGTTGATGCCTAACACTTAGGATGAATTGAGTCTAGTGCAAATGACATTTTTCGAAGAGGAATGCTAGTTTTCCCTTAGACTTGAGAAAAATATGAATAAATTTTTTTTATAACAAAAATAATGGAAGAGGATGAGATGGAAGATCTAGAGAATGGTCTTATGGAGGCCTAAAGAAGATCATAAGAAGGAGGATGAGGCTACCAGTAGGAAGTCAAAATTAGAGGGGAAACAACCCTGATAAAATTCATGATCAAAATAATATATCAAAGAGGAAGAGGAAGAGGAAGAGGGAAAGGTTCTAAGAGAGGAGGTTTTCATGGAACTTGTTTTTAGTATGGAGAAGGGAATAGGGAAATTGAATATCCCTAACACCTAAAAATTATTCATAAGAGTACCAATAACTAGGGCATAATTGTGCATATTTATGAAGATTCTAATTCATCACATTAAGAAGATATTGAAAGAGGAGAAGTCCTAGTTAACATAAGATTCCTATTGTCTTGTGAGAATGAAAATGATCAAAGAAGGATATTTTTTTGTGCAAGGTTAAAGTGTAAACATATGTGTTGTCATATGATCAGTGATTGTGGAAGTAATGAAAATATAGTGTTAGAAAAGATGGTAAGAAAGTCAAAACTCAAGAGGGAGAAATACATGTGTTAATAGCATATTGCTTGGGTCATGTAGATGTTGGAAATATTCAGGACTAACAAAGTCACTGAGAGGGGAGGGGTGAATCAATAAGCTTTAAAATTTAAACCAATTCAGCATAATAACAAATTTACCAATCATTCATCTACTTTACTGTATGCATTTAAAAAAGATTAACACACTGATTTGGTGACCCAGAAACCTTTCAAATTGAAAGTAAAACTGGGGTGGGAATGATGCCAATGAAAGTTTAATACTGCAGTATAAAGTTGGCCGGTTAAGGCTTACAGTGATCACTTCTGGTGATCTGCCCTATTAGGAGCAAGTAGGACTGCTAGATCCACCTTGTTAGAGGATTTACAAACATACAATGAAGTATGCACACTGTTAGGAGATTTACAAAAGACTGTTAAGTCTACCCTGTTAAAGGATTTACAAAACTAATTCACCTGTTAGGATGAAGTAGTGGATCTACTTGCAACTCGTTTGCTGATTAGATCTTATGTACTGATCACTTGATGTGATGGATATACCTTTGTTGTTCCTTGATAACCTTGTTGAATACTCCTCTGCTGATTCTCTTTCAATTCGCTCTTACTTCACTGTTACTTTTCTTCATCATATCTGTTTTATTTTTTTTTGCAAATGGAAAAATACATTACATATATACCATTCCAATATTTACAGCAACAAGGTCGGCCAAATACAAGTGGACAAAACATTACTGAGTCGGCCAGATAGTAGAAAACTCAGGTTCCTCAAACTCACTCGGTGACCTTCTGACACTCGGCATCCACTACATTACATGACATCATCATGTACTCGATATAGGTAGGGGCTCAGTCCATACTAATCACTCTGAGTAGCTTGGGACTAGGTAACCACTAGTGACTCGGTAAACATTGTGTCACTCGGTAGAAACTAACTCCTTTGATTCACTTGGTAAGCACTGTGTACTTCCTTTACCTTTCTGTCTTGGTAATCATTGAAGCCTTCATTTACCTCCCTGACTCAGTAAATACTAAATCCTTCATTTACCTTTCTAACTCGGTAAACATTAAATCCTTCATTTACCTTTCTGAATCGGTAAACATTAAATCCTTTGTTTACCTTTTTGACTCGGTAAACATTAAAACCTTTATTTACCTTTCTGACTCAGTAAACATTGTTGAACATACTTGGTAACCAACGAATCCTCGGTATGAACTGTAAACTAAGTGATGAACTCGGTAAGCATTTAGAATCAAACAAGTGTTGTAACTAATGACAAATGTATCATTATTCTAACAATCTCCCCCTTTGGCATTAGTGACAAAAACACTTATGAACCAAAATTTATATACAAGATCTGACAAACTGATTTGATTCTGCTGTGCTGAATATACATGGGCTACCTTACATATAACTCCCCCATACAATATACACAAGGTTTTTACATGAGTTATATGACTTTATTTTTTATTAATTTATTATGTTCTTCCCTTTTGTGTTTGAGTTTCTTCTATATATTACTTTCTTCCTGTTTTTGACAATAATGCCAAAGAATAAGAAAATGTATTAACATGGAGACACCAAAATGTGTGATAAACTCAGAATGTACTTGAAGAATTAGTTGCAGAGTTTTATCCCAATTGTCTTGCAGGATTTTACATGTGGAGAGAGCAACTTGAACTTCTGCAGAAAGTTCAATCACATGGTCTGCAACAGAGAAATTATTGTCATGGATCAATGTTTTTGAATATGCAATGTGCTTCTGCATTGAGTTCATGACAGGAAGGATCATATTCTGGATGTCAATTAAAGTAGACCTAATCCTTGCTTCCTCTCTCAGTAATTCTACCTATTTCTCTGACAAAAATTTGATTCTCAGATGATGGGATGAACTTGCACTGTGGTTAGATTGCAGCATTTGGACACTGACCTTCATATCTGCATCAATTTTATTCAACTTTTCTTTTACTTCCTTTTTATACTCGGTAACATCACAATGTTTTGCAAAAAGTGAGGTTACATTATTAAAAGAATTTTCAATGTCAGACAAAATTGAGGTTAATTCAACATGTTTTAATGCAATATGCTGAGCAATGTGCTCAAGCACATTATTGTCAAATTTCTTCTCTACCTTCTCTATTAATTTTTCTTGTCCTGAGATATCCTCATTGAATTTATTCACCGCTTCTTCTAATTGTAACAAAATGTGCTGAGATGAATCCACTTCAACACCTATAGCCTCTATTATTATATTTTTAGCACTTTCAATAATGCTATACTCCTGGTCTCTTTCATGTCTAAGCTATTTTTGCCTAGCCTTTTGCTCTAGTAGCTGACTAATCATTTTCATTTCATCAACTGATGCAGTATCTAGATCTATCTTAGGAATGACAATGTCCATATCCAGATCTATTTCTTCATCTACTGCCTTACTAGAAAACATGTATCTCTTAGGTTTTTCTGTAGTGACTGCACCTTTGCCCTTTGAAATTGAAACAATTGTTGATGATGCTGGACTGGCTGTCAAAACTGGAATGGGACCAACTAAAGGCAAACTAAGAGAAGTGTTGGCTGTATCAAAACTTGATGTACTTCCCAAAAATGATGGACTACTCAAAAATGATGTACATACTGGAATATTTACAGTTGGAGAACTGACTGGAGCAAAAATTGGGGCCAATGTGGCTAAGGAAGATAAAATTGGTAAGAAACCAGGAAGACTTACTGTACAAGCTGCAGGTGGAAGAGATATACTCAGTGAAGTAGCTGCTGCAGTGGATGACTCGGTGGCTAATGATGTGCTTGGAAGCTCGGTAACTGAAGAAGTGACTACTAGCTCAGTAGATGAAGTGCTTGGCACTTGCATTGCAGAAACTTGGAGCTAAGAGGAGACAGGTCGAGATTGATCAATTGATGAGGCTATTGAGCTCACAATCTCACCAATAGAGGCTGCTTCTTCCTCCATTTCTGTTTCAGCTTCTTCTTCCTCAATTTCTTTTCTAGCTTCTTCTTCAACTTCTAACATTATTGATTGCAGGTCTTCTGGTATTTCTTCAATGTCATCACCCTCATCATCATCATCATTATCATCACTGTTGTCATTGTCCGTGATTTCAACAGTATCCTCACTGGTTTTGTGTAGATGATAGATGTTTTTCCACATGTTTGTAGCATCATTTACCACATGCTCAATATCTTTGACAAGTATCAAACAAGTGTGGAATCTAATCATCATATTGCCTTCGTGATCTTTCAGAGATTTCTTCACTTCAGCATTAGAGAGATTTGGCAGGAGATTCCTCAGGGTCTGCTCATAAATGTCTTTGACAGTTTTTGTTGCAGCTTCCCATCTTGGTTGTAATCTCTCCAATACCTCTTTGGAGATCTGAGAGGCTATCTGGTCTGGGGAGTATTTCCATTTTCCCATTTTGTTCAGTACCAAATCCTCAATCTGCATTTTCTCCTGTTTTGTTCTAGTTTTGAACTTTAATGCTTTGAAGTTTGTGAAGCTACCTCCTTCATCTAATTGCTTTAGTCTTGCTTCAAAGGTGAATGGAGGCTTAACAAATACAGGTTCCTTCTTTCCCTATCTTGTTCTCCTGGAGAATACTGCAGTGGTTTGTTTTGTAGGTTTGGTGACAGTCACCTTACCTTTCTTTCGTTGAGGCTCTTCTTCTTCTTGTTCCTTTTCTTCATCTTCTCCTCTCCCTTCTGTTATCATGAGAGGTCCAGTATCAGCTTTTAGCTTTTCTATCTTTCTCCTGCCTTTAGAGATTGCTTGAGGAAGCTTGATTTCAAGCTCTATTCTAACCTTTGCCTCTTCATAGGTTCCAAATGTAGGCAACTTGGGATCTACTGGTTCATTTACCAGTGCCTCAATGATATCTCTGGCATCATCAATATTTAGCTCATAGGGCAATGGTTTTACCCATGCCACTCAGGGTTTGACTGCCTGGATGTAGACTCTGTCATAGTCAACCATGAAACAGACATCATCCTTATACTCTTCAACAAGTTTTGGAGGTATCCTAAACCTGTTGTTCATCCTTTCCTTGAAATCTTCAAAATAATTATCCATTACCTTATCAAAATTCATACCCATTTCTGCTATGAATTCATTTATTTGATACAAAATTGGAGTATCTTTCCTCCATACAACTACACCCTTAGATGGAAAGAATTTCTGTACATAGAAAAATAAACAAACTAGCAAAGAGCCAAATTTACAAGGGTTTGTCTTTGCAGTCCTTATGCTATCCATGTTTTTATTCAATTGTTTTAATAGCACATCAGCTAGGTCAAACTCTATATTTTTCTTTACAATCTTATATGCCAAATCTACAGCCTCACAGGGTACACTATTCAGCCTGCTGGAACTATACAGTTTGTATGCAATAACACAAATACCAAATTTCAGTTCTATATCTGAAACATTGTTGAGCTTTAAACCTCTTCCATCCCATTCAGCTTGGGTTAATTTTTGGAGGTCATCTCGACCTAGGGTTTTGGTGGTTTTGGCTTTGGTCAACATTGGTAAGCCCGTGATCTTGTGGATCATCTTCTTTGTTATGAGGATGGGTTGTTCTAACCACAATTGTCCATTATGCACATGGCTTAAGATATACCTTACCCATTTTACTTGGAAACTCCTTGGCAGATGCGGGATATGGGTTAAACCTTTGGTTTCCAAATGTTTGAACTCGGATTTTAGGGTTCCATCCATGCATAACTCGGCTAGGGTACTATCCATATCTAGTGTCCCTATTTCTTGCATAGCACACTTGAAATGAGTATGAATATCATTGATTAGAAGTACCTTTGGAGGGATCTATGATTGAGCTCCATGCGGGTCGAGTGATTCAGCGATGGTAGGAACAATTTTGAAATTGGGCGCCTTCCATTCGACTCCCTTCACAAGCATTTCAGAACCTTTCTTTGCCTTGCTGCCACTGGTGCTCATGGATGCCATTGCTACTCGGTGAGAGAACGATTTCGTAACACAATTTCTTTGCTGGAAAATTGCTTCAAATCACTTGAACTCGCTTGGATGCACTTGAAAATATATTTTCTCTATAAACTCTAAATTCACGATGAAAAATGAGATCAAATTCTGCCCTTTTTGATCGAAATCCTGTCATTAATGCTTGGGTATGAAGGTAGCTGAGAATTAGGGTTTTATAAATGATCACCAACTTATTCGGTAAACCTTGCAACTCAGTGAACACACAAAACTTTCTTATCTACCCGACCAAGCTCGGTAAAGTCTAAAAATCAACCTTACTCGGTAGATGCAACACTGTGAATTATGACTTGTATCTGCAATACTGATTTATCATTTCCACTCCTTCTTTCTGGAACTGCTTAGGATATGGCTTGAGGATGTAGTCCCTTATCCTTCTTGATAAGTCAAATTAGGAATGGTGGAGTCACCCATTCTTAGAGTGACATTTCCATCATTTGAATTTTCTTGCTCGGTAGACTTAGGAATCCACTATTGTTTCATTTTCTTTTGAATATTATCAACTCTAGTTTTCTTTTCATCTTCAACCTTTCCTATATTCATGCAATTCTTGGCTATATGACCAAGTTTAGTACAAGTATATCATCTTATGGTTGTATCTTTCTTCCTTAGGTGATGCCTTCTACAGTTTGTTCCTATGTGTCCATATTCTCCACAATAGTGACATCTACACCAAGTATTGTAATCCCAACCAAATATTGCTTTGACAATTTTTTCTGCTGGGTTGAGTGATTTTGATCTACATTCAGATGACTTATGTCCTTGTTTCTTGCATTTGTGACACTTTCCTTCAAAATTTGGTTTCTCCTTGCATTCATTGGCTTTGTGACCATGCTGATTGCAATTGAAACATTTACCATTGAATTTACCTTTACCATTACTCCAACATTTGTTAGATGTATGACCTATCTTGCCACAATGATTACAAGTGGGTCTTTGATTCTTTTGGGTACCTTGTTCAGAAGATTCACCTTCTTCCTTGTATCCAAGACTAGCTTTAGCCTTTTGCTTGTAAAAATTCTCCTCATTTTGCTGATTCAATTGACTCATGTCTGGTTGAGATTTCATCATCCTTTCATTGACTTGCTTTTCAATATTTAGATCATTTTCCAAGCTTTCATTGATTTGTCTCTCAGTACTTAAGTCATTCTATAGACTTTCATTTTGTGCTCTGAGAATCCTGATTTCTTCATTTGCATTGGATAGTTGATCTGCTAGATCTTCATGTTCAAGGGATTGATTTTGAGTTTCATGACTTATATCTTCCAATTCTTCTTGTGCTTTTTTTCTTTGTTCCAAAACTTCACATAGCCTAATTGACTTTATTTCTTGCTCTCTTTTAAGCTTTCTTACCTCTTCTTGCAGTGATCCATTTTTTTCTAGAAGTTCTTTGATTGCTTTGTCAGCTACTTCTGTATTACTTGATGGTAACAAATTTTCAATCCTTTCTTCAACATAAAAATGGTCATTTATTTGTCTTGCAAGTTCCTTTCTTCTTTTTAGGGATTGAGAAAGATGTTCCTTTGCTTCTTTGAGTTGAACCATGGCTATCTCCAAATCTAGCTTCTCATTCTCAATAGTTTTGTCAAGTCTGAATATCTCCATTGTCCTTGATCTTTGCTCAAGCTGTCAAGCTCTGTCTTGAGAACCAAAAAGCTTTGATACCAATTGTTGGAAATATTCAAGACTAACAAAGTTACTGAGAGGGGAGGGGTGAATCAGTAAGCTTTAAAATTTAAACCAATTCAACATAATAAAAAATTTAGCAATCATTCATCTACTTTACTGTATGCATGAAACAAAGATTAACACATTGATTTGGTGACCCAGAAACCTTTTAAATTGAAAGTAAAACTAGGGTGGAAATGATTCCCACGAAAGTTTAATACTGCAGTATAAAGTTGGCCAGTTAAGGCTTATAGTGATCACTTCTGGTGATCTGCCCTGTTAGGAGCAAGTAGGACTGCTAGATCCACCTTGTTAGAGGATTTACAAACATACAATGAAGTATACACTCTGTTAGGAGATTTAAAAAAGACTGTTAAGTCTACCCTGTTAAAGGATTTACAAAACTGATTCACCTGTTAGGATGAAGCAGTGGATCTGCTTGCAATTGGTTTGCTGATTAGATCTTATGTACTGATCACTTGATGTGATGGATATACCTTTGTTGTTCCTTGATAACCTTGTTGAATACTCCTCTACTGATTCTCTTTCAATTCGGTCTTACTTCACTGTTACTTTTCTTCATCATATCTATTTTATTTTTTTTTGCAAATGGAACAATACATTAGATATATACCATTCCAATATTTACAGCAACAAGGTCGGCCAAATACAAGTGGACAAAACATTACTGAGTCGGCCAGATAGTAGAAAACTCAAGTTCCTCAAACTCACTCGGTGACCTTCTGACACTCGGCATCCACTACATTACACGACATCGTCATGTACTCGGTAGAGGTAGGGTCTCAGTCCATACTAATCACTCTGAGTAGCTTGGGACTAGGTAACCACTGGTGACTCGATAAACATTGTGTCACTTGGTAGAAACTAAATCCTTCGATTCACTTGGTAAGCGCTGTATACTTCCTTTACCTTTCTGTCTTGGTAATTACTGAAGCCTTCATTTACCTTCCTGACTCGGTAAATACTAAATCCTTTGTTTACCTTTCTAACTCGGTAAACATTAAATCCTTCGTTTACCTTTCTGACTCGGTAAACATTAAATCCTTCATTTACCTTTCTGACTCAGTAAACATTAAAACCTTCATTTACCTTTCTGACTCGGTTAACATTGTTGAACATACTTGGTAACCAACGAATCCTCGGTATGAACTGTAAACTGAGTGATGAACTTGGTAAGCATTTAGAATCAAATAAGTGATGTAACTAATGACAAATGTATCATTATTCCAACAGTAGAAATACATGTGTTAAAGTCATGGTCATTGAGAAGTGCCTAGTAAAATTAAAGATTGTAAGATACTAGAATGAGGTCCTTTGAGGTATCACACTGTTAGATCAATATTTTTCAAAGTCACCATTTATTTTGATATATATTTTTTTCTAACTCAATTCTACTTGCATTTTTTATTATTGAACCATCAATTTTGCCTCTTATTAGTCTTTTAAATTGAGATGCAATAAACAATTTTTAGTAACTCATTTATATATCTTATCCTAAGAGTACTTTTCTCTCTTTTCCCATTTTTGACCAAGTTTTCCCTATGAAACCTTAGTGCCAAGCATATCAATGCTATAAAACAAGAGTTTCAAAGTTTCTTTCAGTTAAACTTTCTTTTGACTCTCACAAAACACATTTTATGGGTCTTAGCTAGATGCAATGCAAAGTACAAGGAGAGGTTGCACTGCAATTGAATGCCATTCTGGAATTGACACACTTATGTACAATCTAATAATCTATGGAAAGCTAATGGATGGCTCATACTTTTAGATGGGGTCATCATTAATAATCATACCAAGATATTGATTTGTGGATTAAAGGTAAGATTTGGTGCATGTGAAAGAAAATATCATTTGGGTTCCTTGCTAGGTAATTAATGCTAGACATTGTAATAATCCCATCTCCCTTTTTTGACAACATGTAATTAGGCTTATGAAGGAGAAAAAATTTATTAAAAAATGATCTTGGAATTAAAAACTTGATGATATTTATGATGGAAGAATAGAAGTTAAGTCAATTATATATATGATATAAGAATTGAGATCTAGAAAATCTTGACTTACTAAAGTGACATCTAAACTTGTCACTAAAATGTTACAGTATGAAGAACTTGAGAAGTAAAACATTATTTTTAAAGGAGAACTTACACAAACTAAGCAACATCTTGAGAAATAATATTCAAGCATTGAAAATGTTGATGAGAAAATTATGGCATAATGAATTTTTTGAGATAAGAAAAGGAATGGATATATTGGAGGAGAATCAGAGGATCTTAAGTTAAAAAGGAAAATGATCTTTTAAACCAACAACCTAATCATTAAGGAGATCTAAGAAAATAACTACCTAATCAACTTAAATAACCTACATATACAAATGTAAGATAATCCTGGGTGTAAGAGAAATCTTGCATCACCCAATAGTATTTCCTTCAAGTTAATTTAATAATGGTTGTCACAGTCCATAGTTGTTTTTTTTAGAGATTTTCTACTTAATAAGTTGACCATACATACATACAATGTTCTAATTTCATAGGTGGGTGTTTTTATTGGACATATCATCCTATTGGTTAAGGCTCAATTTCATGAGTATTCATAAAGTTATTGTGGATTTTCGGGTTTAATTTTGGTACAAAAACTTTAGGCTCAATTTTGAAGGCCTTAGAGGCTCCAAATGGGTTGTAAAATGAGACCAGTTGAAGCTTACATGAGTGAAGAACTAAACATTATAATGTTGGGATCCCATAATGTGGTCATAATAGCCAACTGAGTCCACAATTTTTGACTTATGGTCTTCAAAAGTTGGTCCACCTGAAAATGCAAAAAAAATAACATATTTTTTTTGAGTTGACACTATATGAAATTTTAAAAAAAATTCAACCTCAAGGGTTAGGGTTTGATAACTAGAAACTTATTAAGTAGTATAAAAATTATTATAAAAAGAAATTCCCATTTATTTTCTACCACAACTTTGGGTGATAGTTGGTATCTCCATTTTGCAGACTATTGTAAGGAAGACACCGATGTTGATTTTATAATTTTTTATTATTTCTCTATTTATGTTATATTTGTATGGTATTATGGGGATAACCATTCATCAAGTGATATCATATTAGTAGTTTCTAAGTTTGTAGACAGATCTTTGAATGTGAGACAATTTATAGAAAGACTCTAATTTGGGACAAGCATGTAGATAGATCATTGATTGTTAGGTAATTTTCACTAGGGTTCCAACAAAAGTGAAAAAATACATCCATGAAGAGAACCTACTAGAAGAACCAAAAGTATTGCATGTGATGGTTCTAGAACCTCATAGAGATAAATGTAATAATTAAAAGAACAAATGCAAAGAGCAATAAACCTTTCTAGAAGAGATGAAAGTGAGGATAAGAAGAAGAAGACAAAAATGTTGAAGAATACATAGTTCTTAATAGAGAAGAAGGGAGGCTTTATAGGGCCATTTAAAAGATTAAAAAATAACCTAATTTTGAGGTTCCCATATTAAATTAAATATTAAATTAATGGAATTGATTGATTGGATCATTGAATTAGAAGAATACATTGATTATGAAGATATTCAAGATCTAGACAATTTCAAAACACTAAAGAGGAAACTGAAGGGCCAAGAAAAGAGCTAGTGAAAAGAGATTGAATTGGAGGGAAATAGGAGAGGGAACTTAGAAAAGAAAATATGGGATCATATGTTAGAAAATTTGAAGAAAAATTTTATTCACATAGATTATGAGCTTAATTTGTTGAAGAAAACACAAGAGTTGTATCAAGAGGAAACATTTGTTCAAGAGTATACAAAAGAATTCTTTTGAGTTCTAATCACAATAGGCCATGGAAATTGTAACAAGGAGAATTTTTTTTTCTACCTGAATTGGTTGATACCTAACATTCAGTAGGAATTGAGTCTAGTGAAAATGAACAACATTGAAGAGGAATACCAGTTTTCCCTTAGACTTGAGAGAAATATGAATAAGAAGTTTTATAACAAGAACAATGGAAGAGGACACAATGGAAGATCTAAAGGATGGTGTTATGGAGGCCTAAAGGAATATCATAAGAATGAGAATGAGGCTAGCTATAGGAAGTAAAAAATAGAGGGGAAAAAACCCTAATAAACTTCATGATCAGAATAATATATTATAGAGAGGAAGAGAAAGAGGGAAATGATTTGGGAGAGGAAGTTTTTATGGAACTTGTTTTCAGTATGGAGAAGAAGGGAATAGGGAAATTGAATATCCCTAACACCTAGAAATTATTCATAAGAGCACAAATAACTAGGGCATAATTGTGCATATTTATGAAGATTCTAATTCATCACATTAAGAAGATATTGAAAGAGGAGAAATCCTAGTTAACATAAGATTCATGTTGTCTTGTGAGAATGAACATGATCAAAGAAGGATATTTTTTTGTGCAAGGTTAAAGTGTAAACATATATTTTTTCATATGATAAGTGATGGTGGAAGTAATGAAAATATAGTGTTATAAAAGATGAGGGAGAAATAAATGTGTCAATAGCATATTTCAAGGTTGGAGGATGACCATAAGGTCATGGTCATTGAGAAGCACCTAGTATAATTAAGATACCAAAATGAGGTCATTTGGGTTATCATACTATTAGTTCAAGATTTTTTAGAGTCACCATATATATATATACACACGTCAATTGGTTCTGCCCATTATCGGTCTTTTAAATTGAGATACAATAAGCAATTTTTAGTAGCTCATTTATAGAACTTATCCTAAGAGTAATTTTCTCTCTTTGCCTATTGTTGACCAAGTTTAACCTATGAAACCTCAATGCTAAGTATATTGATGTTATCAAGCCAAGAGGTTCAAAGTTTCCTTTAGTTCAACTTATTTTTTACTCTCACAAAACACTTTTTAGTGGGTCCTAGCTAGATACAATGCAAAGTTCAAGGAGAGGTTGCGCTATAGTTGGACAACATTTTGGAGCTAACTCACTTGTGTACAATCTAATCATTTATGGAAAGGTGATGGATGGCTAACATTTTTAGATGGGGTCATCATTAATAATCATGCCAAGATATTTATTTGTGGAGTAAAGGTAAGATTTAGTGCATGTGAAAGAAAATATCATTTGGGTTCCTTGCTAGGTAATTAATGCCAAACATCATAATAATCACATCCCCCCTTTTCCATTACATGTAAGTCTTTATTATGCTAGTTTCATAATTAATCCCTTGTCCTTGTCTCAAAGTTTAGATGAAGTAAATTATTCCCAACAAAAATATGCATAAGTTTCATTAGATAATTTAAATGCTAGTTGTACGAGTCGAGAAATACAATCAAATTTTATAAGTTGCCATATTTTTTGTTCACCAAGTAAGTTTCATATTTTCCATTCCTTCATTTCATCTTTCAATAAATACGGTAGTGACTGCTTCTTTTATTTCCCAAAAAGTGAGTTTCTCAGTTATAAGGTCCACTACATATGTCTTGGAACATTAGCAATCTATATAGTAGGTCACTTATTATATTGGATACCTACCTCCTATGGGTTAATTTAGAAGGAACAATAAAGAGGTTGTGCAAAAGACTTTCAGAACCCTTTTCCACCAAAGTTTTGGATTTCAATTTCCTTATGGCCTCTACTTTCCCACATACCTATCCTTGTCCAAAATTGATTCAAGAATGTATCCAAATGTATGATGTCCCCAAAAATAGTATTTTGAAAAGAGATGGAAGTGCATTGTTAAGTTTTACCAGAGAATTCGTATCCAATTTGTTCCATCTTGAAGAAAAAGAGTTTTTTGACTTGAATCCTATGTTGTTCTTCTTGAAATTTTTAGAAACTCTAGATGTCTATAGGAATATCATTGCAAGAAACTAGATTCTGTCATTTTACAAATGTGGTTCTAGGTTACTGAAGACCATTAAAAAGGTTTATATGTCCTCACTACTTCATCACATAATAGTTTTTCTACAAACAATATGTGGTTCTCTTGATGTGAGACCTTTTGAAGATCTAATATATTTCAATATTTAGATAGTCTTGGAGGTGTCATCATTTTTGTACTCAGTGAATTAAGTGCTAGCTCTTTCAGAATTTACCTCAAATGAACTTTGAACTTAAAGAAAGATTTTCATATGTCCTCATATTTGATGTACATGTTATCCGATACCCAAGATATACAACACTTATCTCATGAACCCTAGATCAAAGGTATCAGTGTGTGCAAGTATTACCTAGTGTTGCATAAAGACAAAGCCATGGAAAATTTCAAGAAAGTCCAGGATATTTTCTTTGGGAAACTATTTTTTGAAATTAAGGGTCCTCATCTGATAGGGAGAGGGGATGAACTAATCACTAGTTCATGCTTCTAGTCTACCATTGAGACCTATGGTGACTTACAAGTTCACCAAATGGATCTAAAGGTTCCCTCTTATGCAGAGATCACATAGTCCTAAGCCCCATTCTTCTATCTTGAACAAAACCCTCTTCTTGCCACTTGCTAGGTTCTCATGCTAGATGGAGAAGACTCAAGGTTCCTAATTGATATAGGTCTTTCTTGGTTAATAATTACACCCAAATTGTAGGGTTATGGATATCATGAAATAACTCTTAACACACTTCTTCCATTATACATGACAACTCAAAGAACTTACCTTTCTTACTGATTGCACACTTCTCCCCTAAAATAGGGCTACTAGAAAAGACCCAAATTAGCACTCTTGTTCCTAGAAATTAGGGATTTACTCAAATTTCTTCCCCTAGCCAATGAAAAATTCCTTTAGAGACTCCCATTAAATTCACTAGCACTCTCAAATTTTCAAGATTTTGGGTCTCAAAAAGATGATAAATCACCTCTATGGACACAGAGGGTTTTTAAGGGTTTCTTGACCTTTCTAGGTCTGTCTTCTGTATGGGTTGGTTTTGGTGCCTTGAAATATTTCTACTAATTTCCCTTTCTTATCAAGGAATCACTTGGTCCTCTTCCTACTCCATGTTGGTTTTGGTAATCATCTTCAAAAACCTGCTATTTACAAGCTCTAAAATATCAATTTTTCGTAGCCGGTCACACACTGGCTCATTTAGGGCAAGAGCAAAAAAATCCTTCCAAGGCTTTTGAGGTCACTTCCTTTTGCAAGAAAGGAGTACATAGAGTACACTCTCTATCTCAAATAAGTTTTACTATTTCTATGGTGGGATAGTCAGTTACATGTTCTCCAATGCCAACTACCTAGTTCAAGACAATAAACTAGCAAAAATAAAATATTTACAAAACAAGAAATGAAAGACACAGACACGCATGCACGCACGCGCGCGCGCGCACACACACACACACAAACACACACACACACACACACACACACACACACACACACACACACACACACACACACACACACACACACACACACACACACACACACACACACACACACACACACACACACACACACACACACACACACAAACACACACACACACACACACACACACACACACACACACACACACACACACCCCTTATTCAAATTTCTCTCTATTTCATCTTTTTACGTTCAAAAGCCACACTTGAGCATACAATCTATACACTGGAACACACTCACTAGAAACTTTAGGATATTTTTGGGTTATATACTACCTCTTAGGTCTTTTCCCCTCACAACTAGGGTTTCCTTCTATCTTTGCCATGTTTAGAAGGGGTTTTGCAAAGTTTTTTACATCTTTTTGACATCTTTTTCTTGCCAAATTGGCTAACCCTTAGGTTTCAAAGGCTAGAGACCCTTTCCTAGGCTAGAGAACTATCCTAGGACTTCATGAAAAGGAATACCTTACAAATTCCAACGTCTCTTCTAGGACACTCATGACTTCCTATTCCCTAACCAATGTTGCTAAAGCACACAACTAGATCCTTAATTGTTCTAATTAAAAATCTCTCTTCAAGCATACCACAAAAAAATCTCTAGTGGTGAGGGCCTTATTTCTCAAGGTGCCCCATACACCATACTCCCCACCAAGGAAGCTAAGTCCAATCTAGAGACAAAAGGTGGAGATCTATGCATTGAAGTTTGAACTAATTCTCAAGAACCCATTTAGCCTCTAAGTCTTGCTTACATTTCCACTTGACAAGGTGTTATTTTTATGCTCCATGCCTAGTCTTTGTATGAACTCAAGAGTCTAATATCTTATCTACTTAGAGCTTAGGCTTAGGGGGCTGAGTTGTTGGCTAAGCATCATAATGAGATCCCTCCACATTTTGATCTGCCTCAGTAAGAGGTCCTCTACACTTAACTATATTTGTGACATTGGAGATGGGGGAGATGGCTAGATCATCTCATAGCCCAATTTTGTAAGCATTATGCCCATACGTGTCTAGTATAGGAAATGGTCCAATTTTTCTCATCTACAGGTTTGGGGAAGTCTCTTTTTCCATGCTCGCTTTGTTTATGTGAACCATGACCAAGTCCCCTACACCAAACTATACCTCTCTTCTCTTGAGATCATCTTTGTCCTTAATCTTCTTGGTGTTGTTAATGAGGGACTATTTTAATTGATCACACACTTCCTTCATAGATTGATTGAAATCTTTAGCATAACCACTATTAGTTACTTGACCATCTAGACTTCTTAATTCACACACACCCCTAGGATGTATCTCATAGAAAATTTCAAAGGGACTCTTTCCAATAGTTCTATTAATTCTATCATTATAGGAGAGGTCTGGTAGGTGAAGGAATAATTCTAATGTCAAATCATATTCCTTGTTTAAGCATTGTCCTATTGATCACCTTAGTCTAACCATTACTTTGAGAATGGTAGGCTGAACTAAATTCTAGATTGGTACCTAGTGTTTTTGGTAAGGACCTCCATTATGGTGAAGGTATAAGACTACAAATATAGTACCCACTTGACATATCTATGGTTCAATTTGTGTTGGGAGTTGAGAAAACTCAAAGCTTGATTATTAGTGAACACTAAAAACTCCTTAGGCAAAAGGTAATGCCTCCATTTTCTAAGGGATTGAATGAGTGCATAAAGTTCTAGATCATAGGAAGAGTATTTTTTCTTTGTTTCATTTAGGTTTTCACTAAAAAAAGCCATTGGTCTATTGCCTTGACTTAAAAATCCTCCCACATAAAGTTCTAAATCATAGGAAAAGTATTTCTTCTTTGCTACATTTATGTTTTCAATAAAGAAGGCCACTGGTGTATTGCCTTGACTTAAAAAAATTCCCTCTTCTATATTACTAGCATCACATTACACAAAAAAAGCTTCATTAGAAGTACATAACCTTAGGATTGGCTTAGTAGCTACCTCTTTCTTCAATGTCTCAAATTCCTCTTATCTACTATAGGTTTCCACACAAATTTGGTCTTTATTTTACCCTTAATAGTATCCTTCATGGGAGCACATATCCTGGTGAAGCTCCTAATGAACTTTCTATATTATTGAGATAGGCCATGGAAACACCTCACTTCACTGGCATTCTTGGGAGTTGGCCAACTTAATATTGCTACAACTTTAGCTTCATCCATTTTAAGATATCCTTGAGATAAAACAAAGCCTAAATAGACTAGTTCTTGCTTCATGAAATCACACTTGTCTAAATTGATGGTTAATTGTTCCTCTTTGAACTTACATAACATTATTTTAATATGCTCTAGATGTTCCTCTTTGCTCATAATGAAAATTAATATATCATCTAAATAAACTACCACAAACTACCTAAGAATTCTTTCTACACCTCATTCATGAGCCTCATGAATGTACTTGGAGCACTAGAGAGGCCAAATGGAATGACAAAGCCATTCATAAAGTCCTTCAGTGGTTGTGAAAGTTTTTTTCCACTTATCTGCCTCTTTTATTCTTATCTAATGATAGACACTTTTAAGGTCTATCTTGGTGTAATACTTAGCCCCTCCTAGGAAATCCATTTGTTCATCAATCCTTGGTATGGGAAACCTATAATGGATTGTGATCTTGTCAATTAATTTGGAGTCTATGCATAATCTCTATGTCCCTCCTTTTTTAGGTGTCCAAATAGTAGGCACAACACATTGACTAATGCTCTTCTTTATTAACCCTTGATCCATCAATTCTTGTACTTGCTTTGTAACTTCTCTATTTTGTTTAGGAGTCAGCTTGTGAGGTGCCTTGTTTAGTAGAGAGAATTTTTTAATACAATAAATTGTACCTATTGATTTAGCTACTACTCAAATATTAGCCATTAAATTAGAATATGATCTAATAATTACAAGGAAATGGAGGAAAGACATTCAAACTTATAGTTCTCAAGTCTTTATGAACATGGCTCCTATGGTTAAGAGGTTATTCAATGATGTCATCACCCTAAAGAGATAAATAGGTAGACCTAATTTTTATCTAAACCAATACACAAAATATCATGTGTGAAATAACTTCCCTACACAATAAGGTAGAGGTGCATACCAGTTACCTAGCCTAGAAAATAAGTTACCAATAGAAGCCCCTCTTGTGAAGGTGATGATGTGCTATTTTTACCTAACCATAGATCATGATCATGAAACATGAACTGATTGGTTAAGATATCTACAAATGAAAGAAACTAAAGGTCAGTATGTGATTATTATTGAAGAAGAATCTAGTCCATTAGATGCAAATATCCCAACAACTTTCTTTCTAGACTATGAGTCTAATTATAATGAATTAAGGGATATATTATTAGCCACAAATGATCCATCTTATTTTGTACTAACAAGAAGTCAAAGAATTCCAAAGTTCACTCCTATAGAAATTTCAATTTCACAAGGTTAAAAGACAAAAGACTCATCTCAACCTAATAAAGACAACCCTAAAGGTACTGAAAATATTTTTTGAAAAAAGGATGTTGTAAATTCAAATTAGTTTTGTAAATCTTCATCTATTACTATTGTTATATATAGTCCACTAAAATTATTGAGGTTGGGGTGGGCAGGGGGGGGTGTGGGGGGTAGGGGGTGTGAATCATTTATCCAACTAATATCACAATTGTCATCCTTAAACAATCTTAACCATATGAGTGATATAAATTGAAACCACAACAAGATACTCATACATAATAACACTAGATATGTTAACTAGGAAAACCCTAGTGGGGATGGTACCCACAAGAAGATGTAGTAATATAAATATTCCTTGTTATAGGATAAACCCTATTAGGATTATGTTACAACATTCAATACATATGAGTTCTTGTTAGGTGTTGTAGAGGATAGTTGGACCCACTATGAAAATAGCTTCAAGGGTAAGACAAATGAACCCACTGTCCAAAATATTTTTGTATTATTCCTTGTAGAATAATAGAATGGTAGTGTATTTTTCCTTCTTCTTTCTTTGTCCAATCAACTAGACTTCTTCCCATTTTGATCTTATATCTAGATCATGAATCTTGCATCCAATAATTAGTTGGATTGCTTACACATATTCAGTAAGAACTTGGCTCCTTTTGGCACTTTAAACTTTAACAATGATTGCAATACTTGAATACACACATCATACACTTTACAATTAAGGAAATATTCTTTTCTTTATACCATATCTTCATGATAATTCCTTGAGTCAGCCTTGATACTTTCCTAATGAATTTTTATAATATAATTAATTAATTACAATTACAGTAGGATTGTTGATTCACAGTCTATAAAAAACTTCACACATGGTATACTAGGGCTTGCACACTCACTAACATCATCAGTGGATTGTCATCTGTCACTACTTGACTACACATCTCTTCAATAAATATTAGATGTAAGATAGCCAACAACCATTAAGAAATATTTTCCCAATACTCTATCTCTAAACTACTCTCTATAAATTAGGTACAAATTTTGTACATTTTTTACTTAGACTGTGTGCACTTGACCATGTCATAAAAAAACTATGTCAAACATGTTCATAATTGTGCATCACTAGATAATCAAACCATTGTCTATACCATCAGAATCTTTGTCTTCTACTCAGCCAGTCTTTATAGAAACATGCTATGTTGACATTAGTGACAAACACAATCATGAATGCAACATGTCAATACTCTCTAATTCTCAGGATACTTCCGAAAGTAGTATCATCAACATTCATGCTAATAATCTCCTCCATTGCTATTGATGGAAACATAGATTAAAAATATCTAAGTTCTAATAATATTAAGTAATACTCTGGTGTTGCTTCAGTTCTCATCTACTCAATTCCTCTCCATCAAGAAAGTCTAAAATCCTCTAGATTTTGAGACTGGTATTAGTTATCTACACACTAAATATAATCCCAAACACAATAGATACATTTAGGTGTATACTCCTTACTAAACAATTCACAATATATCAGGTACACATTCCTACTTATTTTCATGAATCTTTCTAAATCTCTCTAAAAATATATCTCCCCCATACTTAGGAGATGTGTTCCCCCATGCCTTAAGAGATTTTTTTTCATTCATATTCTACCCCATTGACATCAATCTCAAAGACCTCAAACACATACAAAAATACTAGTTGTTATAACTATGTCAACTCTTCAATTATCTCAAGTATCCAAAGACACTATTCATTACTAAATACCAAGAGTCCTTATTGACTCAGTACATACTAGATACTCCCTCATATTGGAAAATCAACATTTAGTCTAGGAAAATAATAATGCTCTATAACGCTAGACTGGTGCACTCTTTATGTCATCTAGTCAAAAGTAGGTAGGGGCCTAACCCCAAGCATACCTCTTAAGTACTCAAAAGTATTGTAGGACCAGAAAATGGGTTAAAATGCATAACATACTATGAGCAAATCACAAACTCAATAATCATATGTTAGCACCCACTAGTCTAACATGAAAGCCAAAATAAACAAAAGAAAGAAAACATAATCAAAAACTTCCTTTTCCATTTGTAGCTCCCATGTCCTTATTTCTTCTCCAAATGATTGTAGCTCCAAAGTTGCCCATAGTGCATACAAAATTGAAGCGAAAGCCTATGATAGTGATAATGCCATGAGAATACTTGAAGTGTTATTTTATGTGAGAGAGAGAATGCAAAATGCAAATTAGTAAAGACTCAAAAACTCCAAGATTCAAGGATTCAAGACTTAAGCATTCTAGATTGAAGAGACGCAAAATGAGAGAAAGAGTGTCCATTTCATAATTTTCATGTAGGGTGAGAGCATTGGATTTTTCACCCATAGAAATGTGATGTGGCAAGAGATTCCTATGATGCATATGACAAAATATGCCAAAAGTAAGATTTTATGACACATGAGACTCAAATTTGGAAGAGAATCTATGACGCATCATAAGATTACTCAACCCATTTAAAGCCAAGCATCTATGAAGAATAAGCCAAGTAGGGACATGCGTAAGAGGTAATAATACTTCCTATAACGCATATGACAGAATATGCCAAAAGTAAGATTCTATGACACACAAGAGTCAAATTTGGAAGAGAATCTATGACGCGTCATAAGATTCCTCAACCCACTTAAAGCCAAGAATCTATAATGAATAAGCCAAATAGGGACATGTGTAAGAGGTAATAATATTTGATTATGACAAATCTCAAGCAAGTGTCAAAGGAGAATCCATGAGGTGTCACATCCAAGTGTCATGATGATGAAATATTTTATGGAATATTTGAATTAAAAATCCTTTTATTCCACAAAATAAGAATTATTAGAAAATGGAATTAATGATGGAAAATAGAACTTAGGAAATTATAAATTTCCATGGTTTGCAGATAATGAATCAATTAATTAATATAATTAATTAATTAAGGATGATAATTGGGAAGAATAATTAGAAAGAATAGGATTAAATTATGGGTTATTTAATCCTATAGAGAAAATTAGCAGATGATTGACCAAATTGATTAAATGAATGCGACCGTATCCTATGAAAAAAATGTGATGATGATGGATATCGAATAAGATGATGAAAAGGTAGACCAAATCCATGGTCAAATTAATAGATCAAAATTGATAACATGCCAAGGACACATGACATGAACAAACTGATATGTAACATTTAACCAACATTGTAAATGCTAAAGGATGGAAATTGATTGATAAGGTTTGATCATAATAACACTAACGGACATTGTCAATATTATTAAAATGGTTGATGATGCCATGATCTAACATTGAAACCCTCAACAATGTCAAAGATTGGATGACATCAATGATAGTTTGACCTAGCACTGAGAGCGACGACAGTACTAAGGTCAGATTGATAAGATTGATAGGTTGATAGATTTCCAAGACACTGAAAGCCACAACAATGCCCAGGAGTGGATAAATGATGATTGATTTGGGATGTTTGATATGTTTCAGGTTGATTAAGACTGATTTTGAGTGATTTTGGGTTGATTTGGGGTGATTTTGAGTTGATATGAAATTGATGTGAAAGGGGATACAAATGACGAAATATGGTCAATCTGGCCAAAAGATCAAAGTAGTAGAATGAGAAAATGGGACAAATTAGTATGAAGAAGTGATGAAGTCATAGATGCGAACCATTTTTTAGCATCTACATTTTGCCCCTCTTTGATACAATGTGATTTACAGCGTTGTATCAAAGAATAACTGATGAGAAAGCCACAACATGCCCCAGTAGGGATGATATATATGGGTACCCCCTCGAGAAATTGACTAAGATAAGCATATGATAAGTCAATTTATCGACAACAAGAAGACAAAACCATAGCAACTGACGGAATGACCCGAAACTGTGCGTGCATGCCCAAAATGATGGAAAGATGTCATAACATGAGGGAAATCATCAAAAATGGTCGTATTTGGTCAAATATGATGAGACAAATGTTAGACTAAGGTTGGACTAGGTGGAAAGCCATAGAAAGTTGATTGACAGTGTAAGATGATGCAAGAATGCAAGAATGCAAGATGAAGATGATTTGGTGAATCAGAAGACATGATTATGGTGATAGAGAATGAGATGAAGAAGAAAGATGAGATGAGGAGATGTTAGTATGATGGAAAGACTTTTGCTTCTAGAAAGTCCACTATATGTCAAATGGAGCTTTATTTTGATATGGCAAATGGAATGCAACGCATCATGGCATAAAGGGCCAGAGCCCAAATGCAAGCCTCTTGCGTAAACAAGCACGATGCAAATAGAGAATGACCTTGTCCTTTCTGAGGCATATGTACATGCCCTAGACTCTCAAATGTACATTGTAACATACAAAAATGGAAAAAGATGACCATGAACCATCCCGACCAGTCTCATAGATTAGTTTTATATCATTGAGTGGCATAGGAACATGATCAAAGAAAAAAAAAGAAAAAAATAAATCACTCACTAAATAGCATGGGCCAATAGCTATCCTTTTCCATTATGACTTGCTTGTTAATGTTTTAGGTTTGTAGATAGTGTTTGACATGTTGATAATGTGATAGTTGTGGTTGTGGATTCAGTTGATAAGTTTATAGTGACTAGTTGGATTGATTGTTGGTTCACGTTGGTTAGATAGTGTGATTGTCTTGAAGTGTAGTGCTTTGGGTTTCAGTCTGCAAAGTGCAAGTGTTTACACAAAAAGGGTGGTTATCCACAGTGAGTATGTATAAGGTTTATTGCAATTTTTTGACGGGTTTTGTGATTTTTAGGGTTTTTTCAGATATTTGATGTTTTTACATGACTAGTTTCTTTAGGACATTTTACGATTTGTAGGGTTTATTTCAGGACATTTTATGATTTTTAGTGCTTTTTTTAGCACATGTTATGGTTTTTAGTGATTTTTTCAGGATCGTATTTGAATGTTTAGGATTTTTTCCGAACATTATGTGATTTTTAGTGATTTTTTCAGGATTGTATTTGAATTTTTAAGGATTTTTTCAAGACATTATGTGATTTTTAGAGATTTTTTTAGGATCGTATTTAAAATTTTTAAGAATTTTTTCAGGACACTGTGATTTTTAGTGATTTTCTCAGGACATTTTATGATTTTTAGGGATTTTTTCAGGATTGTATAAGCATATACAAGTGTTAGCACCAATCTGTTATGCGATAGATCCAATGGATAAAAAGCACTTAGGGGTATGCCCCTAGTTTAAATTCAAACTTATGCACCATGTAGGTAATATGCCCCCAGACGAGGCGCAAATTATGTACAAAGGCCAATGATAGAGTGTGTGTGTAGACTGGTGATGCTTAAGCAAGGTGACAAAGGACATTAACCAGTTCGTGAGCCATGATAAGGAACCAAGGATGTCTTGCAATATGAAGGATATGATAAAGGAATGATAGAGGGGGAAAAGACCATATGGAATCCTGATAGATGGAGGAGCAATAAATGATTACACATGGTGCCTGTTTGCTAGGTTTTCACCATGGTACTTGTCCAAAGCGCATATTTGCCAAGTTTTCATCAAGGCATCCATTTTTTCATGACTTTTTTTTTTTTTTTTCTTTTTCCATGACTTTTTACTATTTTTTTGATATTTTTCAGGGCCTTTTGCAAATTTTTTGATATTTTTTTCATGGCTTTTAGATGGAATCAAGAATGTCACTGACAAATGCTGAGAAGATATTTGTTGTTGATGCTGCTAGCTGATGAGCTCTAAATCCATGACTGACCATAACTACATAGGAGTCATTCCGAGTTTGTAGCTAAAATCAAAACCACTAGAAAGGCCTCAAGTGATACCATCATGTACCATATGTAAGACAATGTGTATCTCTTGTGAATCAAGGCATCTAAGGATAATTGGGTCAATAGATATGTCATGTGGGATGTCACTAATGATGACATATGCAAAGGCTTGTTGGATAAAGGACTGATTTTGGTTAGATAGCTGGATTGGGGGATAAACAAAGGGATATAAGGGAGGGTTGGGAGGGTTGAGACCAATGACCTTCCTCATGAATGCTGATTGAGAGAGCTCCAAAAGACTTTGTGGTATGTTGAACGCTGGAAAAATGATATTCATGGCATCAGACTTTTCATTTTGTATCATTGGGAGTTGCTTAGCTTTTGATTTTTTATGGTCTAATGGTGCCTTTCGATTTTCACCAAGAGACCTATGCTTGCTATCTTTTTCTCTTTTTGCTTTGTAACTAGAAAGTGGAGTTGGCTCCCCAAAATATGCCAATGAATTCTCTTTAGGAGAAACTACTTCTTTATGATCTTCAGTCATAATGCCTTCAAATTCTAGTATGAGTGTCATCATTGTCGAATCGATCAAAAATTGGTGGTCCATGTTGGTCCCAATCAAAAGGTTCAGGATAACTTGAGGAGATGTCATCATCAGTGTTGAATGGGCTTTGGTTGAAGGTAGATATATGGGTAACTAATTCAATTGGGTCATTACGGTTATGCTCAGAGGCTAGGGGATTGTTGGTTTCAAGTGGGATATCCTCAGATGCCTTTTCATCGTTCAAAACATCCATAGTCTTACACATAGGTACCATAGTACTAGGAGGACCTATTCGTAATGGTTTAAATCCAAGCCCCAAACTAGGAGGTTGTCCTTCTGTAGTGATAGGTTCAATGATTCCTTGTTTCTGAGATCCAAGACCACTATAGCCATCATAGCCTTGTTTCTGCATGGTGGTAAACCCAAGTCCATACTTGCTAGGAGATATCAAAGTGGGTTCTCGTTCTGCTTTTGCTTTCTCAATACATACAGATGTATTCTCATTGATAGAAGTATACTTCTTTGTACTGATGGGAGAAAGTGGTGACTCCCTAATGTGATATACTTGAGACATAAAGTACTCTCCACACCCATTCTCTTCAATCTTCATCTTTTCCTTGGCTTTACTGAGCAGTATATCGGCATCCACATACTTAGAGGGATTTTTGGGTTGTGCTTCATTGTTTGTTGGGATTTGGAATGCAGTAGCATCTCTTAGATTAGCACAAAATTGGAAAGAATCTAGATTGCCAGGGATGGTAACCTCCATGTTATTATAGGAAAACTTCAAACATTGATGATATGTAGAAGGGACTGCTTTCATAGCATGAAGCCAAGGCCGTCCTAGTATAATGTTGCAGTTCATTTTGATGTCTAGGACATGGAACAATGTGTCTTTAGTAGCTAGACCAACTCTGACAGGTAATGTGATGATGCCCCTAGAGAAGTGTTCACCATCATCATAAGCTTTTATTGTGATTCTTCGAGATGGATCCACATCATCTTCAGAATAACCCAAATTTTTGACAACCTTAAGAGTACAGATGTTCAGTCCTGCTCCTCCATCTATTAAGAAATGTCTGACTTTGGCATTATGGATGAAGACTTCAAGATAAAGGGGATCATTATGGTTAGGTTTGTCCTTAGGAATATCTCGGGGTGAAAAAGTGATATGTTGTGATGTAGATAGGTTCCCAACCATGGCTTGGAACTGGGCAACATCAATGTTATCTAGGACAACTGATTCTTTAAGAGCTTGATCCAGGATCTTCTAATGTTGGGGAGATGCACATAGTAGGTCCAAAATGGATATTTGTGTAGGGGTTTTGCTGAGTTGTTCATCAAGGCTATAATCAGCTGATGTAGGAGCAGTAGGTCTACTTGGAGGTGCAGGTCTAGTAGAAGTAGTACGTCTAGATGGGGCTCCAAGTAGGGTGATCTTGCTACGGCATGTAGTGACAACACAACGAGGGTTTTCAGCCTTTTATATGAATGTGGATATGTAAAAGTTAGACTCATTAAAGCAATTGATGGTGTAGTCATAGCTAGTACGTGTGTAATTCACATTACCTTGTGAGTTTGAGTTTGAACTTGAGGGTTTCTCTTTGTCATGATTACCCAAAAGATCTTCGAAAATAGTGTGATCAGAGTTGGATGCTAATAGTGATGGATCAACTCTGATGACACCATCATCAATAAGGTCTTGTATTGCATGTTTTAGTTGGAAGCATGATGAAGTTTTGTGTCCTTTGGTGTGATGGTAATCATAATACTTTTTGTCATCCCACCAATCAGCTTTAGTCAATGGTTCATCTTTGATTGGGGGTAATTGCAGGATGTTATTACTCAGTAACTATTGTAATGCAGTCTCAAGTGGTATTCCCAATGGTGTGAATTTCCTGTCTTTGGTTCTAGGATGTCTTTGATGTTTATCTTGCGTGGGAGTCTCAGTTTTTTGTTGTGGAGCTGATGTTTGATTAGAGGTTTGTGAATTTGTAGGGTTTACACCTTTCAAAGTCAATTGAGGTTGTGATGTGCTAATTGTGCGAGCATCCACAATACCATCATTAGTCACATTCTTTCTTTTGGAGAAAAAATTTTCCTTGTCATTAGATGAGTTGGTGTTTGTGTTTTCCTTGTTTACGTTGAGGATTCCCTTACAGATAAGAGCATCTTCAATAGTAGCCCCTTTTTTCATTAGTTTAGAAATAGTGCTTGGACTCTTGATTTTGAGTTCATAAGTCCAGGACTAAGTTTTCAATGCACAAGTTTACTTGTTGTTCTCCAAGAATGTCTAGTGGGCATTGACTAACTAAGCTTCTCAAACGCAGTAAGAATGTGATGAATGATTCTCCTATCTTTTGTTTAGTTGAGCACAAATCAAAAAGTGTCACCTCATTTGTAATGTTAAAGGAAAAGTGGGAGATAAACTTGTTTGCTAGCTCTGACCAAGATTTGATATTACTAGGAAGTTTGGAGTACCATTCAAGTGCAGGCCCACCTAGAGAACAAGGGAACAATCTCATAAGGTACGTGGGCTCATCGCTAAGTTCAGTACATGAAGCACAAAATTCTCGAATGTGATCAATATAGTTTCCTTTTCCTCAATATTTTTCAAACCTTGGAGCTTCAAAGTGTTTTGGGAATGGAGGCATATACAGACTTTTATCGAATGGGTTAGGACGTAGGTCCCTTTTTTTATATAGAGCCTATTTCTTTTGGACTCCCAATGCCTTGACTTGTTTGGAAAGTTGTTTGAATTATTGTAATAGTTCTTCATTGGGGTTTTGCATGATGGTCTTTCCTTCAAGTCTTTTGTGTCTATGAGTAGACCGTTTGCTGTGGTGAGAACTATGTCTACTTGGTTCTGACATTTCTGTGTCTGATGAGTCTAATGAAGTGTCTCTAGGTGGTGGAGGTATGTTGGCACCTCGAAGACAGAAAGGTCCCTATTGTTGGGGAACTTGTTGTGGTATTTGATGTGGCGCTTGTTTTGGGATTGACTGCAATTGTTGTACCATGTGTTGTTGTTGTCCCATGTGTTGTGGTTGTTGTTGGGATACCTTTTTTTGTTGTAGATGAGACCATGTGTGTTCTTGTTGTTCTAGAGGTATCTGTTGAGGTTGTTGTGGCACATGTTGTTGTTGTAACAAATGTTGCTGGTATGAAATTTGTTGCTCAAGGCATTTTTTGGTATTCCAATTGTTGCTTGAGTTGCTCTTGTTGTTTAGCGAACATCATTTGTTGTTGTTGGAATTGTTTTTGATAAATTTTGTGTAAGTCAAGTGGGTCCACATGGGATTGTGTGTTAGGAATGTTGGATGTTTGCCCCACTTGTGGTTGTTGTCATTGTGTTTGATGTTGTTGTTGATATGTTGGATGTGTGTCAAGTGGATGTAGACTTGGTTGTGCCTTGGAAGTGTTGGGTCCTTGTACCATTGCAGGTTTTTGTTGTCGTGGGGGTTGACTAAGTCCTTGAGAATTGAACGTCATGTTTGTATTGTTGTTTTGGTAATTTTGTGTTTTAGATGTTCCTGCTTGCGACATCATATTGACTTGACTATGAGATGTGTCCCTGTTAGGAATGGGTATAATGTAAATAAGACTTTTCCTTTGTGGATCTATAGGGATGGTTGCACTTGATGTTTCACATGTTGTATTTATGAGAGGCTCCATAGTGTTTGATGTCGTAGCATGGGGTAAAGTTAGGAGCAAAGGTGTACTTTGTTGATTTGCCTCCAAAGAAGGTATGTCTGGCATCCCTAGAGGATGGGTCCCTTTAGGTGCATCTTGTTGTTGCATCATGTGACTAAAATCAAGTCTTAATATCCTTTTAGGGTGTTTATGGATTGGTGGTATTTCATCAAACAAGGGGTTAACATTGATGTGTTCAAATGTACTTTGGAGGATTTCAATTGTTGGTTCTTGATGGGACCTTATAGGTGCTATTATTGTGTTTGAAAACTCCAAAGGTTGTTTTCCCTTGTCTAAGTCCAAATTTATCATGGGTTGGATGTTTTCAATTGTTGTGTTGGTTTGATTTTTGGACCTAGGACCTTCCAAGTTTGGGTTAAATTTGACAATTTCTTGTGCTGCCAAACGTTTGAAGTTCTTGCGAAAACTTTTTTCTTGACATGCCCTAGCCATTTCTTCATTAGTGATGCCATAATTAGTGTTAGAGTAATCACTCAGGTGTACAATACCTTGTTGTATGTTTGATGTGTTAGGTTGGTTGAATTCAAATGCATGTGATTGTTCATCTTTAGGTGAGGTTGGTACACTTCCTCCTCCTGGTGGCATTGCAATGAATATAGGTTCAAAGCTAGGAATCCATTGAACCATCCCATGTGTGGGAGAAGTTTTTGGAGGAAATCTCATGGTAGGTGCATTGTTCAAGGTTTTTTTTGCCATAGCTTAATTATGAGGATCTTGCAAAAACATGTTCATGGGATCTGCTACTAAGGGTTGTGATGCCTCGATTTGGTCTTCGTCAAAGGTTTGTTGGGTTTTCTTTCTTTATCTTGGACAAGGTTTTGGTTTTGTTTTTCCCTTAGAAAACAAAAGTTGATAGAGTTCCTCAGGTCTCTGAGCTGATTATCTCCTAGTAAGTGTTGGCATGATACCTAAGAGTGCAAATGCAATGGAATTTTTGAGTGTTTTGGGTGATTTAGAGTGGTGGGTATGAAAGATATGAGTGTTTTTGGGATTTTTAAGTGTTTAGGAATGTTATGCAATGTGAGGAAATGCTAGATGAATTATGGTTTTGATGTGCAAAGTGAAAATTTCCTAGGGATGTTATGCAAATGCAAATGCAAGGTGATGTTTTGAAGTTTGACTAGAGGGAATGAAAATGACTCTAAAGTATGCAAAATGACAATTAGGGTTATGTTTTGGACTTGTTAAGGGTACTAAAGGTTGATTTATTTAGGGTATATCATGTAAAGGATGATGTTCTAGGGTTTGCAATGACGTTTGGGACATGCAAAATGAGGGTAAATACTCAAGAAGGTAATTTGGTTGATGGACAATTTGATAGGGTTTGGTAGTGAAAATGACGTTAAGGATTTTGATCAATGCAATATGAAGGGGATATACCACTAGGGTAGGTCAAAATAATGTTTGGGGATGCTAGGGATATTATTATGTTATGACAAGGGTATATGGAAATTTTTGAACTTAGATAAAACCTTTTGAAAGTATTTTGCCTAAGAGTTTAACCTTGTGATAAAGGACTTTGGATCTCGACCAAAAACTGATAAAAGATGAAAAGATCAAATTGATAAAAGATGAAAAGATCAAATATATCAAGACATAGATAAATTTTGACCAAATAAAATGATAAGAAAAGATGAAAGGACTAGTCAAGATCCATTATCCGTCAACACTAGGAGATACTCTAAGACTTATACTTTTTCTTGATTTTTGACTAAATTCAAAGGTTTTGGGGGTTCAAAATGACGTTTTGAGGACTCAAAATGATGGTGATGCTAAGAGGATATGTGATATAGACAATTCCTATGATGCAAAAGGGGATTTTGGGTGTAGGATACGGTTTTGGGTCAAGTGCAGAATGGGGAGGTCTAGAGGCTCCTAGATGCAGTTCGGAGGCTCAAAATGGTCATGCAAGTACCCAAATGTGTCCTAATAGTTCCAAGTGCACCCTAATAGTACAAAATACGTCATTGAAACACTTGGAGCTAGTTTGGGCATAGTTGGTAGTTTTTGGGTGGAGTTGGTAAGCTAGGAAGAATGTTTGCTGATTTCGAGGGGTATGGTTACCAAACTGACATGCCAGGAAGCTAGGATGCTAGGGTTGATGTTAGGATGGGTTGAGAGATGAAAAATGAAGGTTATGATGTATAAAATGATGTATTAATTGAAGGTGATGATGATTAGGTGATGTATAATGCAGATCAGGGTAAGCTAGTGCAAGGGGAGCTAACCAGGTACCTAAGGACACTGTTGAAGCCCCAAAATGTTATCTGGAACCCAAAAATGGATCTCAAGACCACCAATTGTTCCTAGATAGTGCAGACTACATCAATGATGTAGTTGGGGCCCAGTTGGGCACAGTTGGTAAGCTAGGCTAAAACTGAGGCAATTTTGGAAGCTATGGTTTTAGGATTGATGTCACAGAGAGGTAAATGGTAGAGGACAGTGTTAGGGCTAGTTTGGATGCTCAAAATGATGATTAGGACACCCAAAATGATGGATAAAGTAGTCAAGATGATGAATAGGTATGCAAAGATGCAAGGCGGTGAATGCAAAGTGTTGATTCTGAGATGGGAATGCAAAAAACTAAGGAAAGTAAAATTGAACCTAAATGGATGCAATATGAAAAATAATAGATACTAAATGAGGACTAAAAGGTGCAATATGAAATCTATATGATGTAAGAATGAAGCTTGGACTAGGGTGAATGCAAGTGAAATCTATGCAAGTGTGAGATCTAAGTTTTAACAACCACATTTAAGAGCACAAGTCGCCTTGTTTTCCAAGGTTCAAGTGTGTTGAATCAATGTTTGAAAAGTTTGATAAAGGTTGAAATGTTTTGGCAATGTGTCAATTTTTGACAAGTTCAAATGATATCCAAGGTGTAAATTTAAAAGTTTGGCTTTTAACTTGATTATGTTTTACACACACGTAAGACACATTAAGACAAGAATAGCTATTGTAAAAGTTAACAAACACACCACAACCTAGGCTTTTAGGACTGTATCCACTGAATTCCTACTTGAACCGAAGTTTAGCCGTGCTTATCCAGAGTAGACAACCTAGGATCTTGGCACCACAGGCTCCCCCTTACAGCGTACTCACTTCTCAGGGCTACCAAGATCCGCTTCCTAAGGGGCATGACTTCCCAAGGGACTGTTGCCTCTACTAAGGACCATGAGAATGTACGATGTCTTCATGGGCATGGGTGACCCCTTGAGCCAGTGGATAGAAAGGATTTTGGCCACTAAAACATGGTTTTTAGTAAGTGCATTTCGTTCGGCAAGTTAATGATAAACTTTCGCAAAAGGTCTGCCAACCTTGAGAAATAGGGTTTGATGCACCACAAGGGTACTAGAGGAGAGCTATCACGTAGCAATACCACCGACATAGCTTTTACTGTAATCAAGTTTTATATAGCAGCTGGAACGTTGACCTGGCTTTGGCCCATTACTACTCTGAGGTCATCCCCTGGCATACCCAATATCGAGTATCTTGGTCCAAGTCAGGCCTCTTATAGAAGTTGCATGGATTTCTCTTACACCCAAGATCCACGAATGGCGAGGGGAGAGGATATGTCCAATGCAACTCCTAGGGATCTAATACCGCAGACATGCCAGGCAGAAAAGAAAAAGTTTCTTTTTAAGCACCGAACAAAATGTTATCTAATCTAGGAAATCCACAAACATAATTTTGAAAGACACACAAAGTCTTCGATAATGTCCTGCAAAGCACACACATCAGTAGTTTTCTATGATCATATCTTCATCCAACAATCACCACATGCTACAAATAGATCATTAGTAACACAAAATCACCTAATCTATGTCCTAGAGAATGATAGGAGCTTGAAATGTAGATTTTGTTTGGTGCATGTGCTTACTATGAACCTAGGTGTGCTTTGACAGTACAGATCTAGGTGTGAAAAGGAAGAGTAGATAGTCGTTATACCCTTCCAAGTGAGCTCCTTCCTTGCACCTACAAGCACAAACAAGAAAACCCAAGTTAGATATGCATGTTCATGTCGGGTTCACCAAATGTAGGACTAGAAAATGGATTAAAATGCATAACATACTATGAGAAAATCACAAACTCAATAATCATATGTTAGCACCCACTAGTCTACTATGAAAGCCAAACTAAAAAAAAGAAAGCAAATATAATCAAAAACTCCCTTTTCCATTTGTAGCTCCCATGTCCTTCTTTCTTCTCCAAATGATTATAGCTCCAAAGTTGCCCATAGTGCATACAAAATTGAAGCAAAAGCCTATGATAGTGATAATGCCATGAGAATACTTGAAGTGTGATTTTATGTGAGAGAGAGAATGCAAAATGCAAATTAGTAAAGACTCAAAAACTCCATGATTCAAGGATTCAATACTGCAGCATTCTACATTCAAGAGACCCAAAATGAGAGAAAGAGTGTCCATTTTTAAATTTTCATGTAGGGTGAGAGCATTGGATTTGTCACCCACAAACATGCAATGTGGAAAGAGATTCCTATGATGCATATGACAGAATATGCCAAAAGTAAGTTTTTATGACACATGAGAGTCAAATTTGGAAGAGAATCTATGACGTGTCATAAGATTCTTCAACCCATTTAAAGCCAAGAATCTATGACGAATAAGCCAAATAGGGACATGCGTAAGAGGTAATAATATTTCCTATGACACATATGATAGAATATGCCAAAAGTAAGATTCTATGACACACGAGAGTCAAATATGGAAGAGAATCTATGACGTGTCATAAGATTCCTCAACCCACTTAAAGCCAAGAATCTATAATGAATAAGCCAAATAGGGACATGCGTAAGAGGCAATAATATTTGATTATGACAAATCTCAGCCAAGTGTCAAAGGAGAATCCATGAGGGTGTCACATCCAAGTTTATGATGATGAAATATTTTATGGAATATTTGAATTAAAAATCCTTTTCTTCCACAAAATAAGAATTAGTAGAAAATGGAATTAATGATGGAAAATAGAACTTAGGAAATTATAAATTTCCATGGTTTGCAAATAATGAATCAATTAATTAATATAATTAATTAATTTAGGATGATAATTGGGAAGAATAATTAGAAAGAATAGGATTAAATTATGGGTTATTTAATCCTATAGAGAAAATTAGCAGATGATTGGCCAAATTGATTAAATGAATGCGACCGTATCCTGTGACAAAAATATGACGATGATGGATATCGAATAAGATGATGAAAAGGTAGACCAAAGCCATGGTCAAATTAGTAGATCAAAATTGATAACATGCCAAGGACACATGACATGAAAAAACTGATATGTAACATTTAACCGACATTGTAAATGCTACAGGATTGAAATTGATTGATAAGGTTTGATCATAATAACACTGACGGACATTGTCAATATTATTAAAATGGTTGATGATGCCATGATCTGACATTAAAAGCCTCAAAAACATCAAAGATTGGATGACATCAATGATAGTTTGACCTAGCACTGAGAGCCACAATAGTACTAAGGTCAAATTGATAAGATTGATAGGTTGATAAATTTCCAAGACACTGAAAGCCACAAAAATGCCTAGGAGTGGATAAATGATGATTGATTTGGGATGTTTGATATGTTTCGGGTTGATTAAGACTGATTTTGAATGATTCTGAGTTGATTTGGGGTATTTTTGAGTTGATTTGGGGTGATTTTGAGTTGATATGAAATTGATGTGAAAGGGGATACAAATGAAAAAATATGGTCAATCTGGCCAAAAGATCAAAGTAGTAGAATGAGAAAATGGGACAAATTAGTATGAAGAAGTGATTAAGTCATAGATGCGAACCATTTTTGAGTGTCTACAAGTATCTATAGGCAAAGGCTTCATAAAGACACATCAGTAATCTAATCTTTAGTACTTATATACTCCTATCTAATCTCCTTTTCTATTGCTTTCTCACTCAACACATGATACTTAATAGATATATGCTTAGCCTTAGAGTGTAATAAAGTATTCTTAGACATAAACACAGTACTCGTGTTATCACAGTAAATGATAATAGGTTCTTCAAACTCAATTATGATATCCTTGAGCATCTTCTTCATCCAGAGAACTTCATTACAATTATTTTTTGCTACAAAATATTTTGCCTCTATAGTACTCTATGAAATATAATCTTGCTTCTTTCTTAGCCAAGAAACCAATCTTCCTCCAAGAAAGCATGCTCCACTAGTGGTGCTCTTTTTGTCATCCATACTGCCTCCCTAATTTGCATCACTATATGCACATAGAGTAAAATCACTCGATCTTTCATACCTAATTCCATAGTCAACTTCGATCTTTCATACCTAATTCCATAGTCAACTATCCCTTTTAGATATCGAAATATTATCTTTACTGCTACAAAATAATATTCTTTAGGATCAACTTGAAATCTAGCTACAATTTGAGCCATATTTTATATATTTGGTTTGGTGTGAGTCAGATAGTGCAAACCTCCAATAATGGATATGTATCTCTTTTTCTATACTGTAGGTGTCTCATTTTTGTTGGATAACTTATTACGAGTTATCATAGGTGTACCAATAAGTTTACACCTTTCCAAACCAATCCTTTTCAACAAGTCTTTCAAGTACTTAGCTTGCAAAATGAAAATACCATCACTATTTTGTATAATCTACAATCCTAGGCAAAACTTCATTTCTCCTATCATACTCATTTCAAATTCATTCTTCATCTCTTCAAAAAACTTATCACTTTCTATCATTACATCAAAAAATTATGTCATCAACAAATATTACGATAATCAGCAAACCATTTTCAACTTCTTTCAAATACATGTTATTTTCTATCGTACCTTTAGAAAATCCAAGCTTTTCCAAATAACTATCTAACCTCACACACCATGTTCTATGTCCTTGCTTTAGACCATATAAATATTTCTTTAATCTACATCTCATGTGTTTGTCTTTTGATAAAGGAAAACCTTTAGGCTACTCAATATATACCTCTTCTTCAAGTTCTCCATTCAAAAAGGATGATTTAACATCCATCTAATAAATGTTGAACTTCTTATTTTTTGCATAAGCCTAGAACATCCTTATTTCTTCCCTTCTAGCTATGGATTCATATGTCTCCTCATAGTCTATACCTTGTTGATGTGAATATCCCTTTTATACAAGCCTTGCCTTGTTCCTCACAACTTTTCCTTGTCTATTCATCTTATTCTTGAATACCGACTTGGTTTCTATTACATTCTTATTTTTTAGGTCTAGGAACTAACTCCCTCATATCATTCTTTACTATCTAATAAAATTCTTCCTTTTTAATCCAATGATCATCTTTAACTACTCCATCTGTGCTCTTAGGTTCAAATTGAGATATCAAGCATATATTCTCATTTACTTTGTTCCTTGTCATCACTCCTTTATGTCTGCTTCCAATTATCTACTCAAGAGGGTGATTCTTTGTTAGATTTCTATTAGAGGTATGAGTTTACATCTCAACTATTATCTCTTTTCTATTTTTAGATATTTATTCTCCTCTTTGTCTGATAGTTAGCACACCATTATGGAAACCATTGTTAGTCTCAATGAAAACTTCAACATTTTGTCTAAAAATACCTAAATTATCTTATTCTTCATTTGAATTATAATCTACCATCTTTTCTTTTCTTTTAAACTTTTCACCAATCCCTACATTTTTGCATTCAAATATTGCCTTATTTCTATAGTTAAAACATCTATAAACCTTTCTTTTCAATGAATATCCAAGAAACATGCCTTCACCTACCAATGTCATCATCTCTCTTAATGTAACATTTTATCCCAAATATTCAAAAATACTTAACTAATTGTGAATGTTGAAACCATAGTTCATAAGGTCTCTTGTCGATACTTTTGCTAATCTATACTATGTTTAGAATATATACTATTGTATTAACTGCTTCTCTTCAAACTATCTTAGAAATATAATTCTCAAATAATATTTCTCTTGTTGCTTATGCTACAAACTGATTCCTTCTTTCAACAATCCAATTTTCCTTAGCTGCTCTAGGTGCATATAGTTTCCTTTTGATTCCATTCTCTTTACAAAGTATGTGAAACTCTCAATAGATGAATTCTCCTCCTCTATCAAATCTCAAACACTTTATCTTAACATCATATTCATTCTCATCTCTATTCTTAAATATCTTAAACTTCTCAAAAGCTTCAAATTTCTCTTTAAGAAATGCTACCCACATATTTCTAGTGAAATCATCAACAAAAATCATAAAATACCTTTCACCAAAGAATCCTCTTATTCTAGGACCACTCAAATATATCTAAATGATCTCTAGCTTCTCTATGGTAGTGAGCTTCTTGCTAGAGAATGATACACTCTTCTTCTTATCCAATATGCATTCCCTTCACACAACATTAGTAGGCTTAGTAATCTTAGGAAAAATTCTAACTACTAAAGTGATAATAGCCTTCACAATATTATCAAAATTTATGTGATATAATCTTTTATGCCATAAAAAATTGTTATCCACTTTAGCTAGCTACCAAACATGTTATTTCAATAGGATTTAGCTGAAATACATTACCTCTTGATCTATTCCTAGATTGAATCATCTTACCATCTTTGTCTTTGATAATGTAGGTCTTCTCAGTGAACTACAATAGATAACACATAATCACCAACTATCCAAAACTTAATAAGTTTTGCTTCAATCCATCAGAAAAATAGACATCATTAGTGTTAGTTTTACCACCAAGAGTAATGGATCAAATTCCTGTTATATGATAGGCTACATTGTTACCAACTCTAACAATACCTCCATCATGATTCTTTAACTTATCAAACTTATTCATATCACTAGTCATGTGATGTGAACAATCACTATAAATTATACAATTAAACTTTTTTTCCCACTTGGGTAACTAGAGCTCTTTCTTATCTAATTTTTCTATCAAGATCATCTTCCTTGATAGCCACAAATCCTAATTCATAATCGCTTTCACTTTGACCTTTCTCATTGGATTCTCCATATTCATTTTCATTAAGATATATTCTATCTCTATCTCTTCTAGGGTTAAACATTCCTTTATAGTTTTTTCTCTCTTTAAGGACATTTAGATGCATAATGATCAAATTCATTACAAGTCCAACATTTAAAGATTTTCTTACCATATTTTTCTCTTCTTACCAAAAGGGTTATTCCTCCCTCAATCTTCTTGTCTTTATCATCTCTACTATTACCAGCAAAATCTCCACAAATGTTTGAACTCTTTATCAAATTAGGTTGAATATTCAAAGCAGTGAAACTTGTTTCAAATCTTGCAAGTTCTATAGATTGTCTTAGATCTTCTTCTAATGATTCTAATCTTCCAAGAAATATTTCCTTAGTAAAATCCTTAGTTTAGGACATTACTAGTTGAATCATTTGGGCTATCGGCTTAAATAGTGGTGCCAAAAATTTTAATATCTTCCATATGATTTCATCATTTTCATTGGTTCCACCATGAGACCAAATTCCTGCAACCATTTTTGATATTTTTCCAATATAACTTCTTACAAATTCATCTTCCATTGTTCTGGGATCTTGAAATGAACATATTCAAGTCTATAATATCATTCTCTTTTCATGATCATCACCTTCAAAATTAGATCTTCTAAAGTTTTCCAAATGTCATAAGATGTTTCAAGTGACATTACCTAACTATACTCATTCTCTGGAAGAGTTTTTAGTAGAGATTCTCTTTCTCTCATGTTACACATGAATAGATCTCTCTCTTCTTCACTGCAACCTTCTAGCTTTCCTTCTAAAAAAAATTTCTTCTTACTCTTTGTCAACATCCAATATCTTAGACCATGCACAATAGCCGAGTCTTCATCTTCTCCTTCCCCATAAAGTCTAGGACTATCCTTTATAAAAATATTTTCCATCAATTTCCAAAAGTTGTTAAGCTTATCCTTCAAGGACCTAGGGCTACGATACCAATTGTTAGAATACATAGTCCACTAATATAACTACGAGGGTGGGGTATTTGAAATAGTTATCCAACTAATATCATAGTTATCATCCTTAAACAATCTTATCCATATGTTTAATATAAACTAAAACCACAATAAGATACTCATACACATTAACACTAGATATGTTAACTAGGGAAACCCTTGATTAGAGGGAAAACCCTAGTGGGGATGGTTCCAACAAGATGATGTACTAGTATAAATATTCCTTATTCAAGGATAGAGCCCGTTAAGAGTCTATTACAACATCGAGTACATATGATTTCCTATTATGAGAATTTGAATCCTTGTTAGGAGTTGTGGAAGACAACTAGACCCACTTCCCAAACAACTTCAAGGGAAAGACCAATCAATACACTATCCAAATGATCTCTATGTTATTACTTGTAGAATAATAAAATGGTACTAGATTATTCCTTTCTCGTTCTTTGTCCTCTCAACAAGATCTCTACTCCTTCTGATCTTGTAACTACGTCATGAATCTTGCATTCAATAATCCCTTGGATCACTTACATGTATTTAGTAAGCACTCTACCCATTCTCACACTTCACACTTCAACAATGATCATAATACTTGAATACATACATCATACACTTTATAATCTAGGAAAAAATGTTTCCTCTATACCATACTTTCATAATAATTCCTTGAGTTTTCCTTGAGGCTTTTCTAATTAATTGTAATAAGATAATTAATTAATCATAATTACAATAACAATGTCAGCTCATATTCTATACAAAAATTCAAACATGCGATACTCAGGTTTGAACACTCGTTGACATCATTAGTGGATTAACCTTTCTCACTACTTGACTATGCATCTCTTCAATACATCTCAAATGTAAGATGGGCAAAAATCAACATGGATCACTTTCCAAGTACTTTGTCTCTAAACTACTCTCTATAAATCAGGTACAACTTCTACATGTCTTTGACTCAGACTTTGTGCACTTGACCATGTCATCAAAAAACTATGTTGAACATGTACATAACTGCACATCATTAGATAATCAAACCATTGTCCATATCATTGAGATATTTGTTTGCTACTCAGCCAGCCTTTCTAGAAATCATAATATGTTGACATCAATGAAAAACACAATCATGAATCCAGAATATCAATACTCTTGAATGCTTAGGATACTCCCCAAAGTAGTATAATTGAAGCATTTATGCTAACAACTATATCTATTGCTAATTATTTAAAATCCAATCCCAAGGAATTAGATAGATTGGTCAAATTTATTAAATGTGATCCCTATAATAGTTGCAAACTAATAGGAAAAACCTTTTATTTCATTGAACCATCCACTCCAAATCTTGAGCATACCTCAGAGAAACATATATATGAATAAAGTTTAATGGTGCTAGAAGTAGATAAACAAGATACAAAGCCAAATCAGTTCTACATATCATTGTTAATAAATGGATGAAAAATAACCAATTGTATTATTGATTTTGATGCTTCTAAAAATATTATTCCATCTTCAATTGCCAAAGCTTTGGGACTAACTCTTACCAAGAATTTTGGGAAATGTTATTGTATAGATGATAAGCAGTTCCCTTTAATAGGATAGGTAAAGGATGCATAATAAGGTTTGGTTGATCCCTAAAGTGAAGAATAAATATATAGTATTTCCTTTAGATGGTTCCAAGTCTCACATTTTGTATGAAGAGTGTTAGTTTGGAAACTATTTTATATGATCTTATGAAGAAATATGCCATCCAAAAGAAGAATAAATATGGAATATAGAGTTTGATATGGGTTGTTCTAGTTCTAGTTTAGGAGTAGAAGTCATACTCATTTCTCCAAAAGTGGACATGTCTACATATTGATTCAAATTAGACTTTCCTAACACCAATAATAATTTTGAATATGAAGCTTTTCTTTCAAGATTACATGAAGAAAAATTGGAGGGGATGAGATTTCTCATAGTAAGCTAGTTGTAAAACTAGTATGAGATCTCTATGATGTGAAGAATGATAGGATGAATTAATACCAAAATCTAGTATGGGACAACATTGATTTTATTGAGGCATTTGATATCAAAGCAATTATGAGAAGTGTGAATTCTTGAGCAGACTCGTTAGCTATATCAGCCTCATTACTTTTTCCACATCTAGAATTTGATAAAACCAATGCCCAATTGAGATAACTTATCATCCTAGTATACCGGATAATGTAAGTCAGTGGTAGGTCTTTGATAATAACTAATAGATTGAACAATTCATGGCCTCTTTAAGGTGCTTTGCTAATTCTTATTTTGAAGGCTCTTCACAAACACTAAATGAGGATCATTTGGAACCCAATGAAGAACATGAGATAGTTCAACTAAAAAGAAAAAGAACCCCTCATGGTTTGATTTCCCTTGATAATATGTTCTCATGAAAGAATGAAGGTCTTGTATCAATGAAAGATCTTGATCCTTGAATAAACAAGGAATATGATAATATTAATGTTAGTAGTGATGATGACCCAATATGGATGTCTATAGGAAGGACATGTTCACCAAAGGAAAGAGATAAAAAAAAATCATTATTGATAGACTTTAAGGATGTTTTCACATGGAATTGTGATGGTTTAATTTTTTTTTTTAAATGGGGAATACCAGTACCATATTCCATTGACCCAGGAAACTAACCCTTACAGACAAAATTGAAAAACTACAAGCCTAAATTGTTTGAAGGCATCTTGAGAGAATTTTAAAAGATGTTGAAAGCCCAAATCAATTACCCCATTCATGATTCTACTTGGGTAGCTAACATAGTACTAGTGTAGAAGAAGAATGGAGAAATTAGGATTTGTGTAGATTTATGCAATCTAAATCAAGCTAGCCTTAAAGATAATTGTGCCCTCCCCATGATGGAACATTTTCTTCAAGTAGGGGCTAGCACTAAGATGATTTCAATGATAGACAATTTTTCATGTTATAATTGGATTAGTGTAGCTAAGAAAGATAACAGAATCCCTTCTGGTCTCATTAATGTTGATGCTACTTTTTAGTCGGCCATGAATTCTTCTTTGAAAAATTAGAGGGACAAAGTCATTTTAATTTACATTTACGATTTGACCACTTTTTATAAAAAGAGGAAATATGGATTTATATAATATTCTTTAGGGATGCAAAGAACATCATATTTCCTTAAACCCTTAAAAGTAATTTTACTTTGTTCAAGAGGGAAATTTTTTATAAGGACATATTGTATTGAAAAGATGATTCTAGATATATCCTTAAATAATAAAGGCTATTCAATAGTTGAGTCTTCTGGTGAATAGGAGTGTAGTGAAGTCCTTTTCCAAACACGTTAGTTTCCTTCAAGCCTTCATGCCAAATTTTTGCTAATCTTACAAAAGACATAATAAAAAATGATGAGTGAGAGAGAACTGTTCAAATGGAATGGATATGGGAAGAAAAAATTAGAGGAAATTAAGAGATTTATTATACTTGCTCTTGCTTTAGTAACTCTAGACTTTAAGAAAAAGCTTCGTTATTTATTGATATGCTTCTAAACACACAATATCAGGCATCCTTACATAGAATAATGATCAGGGTATAGTGTCACCTATTGAGTTTAGGATTTTTCCCTTAAAAGAACATGAATTAAATTACCTACTCATTAAAAATAGAGTATTTTCTGTGTGAAACTAGTAAAACAATTCAGGTACTATATTTTACATTCGCACTCTATTGTTTATGTTCTTGAGGATGCTATGAAGATTATTTTGATTTAGAAAGATGTGGGGTTGAATAAAAAATCTACGTGGGTAGATAAGTTGCAATAATGTGATATTGATATAATGCCAACGAAGTTAGTAAGGGGGAAGGGTTTATGTAAGTTGATTGTAGAAATCATTGCTATCTCACCTGAAGAATAAGAACATACATAGTTGTTATTGGTAAGCTTCATTGATTCATCGTTTTCCCAGGTGACTTATTATTTGACTTATAAATATTGCCCAATGGGTATTATTCCCAAAGAGAAAAGAGACTTGAAACTAAAGGCTGAAAATTATCCAATAGGTCAAAGTATTTGGTATAGAAGATGTTTGGATCAAACATACTTAAGATGTGTAGATACAATTCAACAAAAGAAGTTTCTTAAGGCTTTTCATGATGAGGTATGTGGAGGTCATTTATCTTCTTCTGTCACTTCTTATAAAATACTTAGAAATTGCTTCTATTGGCCTGGGATATTTTGAGATTCTTATATGTATGTTAAAGATTCTGAAAAATGTAAACTACAACTAGCTACATTTCCCCTTAGACTACTGATTATTGATGAACCTTTTAAACAGTTGGAAATTTATTTTATTGGACTGATAAATTTGACTTCAAGTGCATGCCACATGTATATTTTGACAGCAACTAATTACTTCACCAAATGGGTTAAAGTCATTCCTACCAAAAAAGTTAATACTCAAGTTACTTGTGAGTTCATTACAAGTCATATCCAAGTAAGATTTGGCATACCTATAAAAATTGTTTCTAATAATGCCACATATTTTTCTTCTGGAGAAATGAGTATCTTTTTCTATGAACATGAGATCACTTTGGCACATGCTAGATTATTTCCCCTAAGGCAATGGCTAGGATGAGTAGAGTAATAAAAACTTAGTCTCAATCATGAAATTGTTGGCAAGTGATAATGTTAAGGATTTCCATAAGAAATTGTATGAGGTTCTTTAGATAGATAAGACTTCCCCTAAGAGGGAAATAGGTATGTATCCATTTGACCAAGTTTATAGGATCAATGCACAAGTTTCTTTACCCCTAAACCTTACAGCTTTGAAATTATAAACAATAATCAAAGATTTTTTTTTTCCAAACATCTCTATAAAAAGGATTATATACCTTAAAAAACTTGAGGAAGAAAGGGACAAAATGGAAGAAAGAATAAAATAACATCAGATGAGAGTGAATAAAAGTTTCAATAGGAATATGATGCCCAAAAAGTTCATGTTGAGTGATGAAGTTCTCTTGTGGGATAAGTTAAATGAGAAGAAAGGAAGTCATAACATGTTTGAGCCCCTATGAAAAGGTCCTTTCATAATACATGAAGTAGTTGGACCTAATGTTGTAAAATTTTCTTATCTAGAGATGGTGAAATCCTTCCATATACCTACAATGGACATGATTTGAAACTACTTATTGAAGGCTTTTCAATTTCTTTGTATATGTTAATCTTAGGTTCCTTATTTTTAGTTCTTTGTTTTTCTTTTTCTTTTCATTTACTTGCTTTAGCTCTGCCTACCCATGTTTCTAAGTTCTCTAGTTTTCATTTGGAAACCAGTTCCTAGATAGAATCGATGTTAGTTTTGGATTTTTCAACCATCAATTCTTACTCTTGTCGATCTCTTAAATTGAGATATAATAAACAATTTTTAGTAGCTCATTTATAGACCTTGTCCTAAGAGTAATTTTCTCTCTTTTCCTTTTATTGTCCAAGTTTGACCCATGAAACCTCAATGCCAAGTATATCGCTCTTATCAAGAAAAGAGGTTTAAAATTTATCTAAGTAATATTGAAGAACTTTGTACCACTCTCAAATGGTACAAAGGAGTCCTGAACCTATTTTAATCCCTTGTACTTAGTTCAATAGTTTGACCATTCCTTTAGTTCAAATTGTTTTTGATTCTCACATGACACTTTTAGTGGCTCTTAGTTGGATGCAATGTAAAGTTCAAGGAGAGGTTGCAATACAGCTAGATGCCATTTTAGAATTAACACAATAATGTGTAATCTAATCATTTATGGAAATGTGATATATGGCTACTATTTGGAGATGAAATCATCATTAATAATCACCAAGATATTGATTTGTTGATTAAATGTAAGATTTGGCATGTGTGAAATAAAATATCATTTAGGTTTCCTACTTCTTAATTAATGCTAGAAATTGAAATATTCTCATATCCCCTTGTTCAGATTATGTAAGTATTGATTATTGCTCATTTTATAATTAATAACTTGTCCTTGTCTCAAAGTTTATATTAACTAAATCATTTTAGGTAGAAAGATGCATAAGTTCCATCAGATGATTTCAACACTAGCTATAGGAGTAGGCAAACAAAATCTACTTTCATAAGTTTCCATAGTTGCTAATGACTAGGTACCTTTGATATTTTCCATTCTTGCATTTCATATTTTGATAAATAGGGTAGTGATTGCTTATTTTATTTTCCAAAAAGAGATTTTATGATTCATGAGGTCCACTCTGCATATGTTTAGGAATACTTACAATCTATATAGTAAGTCACTCATCATATTGGATACCAACCTGCCTAGGGTTAATTTAGAAGAAATAATAGAGAGGTTGTGTGAAATAATTTTACAACCCTTTTCCACTAAAGACTTGGATTACAATTTTGTTATGGCCTCTTCTTTCCCACATGCCTGTCCTTGTTCAGAATTGATCGAAGAATGTATCTAAATGTGTGAAGTACCTGGCAATAATATTCTAAATAGAGCTAGAAGTGTGTTGTTAAGTATTAATAGAGAATCTATATCAAATTTGTTGTATCTTGAAGAATAAGAGTTTTCTAACATGACTCCTACATCGTTCTTGGTAAAGTTTTTAAACACTCCTGATGTCTATAGGAATGCCATCGCAAGAAGCTAGATTGTTTCATTTCACAAAGGTGGTTCTAGGTTTTTGAAAACCCTTAAAAATGATCATATATACCCACCAGTTCATGACATAATAGATTTTGTACGTAGGATATGTGGTTCTCCAGACGTGAATATTTTTGAAGATTAGATTTATTTCTATATTTAGATAGCATTTGAGGGGTCACAATTTTTGGATTGGGCTATGTTAATTGCTAGCTCTTTGAGAAATTAGTTCAAAGGGATGTTGAACTTAAAGAAATATTTTCATATCTCCTCATATTTGATGTACATTTTAGTCATTACCCAAGATTAGAAACATTTACCTCATGAACCCTGTACAAAAGGTATCATTATGTAAAAGTATTGCCTTATGTTTCATAAAGATAAAGCCATGAATTATTTTAGGAAATTCCATGATATTTTCTCTAGAAAACTATGTTTCAAAATGAAGGGTCCTCCTCATCATAGATTCTTTATTGAGTCTTAGAGACTTGGTCAATTCTATGGGAGCATATACATTCAATATCCTAAGTTTACTTATTTAAGGATAGGAGCCTTTGATGACGAATCCATGTGATTCCCTAGATATGCTTTTGATTATTTTATCTTACAAAAAGTGTCTCAACAACTAGTTTATGTCATAAATAAGTTTTCCATTGAAGAAGCCTTAGACATATTCTTCTTGTTAAAATTAGGAAAGATAACATATAGAAGTGTGGAATATGACATGTGTACAAGCTCAGACTTAGTTAACTTATGTTTTGGCTTTTATCATGCTAGGTGTGATTTTGATAGTAATGGAATACTTCATAGCTTTTTAAAATTAATATAAAGTTTGTACTTGGACAAAATGTTGAGGACTTTTGGGAAGATTGAATAAATGAATTGGAAGTTTGGGAATGAGAAGCCTCTAGATTTACCATTTCCTACATTAAGTTGTATCAATTGAATATGGACGAGGAAATCTTAGGTGTTGAACGATCTAGAGGATATTTTAACTGATATTTGAAGTATCTTCAAAACTCCAATAATTAGCATCAAATTGAAGTCCTCAAAATTCTAAGCACAATACAACTTGAACAGGTGGAAAAGGAGTCTATATGATCAAGATATGGCTAGTCAAAATTGGCTCAAACCTTGGGTCAAAGGCCATCAGAAAGATGAAATTTTGAAGTCTCCAAAACTAGTCAAAGTTAGCATCAAATCAAAGGTCTTGTCGAGAGCTTTCCAAAAATGTTTGTTTAATAAAAAATGGAGCTCGTACATGAAAGTTATGCTCATTCAAAGTTTAGTCTACCAAAATGCCCTAGTTAACTGTATGATGATGTTTGCATGATGAGGAGGCAAATATATGTAAATTGGCCAATCAGTGATTGATACATGGCACTATATGAGGCAAAAAATTGGGTGCCAACATGTATGGCATGAAAGCCCACATGGAACCTGATCTTAAGTTGATGTGGTGAGTTGGCAATCTGACGTAGCAGGTTCCTTGTTGTCAAGTGACATGTCAAAGCCTAGCATCCATATGGCATTTAGTTTTGGTTTCCATTAGGCATCATATCCACATTGGCAGTTGGAAGAAGTTGAAAGAGGTCGATGGCCTAGCTCGACCCGATCATCACTGATGGTCCAAAAGACTTGGTGGCTATTAGGCCACCATCGGTTCCATTAACTAATCTAACAAAATTTCTATTTACATTTAGAAAAACCACTAAGTTAGTTTTAAAACAAGGCGCCCACGGGGGTTGAACCCCTTACTCAGCACCTTCCAAAATTACCTATTACCATTGCACTGCGCATGAACTTCAAAATATATATGGCATCAATTTTATTTATTTTTTAAAATAGAGCCAAGCTCCCTATTTTTAAGCTTCTATGGTTATTTTGTTAATTGATTTGACCACAACTTGAACTGTAATGCCAAAATTGTTATTGGAAAATGGGATAAATACAAAATGAAGTTTTTTGAATGCCCTATATTTTTAAAAGATGGTTATAGGCCATTTTGGGCAATTTCTTTTGTATAAAAAGGGGGCTAGGGTCATTTTCAAAATAGGGAATTGATGGAGAATTGGTAGGCATTTCAGTCTTTCAGCTGAGGGAGTTGATAGGCCATTAATGAAACTCAGCTAGAGGAATTGTGTTAACTGTAGAGAGCGTCTTGCTAATGGAATACTGAGGATTTTTATGCATTTAAATAATGGAGGAGAGAGAAAGTATAGAGGACATATTTTTAGTCCCAAACATTAGAGCAGTGTTATGCTAATGTTCTACAAGGGATTTGAATTTGGAACACATTGTACTTGTTTTGGTGTTAATCAGATCAGTCCACCAGTTGGAGCTGGACATGGAGATGTAGTCTTGACATAGTGAACTTCGAGATCAAATCATGTTGTGCCTCTTTTCTCATCTCTCTTTATATTAGTTATGTGATGTTCTTTTATTACATTTTTTAATTACATTAATTGGATTCACTTAAAGCATTATTTAATTACGTAATTGGTTAAAATTCATCTATATTAATTCTTTAATCCTCTTCTCTGTAATTTTAATTGTTTAAGAAACATAGCCATGCATTTACTACCTGGATTAGGGAATTAAATTTGATTGTTATGATTAATTCATAACTTTATAGATCCTAAATCAAATCAAGTATGGTATCAAAGCCTACTTTGTAGAGAAATTGCAGATGGTGAATGTTAACCAGGTTGAGATTAAAATAAGGAGACGTTGGACTTGAAGAGTTCAATCTAGAGATTGGTAAAAGGATAAATTTTCCTTGATCATAGATAGCATCTAAACAAAATGTTCCTGACTTTGATGTAGAAGCATTCCAGAGATCTTTTCTGGAGTTAAAATCTTTGGTTGACATTCTTCTCCAAGAGAGACATGAATGTTAGTTGAGGAAAGCAGATAAAAATAAGAAGAAAGTGGAGGCAAAATCCTCATCATAAGATGCAAAAGGTAAAGGAGGAGGAGGTGGTAGTGACCCTCCTGAACCTTCATCTCCATCGTCTTCTTCTTTGTCTTCATCTTCTTTGTTCACTTATTCTTCAAAGAAACCTGAGCATGTTAAAGTTCCTTTGTTAAAACTAGATGTTAAGTTTGATTTGCCTATATATAGTGGTGAATTAGATGCAGAGAAACTAGATAATTGGCTTAAGAAGATTGAAGTGTACTATAGGGTTCAGAAGATTTTGGACAATTCTTCCAAAATCTAGCTAGCTACTCCCAGAATGGGAGGTACCACATTAGTATGGTAGGAGAGTAAGATCTAGGATGATCTTGCTACACATGGTAAAATCATTTCATCTTGGTATGAATTTACTTCTACTTTGAAGAAACTGCTTTATCCATTAGGTTATATGTAACAAACCATTATAGATTTGCAAAATCTAAGGCAAGGTAAAGGACAATCTATACAAGAGTATACACAAGTGTTTAGGAAGAAGGCATTAACTCTTGGAATTCATATGCAAGATACTTTGTTAAAGTATATAGGTGGAATACATTTGTATTTGAAGCATACAATATTGATGTTTAGTCCTTCTAACTTTGATGAAATATGTTTTCAAGCAACTCATATTGAAGCAGGTGGAGGAAACATAAGTTTTAGTTCAAAGAAGGAATTTGTTCCTCCTAAAGAACACGAGAAGGGCAAGACAGTAGCCACTGTGAAGAAAGAGGAAGATGATAAGCCTACTTGTTCACATTGTCAGAAAAAAGGACATGTAGAAGAGAAATGTTGGAAATTGCATCTAGAATAGAAACCAAAGTGGTTTAAGGATCATAAGGGTAAGAAAAAGTCTATAGTTGTTGTTCAAGATCTTGGATCAAATTCTGTTGATGAAGACACAATATCGACTACGATTTTGAAAGGTAAATCTTTTATTGATGTTTCATATGCTTCTACTTCTAAAAGTCATGTTGTTCCTAAAGATAGTAAAAGGTGTGAACTTTTTCATATAAGGGTGATTTCAAAGAACACTAAAATTGACACATAAATAGATAGTTGTTCCCAAGTTAATCTAATGTTAGAAGAAGTTGTTAAATAGTTGGGATTGGAAACCAAGATGCATAGGAGACCTTATCTAGTAGGTTGGGTTTCCAACGATAACAGATTGCGAGTCACTAAGCAATGTAAGTTAAGATTTGCAATATCATCTAAATTTGTAGATGAGGTTGAATTTGATGTGGTTCCACTTGATATCTATGGGATTGTGTTAGGTAGCCCATATTTATATGAGAGGAAAGCTATCTTCTTTAGGGAACATAACAAGTATCATTTGTTTAAGGATGTAATTGAATATATGATAAGAGCTCATCACATGAAGAATGCAAGATGGATTGTAAACACATGATATTTGAAAATGATTGTAAATGCAAGTAGTAAATTGAATCTCATGTCTATAGTAGTTAATAAGGATTAGGTGCAAGCAAAATCAATTCGTCAGCCAATAATGGTAAAAGAGGATTTAACAGGGTCATTTTCTAGTAATGTTTATGTATGAGAGGTCCAAAATATTGATACTCTTTCCATTTCATCAGTTATTTCAATTTTGTTGCTTCTATTTCTACTAGTTGGTACTATCTGGGTGAAGGATGTAACAATGGAAACTGGTGGATGTATGGTTGGTTGTATTAATAGTGTCATGTCATTCTTCATAATGTGTTTGATGGTTCAGATATTTAGAATTCCAACAGTTTCTATAGATCATATTGGACAAGGGAGGCTTGATCTGGAGGATATTTTCACTAAAATTCAAAGTATCTTCAAAACTCCAATAATCAACATCAAATTGAACTCCTCAAAATTTTTCATCCAATGCAACTTGAACAGGCAAAAAAGGAGTTTGTATGCTCAAGATATGGCTAGTCGAAGTTGGGTCAAATCTTGGGTCAAAGGACATCAGAAAGATGAAATTTTAAACTCTCCAAAATTGGTCAAAGTCAACATCAAATCAAAGGTCTCATCGAGAGCTTTCCAAAAATGTTTTTTCTTTGAAAATGGAGCTTGTACGTGAAAGTTATGCTTAGTCAAAGTTTAGTTAACCAAAATGCCCTAGTTGACTATATGATGATGTCAACATGATGACATGGAAAATATATGTAAATTGGCCAACTAGTGATTGACACATGACACTATACAAGGCAAAAAATTAGGTGCCAACATGTATGGCATGAAAGCCCATGTAGCACCTCTTAAGCTGATGTGGTGAGTTGTCAATCTGATGAGGCAGGTTCCTTGTCATCGAGTGAAATGTCAAATCTTGGCATCCATGTGGCATTCAATTTTGGTTTCCATGTGGCATCATATCCACGTCAACAATTGGAAGTGGTTGAAAGAGGCTATTGGCTTGGCTCAACCCCATGACCATCGCTGGTCCAAAAGACTTGGTGGTCATTAGGCCACCATCAGCTCCATTAACTAATCTAACAAAATTTCTATTTAAATTAAGCAATGCCACCAAGTTATTTTTAAAAAAAGGCAGTGGCGAGGGTTGAACCCCTGACCCAACACCTTCCAGAATTACCTATGACTGTTGTGCTATGTGAAAACTTCAAAATATATATGGCATCAGTTGTATTTATGTTTAAAATAGAGTTGAGCTCCCTATTTTTAACCTTCTATGGTTATTTTGTTAATTGATTTGACCCCAACTTGAAATGCAATGCCAAAATTGTCATTGGTAAAGGGGGTAAATATGAAATGAAGTTTGTTGAATGCCCTATTTTTGTAAAATATGGTTATAGGCCATTTTGGGCATTTTTTTTGTATAAAAAGGGGGCTAGAGTCATTTTCAAAATAGGGAATTTATGGAAAATTGGTAGGCATTTCAATATTTTAGTTGAGGGAGTTGATAGGCCATTAATGAAACTCTGCTAGAGGAATTGTGTAAACTATAGAGAGCATCTTGCTGATGGAATACTAAGGATTTTTGTGCAATTAAATCCTGGAGGAGAGAGAAATTTTGGAGGACATATTTTTAGCCTTGAACATTAGAGCAATGTTATGGTAATGTTCTACAAGGGGTTTGAATTTGTAACACATTGTACTTGATTTGGAGTTAATCGGATCGGTCTACCAGTTGGAGCTGGACCTAGAGATGTAGTCCTGACAAGGAAAACTCCAAGTTCAAATCATGTTGTGCCTCTTTTCTCATCTCTTTTTCTATCAATTATGTGATGTTCTATTATTGCATTTTTCAATTACATTAATTGGCTTCAGTTAAAGCATTATTTAATTGCACATAATTTGTTAAAATTCCTCTGTATCAGTTCTTTAATTGTCTTCTCTATAATTTCAATAGTTTAAGGAACATAGCCACACATTTATTGCCTAGATTAAGGAATTAAGATAATTTAGATCTCATTTACACTTAACAACTGAATTCATAGTTTCCAAATGGGTAAAAGTACAAAGTTGTGTCACCTTTCAAGCTGACTTACCAAAAATTTGAGTATTTCTATCTACAAATAAATTTTAATCAAACATACATGATCTAGATAAATTGAATCTAGCTATGTTATATATCGTCTCATACTTCTCCAATTGGAAATGTCTATTAAATGCATGTTTTATACTAGTTTGTATCCAATTACTAAATAAATAGTATTATTTCAGAAAACTGACATTTCAATAAATCTTACTATTTTTTATGATATCTTTTTAGTAACATATAAACACCATTTGATAGAGCTCAAAGTGAACAATATTCTCATATGAATTTTATAGTGTTTTAATTAGATATAGTGTATTCAAATCAAAAAAATCCACGAGCACTTATTTTGAGAAAAGATGTCAATTTCGAGAAAGAAAAATATATATTAAATCATATAAAAAAAATTTGAAAACTCTATGACCTTCTAGTGGAGAGAGTCTTCTTCCAAAATGTAATATTTTTCTGATGGTTAGAATAGATTTATTTTTAAAAATGTGGTAGGAGATGAAAACTGTTGATTTCAGATGAGTTGAAATTGAATCTTTATAAAAGAGAAGATCTAGGTCTAAAGCCAATTTTTATTTTTGATTGTTCTAGCTATATATGTTATAGATAACATAGTCTCAAATCAAAGGGAAATAAGTTTATTTCCATATAGTTTTGTGGTGGGAACTAGAACCATAATTTTTAGCATTTTTTAGCAACTAAAAAATTATCTATAAAAATTAGAAAGTTATATCAATTTTTATTCCAAATAATTATTAAATATTAGAATCCTAAACTTCATTCATTTTTAATTATTTAATTATCTTACTTTCTTTTCAAAATCTAAATAATAATGCTAGTTTTATGCTAGTGAAGGTGAACAATTATACTTTTGTTAGCATTTTCTTTTACAAAATGGTGACATAGGTTTGTGCTTTTACCCAAACATGTTGTCACAAACTAAGATTTTGATGAGGAAGATAATATCCTTGAAAGGAAAAGATTCATCTTTGAAAGAACAAATTCTTGTTTAAAAATGAGAAAGAACAAGCATGTTCTGAAATATTCTAATGCTACCCTTAAGTTTTTAGGTAGAAGGATATCTTCAAGAGCTACTAGTTTGAAGAGTACTAGTACTTCCTCACTATGAAATTTTTTTTCCAAGAGGGAAGATGAAATTTAAAAACCAATAGGACCTGATGAAGATATCTAGGTCAATAGTGATCTTGATAAAGAACAAGTTGGTGAGCTCACTGACAATCGCCAACAAGTTCAGATGACATAGGACATGTCTCCTCAAAGGATCAAAGTTATGATACCCTATCCAAGAGAAATGAACTTCAAAAATCTATTGCTTCCACCACAAATTGGTTAATTTCTTTAGTGAATAAAAAGAAAGTTCTAGTACTTTTTTCTTTCTTTCTAGTGGATGATATCATGAGCAAGTACACTACTAGGAGTCCAAAACCTAAGAGAACTAAGAGCACAACTATGATAGTTTTCAACAATGTGACATGTAAGTGTATAGCTGAAGTAGCTACATATAACCATAAGGAAGGTATTGATGAACTTTATCTAAGTAACTTTAATGTTACCTACATAGAGCTGAGAGTGATCAATCATGAAACTAAAGGGAATTGGGTGGAAGCATCAACTAAACATACTATTTTGTAATATGAAAAAGATGGAATTGAGAAGAAAAATGTAAAAGTAGAGATAGGTGTGATGATTGAGTATATAAGCTCATTGAAAGGAAAAAGTTCAACTAATGATCACTCATGAATCACATTTGATCTAACTGCACCTGAGAATCAACAATTGATGGATGATTTGGAAAAGGGAAAGTCTATGACCATCAATTTGTATAACTGGATTGATCAAGTGGTAAGCCCGGTTGATAAGCTCATGAGAGATTTACATAAAATTTTCACTCTAAATGACATTGTGCTTGATGAATCTTGCCTTCAAGTGATGATCTGGAAGTTAGATGTTGAACAGTTGTTAGCAATGGTCACTTAGTTGGTAGATGTGGAGTATTATGGTTCAAACAAGTTCCTAGAAGAGAATCCATTGCAACATGTTGATATTAGGTTGATTCATGTGTTGTTGAAAACCATAGCTTGGAGAGTGTGAAATTATGGATTAGCCATTTCTTGCATGCAATCCTTTGAGAAAGAGCGTAATGCTACCCTAGAGAGCATGAACCAAGAATTTCAGACAACCAGTTCACCTTATTCTGCCTCATTCAAGGAATGTGGCCCTAATATTGGGAGATTGATTAAGCAGTATGAAACACAACTAAAATTGATTAAAACAATTTAGAGCTTACTACTTATGATCTTATGAAGGTAGCCAAACTTTAAGAAATGACAGACATGTGTAATAGAAAACTTCATGAATACCTTGACATTGCCACTATGATGAAATAGGATAAAGACACATGGAAGAACTAGCTTGAGAACATAAATAATCTAAATACAACTATGATTTCTGAGTTCATGAGCATGTTTAGGGAATCAAAACTAGCATGAGGACCAATCAATGTAGAAAATGATGAGGATGAAGAGGAGTCAAAAAAACAACAAGAGGATAACTAGCTTTAAAAGTTTACTTCTTTATTTTTTTGGGATAAACTTTTAGTAGTTAGTTTTTGGGTCTATGTATCCATGGACTAGTTATTCAACTACTTTCTTAAACTATTTGAGAAGTTTTCTTTAATGAGATTCATGTACATAGCTCTATTTATGCATGCAAATTAGTACTCGAAAGGGCTGGCATTTTTTGTTTGATATCAAAACTAAAGACTTTAGTTTAGTTTCTTTTGTTTTAACTTCCCACAAACATTTGAAATTGTCAGTAACATATATAAATAAAATGATTTTTGTATCAGTTTTTAATGTGGATCTTTTGGACATGTTACCAGATACAAAAGCAGTGCAGATTCTAAATTTTTCATTGATTCATTTTTTCGTTCCTCTTGAATGCATGTTTTAATGGAAAAACTATATATTTCCAATGTTGTGTGTGTGGTTCATAGTATTTCATTTATTTTTACCTAATATTTCCCCCTATCCAAGAATAGATAGGATGCCTTATTTTTTTCTAGTTAAAAGTAATTCATATTAGAGAGTGTTTCTATTAAATATTTGATAAGGGAGTTGAAACTCAGTAAAATTCAGAGAAGAATTAAAGAACAATAATTCTTAAACTATTGGAAAGTTGAGTTTGTCTTGAGACATTGGGCACAAAGAATTTTTATTTTTTATTTTATTAAAAAGAAAAATCCATTTACCAACACATATATATGGATATATGCCATATCTTTCTAGGTAGGCCATAGAAATTTTTTAGGCATTTTTTACATCATGGTCATGTAAATGCCTATAATTTGACAAGGGTGTGAGTGAAACATAAACCAAATCTAATGAATGATATAGATGAAAATGTATCCAGTATTGCTTGAATATATTCTTTTTGATAGAAAGAAGTTTTGAGAGGCTATAAGGCACGAGCATATAATATTTTCTATAAGTGTAAAATATATTAAAAAAGAAGTAAATTGGGTGTCTCCAAAAGTTGCAAAGTTGTTGAATGAGTTTATTATTAACATTAACCAAGATAACTTATGAAATGGACTTTATTATAGGAGCCAATTTTCCAAATAAGGAAGCACACAAATCAACATAAGAAAAAAGTGAAGAGTTGAATAAACAATTTCATAAATTTTTGTGAGAATATTTAGAATAACTAAGAGCAGGGGGGTGCAAAGTAGTTATCTTTAGGTGTAGATGTACCAATTTAAGTTTCACTAACTTCAAATAACATAAATAATCTCATTAAACAACTCACTTCATATATCATATAATCAACAACATAATTTTCTATTTATACTTAAATTTGTATTTAGTATATGCCAACTAATAGTAAAATAATCAACAGTAAATAGCATGCATCACACATATAATATTCAAACATATATGAAACCAAGATTTAACATGAAAACCCAATTTGGTAAAAGCTCCAAGTAACATGCTACTACTTTTAACTCTTCTAAAGTTATCTTGGTTAAGCTTCAACCCTATTAAAGTCTACAAAACACACTGTTAAGTGTGACCCTATTAAAGTATTCAATAAAACAATTAGGAGTGAGATGGTTAGATGACTTTGGATCATTATATTATAATTTCATGTTGATTAAAACATTTTTTAAATGACTTTTAGATTAAATCATATCTCCACTTGACTAATTTGTTGATTCATTGAAAAGACTTTAGTAACATATCCATCATTGGTCTTCTTGGTAACCCTTCAAGTAATCATTGTAGTGCCTACCCTCGTTCACATCTTTTCTGGACATATTGTTGCTATTATTATCAGACTATGATGGACTAGTTTTATGTTGATGGTTTAGTGCTATTGTTTTGACACTATCAGATATTATGATATGGATTCAGTTGATGTATGATGAGATCATTTAGACTTTACATTTCATGTATGTATGATGATCATTATATTGTTTTCAAATATTATTGATGATTAGTTGATGGTTATTATCTTATGTGTTTTATTATGGATGCTTACCCCATACTTGCATGTGTATGGTGTGCGTGTTTTCTTATTTTATGGTGTTTCTGATGTGGTTAAGGAAGGGAGTCATAGTCACCTGCTTAGTTGGGATCTACACAATGCACCACTTCCTGCCATTGTCTGTTTAACTTAGCATTATATATTGTATGTACATGCATGGTTTTTTTCTGTAGGTTGCAGGTACCGAGTATTGAATTCCCTGAATTGCTAGGATGAGCGTACCCTACTATACTATCTCAATGATAAGAGAAGGGAGATAAATTCTAAAGTTCAAATCCCAAACCCTTAAAGCATTTGTCCTAGTGAGTTAGGACAAGTATCAGAATTGAGTACCCACCGAATATGTCGGATGACATATTTCGTGATTTTTAACCCTTTAGACTAATTTTGTATGATTTTTTCTATGATGGGTTTTCATATTTTATTTTAGAGGTCTATGGTGAATTTTCCATTAATTAAGTCTTAATAAATAGATTTAATTAATAAATTAATTATTTTAGAAAAAATTAATAAAATATCATGATCTTGGATATTTTGAGTATAATTAATTAAATATGAATTATTGAGGAAAATGAATTAAATAAAAGAAAATTAGAAAATTAAAATTAATAATAATAAAGTAATAAATAAATAATAATAATAAAAGTTATAAAAATCAAAATGAAAGTTATAAATATTTAAATAGAAATTATATAAAAAGTAAGTTGGAGTTATAAGCTTGCATGGGAATTAACACATTTTCCTATTTCTCATGTGTCAACAACATGGAGGTTAGTGCATTAATTAAGCACATGTTGTCTACAACCCTATGGCTCATCTTGAAGGTTGGAAAAGACCCATGCTTACTTGGTGAAACCTTCCAGCTATTTCTAGAAACAATGTAGAGGTTTCCTAAGAGCTCTTTACATTGAAGCATTCTTAGAAGCTTAGACACAGCGTTGGAGAGAAATTGGAGCATTGGAGGACTCAAGAACTCTGAAGAAGGGAGCTTGCTCTATGGGTTTTCTGAGGAAGAACGAATTAGCATCAGAATCTGGATAGATTCTTGTGATTTTACTTATGCTATTTCTGCATCATGCATTCCTGTCTTCTTCGTGTCTTCTATATGTCTTCTGAGGAATTTCATATTTCTATTGTATGCATTCTCAATTTGAGAAATTAAATTTATTTGAGAATTTTATATGCATGGATCTAAAAAGAACACGGGGCTAGGGTTGAAATTCATAGTCAAACCCATTAGATTAATTATTGAATTTTTTTTGAGATCAATGGTTGATAGGAAAATTCTGAGAATTGAAATTTATATATATACCTTATGTTTTTTTTTGTCAATTTGCATACTCATATACACGTATATATATATAAATATATATATGTAATTATATATATGTATATATATACACATGTTTATATGTTGTAATGTTTTAAAATTTGTATGTATATATATATATATATACACACACATATATATATACATATTTATACCCTCACACACATATATATATATACATATGTATATATATACATATGTATTTATTTAATTTAAAATTGAACTTGCATATAGTAACTAGTGACTGAAATCGCTTTGAAAAGGGGGGAGGGCGGATGTACTCTCACCCTCCCCCATACTGCCACTATCATATCAGAATTTATTAGCACAGGGTACCTGTGCATCGCAGGGTACCCACACACGGGGTTAAATCCGTTTTAGACAAATTTGGGTGGGGCGGGTTTATCCCAACCCCGTACCCATTTACCTTTGTTTAAGGCAGCGGTCGGAGCCGTATGTGCTACGACTATCTACCGACGCTTACGTATACGGGCCGCACAGTTTTATAACTGGCGATGTCTGTTATTAAACAGTGGGATGTGATTAAAGTTTTTAAATCAAAATTTTATGATTCGATTTCATATTTCATTTTCTATAAAATGCGAAAATCATTATTATTTATATATTTACATATGTATGTATATGTATATATTTACATATTACATATATATATATATATATATATATATATATATATATATATGTATATGTATATATTTACATATTACATATATATATATATATATATATGTATATGTATATATATATATATTACATATATATATATATATATATATATATATATTTACATATATATATATATATGTGTGTGTGTGTGTGTGTGTGTGTGTAATATGTAAATACATTATTAATAAATTTGAATTATTATTATTTGATTAAGGATTTAAGGATTCATCTTTTATAATGATGAATTATTTTATAATATTATAATTTAACTATTAGAATTTAATTAATAGTTTTGAATTATAAAATATATAAAGTATATGAAATTTAATTAAAAGTTGGTGGGGAACGATTTCAACAGAATATTGTAAATTGGAAATTGGATTTTAGACTTATAAAGGAAAACTTTTATCCATCCAAAAACAATACATGGAAAAATGTACCAAAATGTTCCTCTAATTCTTTCTCTAAACTTGGAAACGTAAACTAAGACTTTTGCATTGGAACTCAAATTTGAAAACTTAGCAAAACCAAAATATGTGTTTGCATTGTGTATTCTTTATGCTATTGTTTTGGGTTTTGGGTTGACTAGTGTTGACCAGTATAGGACGTTTACCAGAGGCTTGGGGGTTATGTGATTCTGGTGTTTTCATCTCAATCTTTATAAACCCAACCATGGTTATGTGTTGGAATGCTCTGTGTATTGGATGTGAATACTAATTGTTATAGTTGAGATTCTTATGTATGAGACACTTGACTTAACCATTATTTTGGTCATCGATCAGTTATCATTGGTTATTTTCTAGTCACCATGATGGGACTAAAATGTGGATTTATTCTTGATGATGTCATGTTGTGACATGTTTGACTCATACATTTTTTTGTAGTCTTCGATCAGTGTGATTGATATATATATATATATATATATATATATATATATATTGGTTATTGAGAACCATTGGATATTTGATTATTAGCGATACTTTAGTTGCCAATAGAGAGATGTTGTGTTCATGATTTCCTATGGATGTTTGGCTATGGAGATTTGATGCTTTTTGCATATTTGATGATTTTATTATGGATTATTTTTGTGATCTTGAGACTTATGATTCCATGAGCATTAGGGTAGGATATCTGCATGTAGTGACAAGAAGTGGCTTGCAATGGGGGTCGGGGCACTAAGAGGCTGCCAGGGTAACTCATATCAAGTTGGATTAATAAGTGATAACATTCACACCTAATACTAACTGAATGAACCTAAAAAGATAAGTGTTCTATTCTCGCCCATGCCTTGAGTGCTTGTACAGGATAGGATGGGAGTAGTGAGATGCATGGTTGCGACCTTGCATTCCATAGTATGCCTCGTCAGTATGAGAGGATATTATTGGCTGCATGAAATCAGTATGGACCCGTGGAGTTTAGCTAACTGCCAGGGTAACTTGTACATGATAATTGCGATGACACTTTCCCGCTTGCATCGTAGGTTCCTACATGTCATTGTGTGCCTCTGGGATTAGATGTCAAATTTTGTGTTTGGAACCTTTGAGTTAGTATACTTTTAGGATTCCTGGACTTACGGAGATTTGTGCTATGTGATTTTGATAGCCTGTTTGGGACTTGAGATTATCTCCTTAGCACGGTGGGAGTGGACCACTTAGGTACCACGCGGTCGGGTGGTAGTGTATTTTAAACTCTTATCATTTTGAGATTCATTAAGACATCATGGCTATTATGTCCTTCGTGATGGTGGATATGTATCCTTTTTCATTGATGATTAGCATATGTTAGATGATGTTATGTTATGCTTATATTTGCATGTTAGTTTACCTTCTACATATGATGTTGTATTTATTAGGAGTGACATTCCTACTATGTTAATACTGATGATCTCTTCGGTAATTTGGAATGCTACACATGGAGGGATGGCTAGGATCTACGATGGTCTAATGATGCTATTGATGGTTGGGAGGAACCGTGCACTTAGTTTATTATGTTTCATCTTTATGATGGATGTTTATATCTTCTATGATGGTGTATCATGTGATTTTCTTTACTTGATGTATCATGGATTAGAATAGGATGATGTACCTTATTCTATGTATGTATATTTTTGAGCTTGTCATACCCTGCGACATGTATAGTGGATGAATGAGCATTTGAAATGTAATGTATAAACATTGGACTTATCATTTCATGAGGATGTTGTACTAGATGGATTCATGTATGTAATTCAACGTTAAGGGATCTTAAAGAATGTAATCTAATATTTATGTTATGTTTACTTTCATATGGACATTATTATTGCTTCTGTTATTGTGCATAAGTTATATGTAATGTTTACTTTCATGAAAAAAAAAATACTACTAATCTTAGTTAAATTCTAGGTTAATTCTTTGGATCCCTTGGCGGGGCATTACATTTGGTATCAGAGCCCAAGTTTCTACATTGGGAGCTCTGGGTATTTTGGAACAACTAGACCTTTGAACTATCAAGTATATCTATTCAATTTGAAACTAGGTGAACTGAAACAGAACTAGAACTGTTACTTGTATATTTTTCATACTTCAACACTTAGTTTTCAAAACTGGAAATTTTACTTAAACCTAAACATAGACCTGAACATAGTCTATGGCAACATGTGATTTTAATAGTACTTTGTACTATTGTAGGATGGTATCTGGGACTAGGTCTTCTGTGAGAGTCCGTGGTAGAGGCCATGGAAGAGGCTATGGTCATGGCAGAGCTGTTAGTGACCATGAGTCTGCCCATGAGGGATTGGCTCATGTAGAGAGCAGGGAAGAGCACTCTAGTAGGCAGTAGGAAGAGAGCTGTAGAGAGGACCAAGCTGAGGCTGAAGAGGTTAGTTTGAGATAGATGATGCAAACTATTCTAGAGTGTCTACCTCCTATTCAAGAATAGCCTAAAGTGCATCAGACATAACAAGAGCATAGACCTAGGTCCAGGAGTCCTCGGAAGGATCATCAGAGGTCCATTGTGTCCACTCAAATGAAGGATCTTTCAAGATCCAAGGTTAAGCCTTTCAATGGGCAAGGTTCTGGTTATGTGGTCGAGCAGTGGCTGATTTCCCTCAACAGGATTTTTGCCATGCAGGACTTTGACAGTAATGTTAAGGCAAGATTTGTGATCACCAATTTAGAGAATTTTGGGGCCACTTGGTGGACGATTGAGGAGAAGAAGCTGGGAATCGATATGAGTAGTGTTATTTGGGAGTTATTCCTAGAGAGTTTCCATGAACGATTCCTACCGGAAGAATGGAAACAACAAAGGGCTGATGAATTTCATAATCTCAAATAGTACACCTTGTCAGTGACCGAGTATGAGTGTAAGTTTTATGAGCTCATGTCTTTTTCAAGGTTCATGAAAATTTGGCTTAGTTGACACAACATTTTATTAGGGGTTTGAATAACCGTATTATTGGGGGAGTTAAGGTATTTGAGCCAAAAACCCTCAAGGATGGGGTGCATCGAGAAATCCTTGTTGAGAAAAGTGTTAACCTTGGTCAAGGTGGTTTTTTAGGAGTGCCAACGGCATCAAGATCTAAAAGCAACTACAATTCAGGTGGTAACAAGAAGTTTTCTTTCTCTAAGGGGAAACAGTATCAGCAGCAGTCTCAACAGACACAGCAACAAAAGGGATCAATTCTTAGGCTCAAGGTGGTGGCAAAGGTTCTAAGAACAACCGCAATGCTCAATGCAATAGATAGAATCAATCTAATCAGCCAGCTCAGAGTAGCCAGTCTTTTGTTAGCAGGAACAGTCACCAGCAATCTAATGTACCACCTATGGGAAAAGGTTCTGGCAAAAATACGAAATGTTTTTCATGTGGTCAGATTAGACATTATGCAGCTCAGTGTCCACAGTGAGGACCTCAATTTTTAGGACCTAGGCCTATAGCTTCAGAGCCTACAGTTGGTGATACAGGTAGAGCTCATAGAGTTTTTGCAGCAGTTGATTAGCGTCAGGTAGATCATCAAGGAATAGTGGTTGAGACCACAGGTGCTATTAGAGGTATATCTCTTTTAGTATTATTTGATTCAGGAGCTACAGATTCATTTATTTCACCATCTATAGTTTCTAAGTGTAAGCTAGATGCGGTGAAGCAAGATTGTGGTTGGCAAGTGGAACTAGCCTCAAGCATAAAGGTCTCCACAGATTCTATAGTTCATAAGTGTGGGCTTAGCTTAGGAAGATTTGATATGGAAGTGGATCTTCGAGTCATACCCCTTGGTTCCTATGATGTGGTTTTAGACATGGATTGGCTTGGATCTCATAGAGCCAGTATAGATTGTAGGAAGAAGATCACTTTGTGCCAAGATGACCAAGGGAATGATGTGCAGATAGTTGGGATACCAAGGCCTATATCTCTGCGGATGATTTCTGCTATGCAATTGAAGTGAAATTTTTGTAAGGGATGTCAAATATTTGTTGTTATGGTAAATGATCTTGATGAGGAAGATCCCATGAGGGATATTTTAGATCACCCAATTTTGCAGGAGTACGCATATTTTTTTCCAAGTGAGATTCCTGGCATGCCTCTGAAGAGGGACATTGACTTTAGTATTGATCTGATTCTTACAGTAGAGCCTATTTCTAAAGCTCCTTATCGCATGACTACTCAGGAATTGGGTGAGCTACGTCTTCAGTTAGAAGAACTTCTGGCTAAAGGGAGCATTCGACCTAGTGTATCACCATGGGGAGCTTCAGTGCTCTTTGTGAAGAAGAAAGATGGTTCTTTGCGCCTTTGTATTGACTATAGACAGTTGAATAAGGTGACTATTAAGAATAGGTATCCTTTGCCTAGGATTGATGACTTATTCGATCAAATCAAGGGAGCTACAGTATTCTCCAAGATTGATCTTAAGTTAAGATACCACCAGCTTCGTATTAAGGAAGCAGATATTCACAAGACCGCTTTTCAAGAGCGCTATGGGAATTATGAGTTCATAGTGGTACCTTTTGGGTTGACTAATGCTACATTGGTTTTCATGAGTTTGATGAATGGTGTTTTCTGATAATATCTTGATAGGTTTGTATTTGTGTTTCTTGATGACATATTGATATATTCTAAGACTCAGAAGGAGCATGAGGAACACCTGCGGTTGGTATTGCAGTGTTTGAGAGACAATTAGCTTTATGCTAATGTAGCTAAGTGTGAATTCTTCAAATTAGAGATTCAGTATTTAGGGCATGTTATTTCATGTGATGGTATTTCAGTGGATCTTGCAAAGATTGAGGTGATAATAGAATGGCCTACACCAACTAATGTGTCAGAAATTCGTAGTTTCATGGGTTTAGCTAGTTATTATCGTAGATTTATCCAGAACTTCTCTAGGATAGCACATCCTATCACTTCTCTTCAAAAGAAAAGAAAGAAGTTCATATGGATAGAGAAATGTGAGGAAGCTTTTTAGAAGCTCAAGGAACTTTTGACCAGTGCACCGATTCTAGTTGTACCTGATCCAGAAGGTGATTTCATGGTATGTACAGATGGTTCCCTTGAAGAGATTGGGGCAGTATTGATGCAGAATGGATGGGTGATTACGTATGAATCACGCAAGCTCAAGGATCATGAGTTAAACTATCCTACACATGACCTTGAGTTAGCAGCAGTAGTTCATGCTTTGACAAGATGGAGGCATTTCTTGTTGAGGCACAGATTTGAGCTACACAACGATCATCGTAGTCTTCAATACATTTTTACTCAGCCTAATTTGAATGCTCACCAGAGGCGATGGATGGAATTTCTATGCGAGTATGATTTTGAGGTTAAGTACATTTAGGGAAGGGAGAATGTGATGGATAGGTAGACACATTGGGAGGATTATCTCTACCTAGTGGAGTTTGCTTACAACAATGGATATCATAGTTCTATTGGCATGGCACCTTTTCAGGCATTATATGGTCATCCTTGTCATACACCATTGAGTTGGGATAGTCTTGAGGATCGCATCATGTTGGGTCTTGAGATGCTTCGTGATATGGAGCAACAGGTAGTGTGTATCTGTGAGCACTTGACTATAGCACAGGATAGGCAAAAGAAGTATGCTGATGCTCATAGGATTGATAAGCAGTTTGTTGTGGGTGATAAGGTTTTCTTGAGAGTGTGTCCGCGAAAGAGTCTAATCCGGTACGGAAAGGGTTCTAAGCTAGTACCTCATTTTGTGGGACCATTCAAGATTCTAGAGAGGATTGGCCTAGTTGCTTATCGTCTTGCTCTACCACCCAGCCTAGCTCGCATTCATGATGTTTTCCATGTTTTAGTGCTTAGGCAGTATATTCCTGATATTGTGCATGTTCTTGATTGGAATGTGTTTCAAGTAGAGGATGGGCAGCTAGCTTTGGAGCCGGTTCATATTCTGGAGTAGCGAGGGTTGACCCTAAGGGGCCGAACCATCAAGCAGGTAAGGGTCCAATGGGACCCTACTGATGATTTTTCAGCCACTTGGGAGGATGCAGCTAGATTATGAGAGTTATATCCCTATTTTTTTGTAGGCTTCCAGGAGTAAGCCTAATCCAAGGGTGGGTGTATGTAGTGCCTACCCTCGTTCACATCTTTTCTGGACATATTGTCGCTATTATTATCAGACTATGATGGACTAGTTTTATGTTGATGGTTTAGTGGTATTGTTTTGACACTATCAGATATTATGATATGGATTCAGTTGATGTATGATGAGATCATTTAGACTTTACATTTCATGTATGTATGATGATCATTATATTGTTTTCAAATATTATTGATGATTAGTTGATGGTTATTATCTTATGTGTTTTATTATGGATACTTACCCCATCCTTGCATGTGTATGGTGTGCGTGTTTTCTTATTGTATGGTGTTTCTGATGTGGTTAAGGAAGGGAGTCATAGTCACCTGCTTAGTTGGGATCTACACGATGCACCACTTCCTGCCATTGTCTGTTTAGCTTAGCATTATATATTGTACGTACATGCATGGTTTTTTTTGCAGGTTGCAGGTACCGGGTATCAACTTCCCTGAATTGCCAGGATGAGCATACCCTATTATACTATCTCAATTATAAGAGAAGGGAGATAAATTTTGAAGTGCAAATCCCAAACCCTTAAACCATTTGTCCTAGTGAGTTAGGACAAGTATCAGAATTGAGTACCCACCGAATATGTCGGATGACATATTTCGTGATTTTTAACCCTTTAGACTGATTTTGTATGATTTGTTCTATGATGGGTTTTCATATTTTATTTTGGAGGTCTATGGTGAATTTTCCATTTGTTTAGTCTTAATAAATAGATTTAATTAATAAATTAATTATTTTGGAGAAAATTAATAAAATATCATGATCTTTCATATTTTGAGTATAATTAATTAAATATGAATTATTGAGGAAAATGAATTAAATAAAAGAAAATTAGAAAATTAAAATTAATAATAATAATAAAATAATAATAAAGTAATAAATAAATAATAATAATAAAAGTTATAAAAATCAAAATGAAAGTTATAAATATTTAAATAGAAATTATATAAAAAGTAAATTGGAGTTATAAGCTTGCATGGGAATTAATGCACTTTCCTATTTCTCATGTGGCAACAACACGGAGGTTAGTGCATTAATTAAGCACATGGTGTCTACAACCCTATGACTCATCTTGAAGGTTGGAAAAGACCCATGCTTAGTTTTTGACACCTTCCAGCTATTTCTAGAAACATTTTAGAGGTTTCCTGAGAGCTCTTTATATTGAAGCATTCTTAGAAGCTTAGACATAGCGTTGGAGAGCAATTGGAGCATTGGAGGACTCAAGAACTCTGAAGAAGGAAGCTTGCTCTGCGAGTTTTCTAAGGAAGAGCGAATTAGCTTATGCAATTTAAAATATATATATATATATATATATATATATATATATATATATATATATATATATATATATATAATATGCTTTGAAAAGGGGGGGGGGGGGGGGATGTACTCTCACCCTCCCCTGTACTGCCACTGTCATATCAAAATTTATTAGCACAGGGTACTTGCGCATCGGAGGGTACCCGCGCACGGGGTTAAATCCATTTCAGACAAATTTGGGTGGGGTGGGTTTATCCCCACCCTGTACCCATTTACCTTTGTTTAAGGCAACAGTCAGAGCCGTATGTGCTACAACTATCCACCGATGCTTATGTATACGGGCCGCACAGTTTTATAATCGGCGGTGTCTATTATTAAACAGTGGGATGTGATTAAAGTTTTTAAATCAAATTTTTGTAATTCGATATCATATTTCATTTTTTATAAAATGCGAAAATCATTATTATTTATATATTTACATATGAATTTATATGTATATATATATGTATATATATATATATATATATATATAGATATATATATATATATATATATCTGTGTGTGTGTGTATGTAATATGTAAATACGTTATTAATAAATTTGAATTATTATTATTTGATTAAGGATTTAAGGATTCATATTTTATAATGATGAATTATTTTATAATATTATAATTTAACTATTAGAATTTAATTAATAGTTTTGAATTATAAAATATATAAAGTATATGAAATTTAATTAAAAGTTGGTGGGGAACGATTTCAACAGAATATTGTAAATTGTAAATTTGGATTTTAGACTTATAAAGGAAAACTTTTATCCATCCAAAAACAATAAATGGAAAAACGTACCAAAATGTTCCTCTAATTCTTTCTCTAAACTTGGAAACATAAACTGAGACTTTTGCATTGGAACTCAAATTTGAAAACTTAGCAAAACCAAAACATGTGTTTACATTGTGTATTCTTTATGCTATTGTTTTCGGTTTTGGGTTGACTAGTGTTGACCAGTATAGGATATTTACCAGAGGCTTGGGGGTTATGTGATTGTGATGTCATGATGATGTTTTAATATCGATCTTTATAAACCCAACCATGGTTATGTGTTGGAATGCTCTGTGTATTGGATGTGAATACTGATTGTTATAGTTGAGATTCTTATGTATGAGATACTTGACTTAACCATTATTTTGGTCATCGATTAGTTATCCTTGGTTATTTGCTAGTCGCCATGATGGGACTGAAATGTGGATTTATTCTTGATGATGTCATGTTGTGACATGTTTGACTCAACAATTTTTTTGGAGTCTTCGATCAATATGATTGAGATATATATATATTTTGGTTATTGAGAACCATTGGATATTTGATTATTAGTGATACTTCAGTTGCCAATAGAGAGCTGTTGTGTTCATGATTTTCTATGGATGTTTGCTCATGGAGATTTGATGCTTTTATGCATATTTGATGATTTTATTATGGATTATTTTTGTTATTTTGAGACTTATTATTCCATGAGCATTAGGGTAGGATATCTGCATGTAGTGATGGGAAGTGGCTTGTAATGGTGGTCGGGGCCCTAAGAGGCTGCTAGGGTAACTCATTGTAAGGTGGATTAATAAGTGATAACATCCACACCTAATACTAACTGAATGAACCTAAAAAGATAAGATTTTTGTTCTCGCCCATGCCTTGAGCGCTTGTACAGGCTAGGATGGGAGTAGTGAGATGCATGGTTGTGACCTTGCATTCAGTAGTATGCCTCATCAGTATGAGAGGATACTAGTGGCCACATGAAATCAGTATGGACCCATGGAGTTTAGCTAACTGCCAAGGTAACTTGTACGTGATAATTGTGATGACACTTTCCCGCTTGCATCGTAGGTTCCTACATGTCATTGTGTGCCTTTGGGATTAGATGTCAGATTTTGTGTTTGGAAACTTAGAGTTAGTATACTTATAGGATTCCTGGACTTATGGAGATTTGTGCTATGTGATTTTGATAGCCTGTTTGGGACTTGAGATTATCTCCTTAGCACAGTGGGAGTGGACCACTTAGGTACCAAGCGGTCGGGTGGTAGTGTATTTTCCACTCTTATCATTTTGAGATTCATTGAGACATCGTGGCTGATACGTCCTTCATGATGGTGGATATGTATCCTTTTTTATTGATGATTAGCATATGTTAGATGATTTTATGTTATGCTTATATTTGCATGTTAGATTACCTTCTACATATGATGTTGTATTTATTAGGAGTGACATTCCTATTCTAGGTTAATTCTTTGGGTCCCTTGGCGGGGCATTACAATCATACTTTACCAATCTTTCAAATTCTCCTTTCCTACATAGTTGTTTGCAAGTTCTCGTTAATATCACCAATCAATGATGATAAATATTTATAAACATCTCTTATGCCTTCTTAAATAGGCAATTTTAATCTTTTACCACTTCAACATAACTGCAGATCTTAACATTCAGTTAGATCCATTGAATTGATCCATATTTTTGTTCTTCTACTCCTTTATTGATACTTCTATAAAGTTCTCATCAAATTATTTCCTTTGATTGCATAGAAAACTCAATTCATGGATTAAATATGCTAGCTCATCAATCCTTATCATCTACACATTTTGATTAATCTTAAAATTGAACTATGTTAGCCTCAAACTCGATACTTTCAAAAATTGTTGGTTTTTTGACACTTATCCATTCCTATTTTATTTTTCTTGGTGATCACTATGTATCTTAGTCACTATTGTTCTATCTCACTTCACTTCCACTGGATCACACAATCTTCACTATGGTTGGTTGCTACTACACTTTGCTTCTCTGTCTTAATCAACCATAACTATCACTTTACTAATTTTTTTTCTTAAATAACTCTTAAGTTCCTTAATATTCATTTTTTGGCTCCTTAATTGATCAAAAACATTTTAGTATGTTTTTCTTTTGTTTCACTTAATGACTTTATATACTTCATATAATAATGAAATAATACATCATCTTGTCAAAGACTAACTGATCAAGTTCCCATTCTAATTCCATCATACTTTCTCCTCTTCACACAAAAACTTCACTAGTTCATCTAGTTATATATATATTTTAATTCTAGTCCTCAATGAATTGACATGGAACTTTATAATGTTCATAAATGAGCTCCAATAGGTTTGACATCAATGGAAACATAATAATTGTTCTAGTTTTAGTTTCCAACAATATCCCTCTTCAGAATCAGTTGAAACATCTATAATTTTCATGAAAATAAAAAATAAATTCTCATGATGTAACAATAATAGCTCCTTAATAGCTCACTCCCAAGTTTGATATAGATCTTCATTAATATCCTTAGTTTCTTTCATCTTCTCATTTTGCACTAACTTACACTTCTCCCTGTTTGACATTAATTGTAAGTTATTCAATGATTTAATACCAATTGTATTACTAACTATATTGGAAACACCTCTAATTTTGTTCATCCTCTAAGATGCATCAAGTTTCATATGTCTCCCTGTTTGGACAAAAGTTTTGTTATATATATTCTCCCTCTTTGGACAAAATTTGTGTTATATATATTCTCCCTCTTTCATACAGATATAGTATAGTAATTGTGCATATACCTCTCATGATAATGGTATGAATGGTAATTGTATAACCTCTCCCACTTTGACAATAAATTAAAATACATAAACCATTCACATGTATCACCCTCATATGTATCATCATCACTTTGTTATTGTTTAACTCATATACAAATATCACTCTCTCTTTCATCTTTACCTTGACTCCTTGTAGTCTCATCAACTTCATGCTTCAGTCCATCTTTTCAAAATATTTAGACAACTCATAAAGTCTAACCTCTTTGCGCCAATGTGTAATAGATTTTGATCATAACATTTATTGCCATGTTGCATCTTTACTAAACTTTCATTGGATCAAGAAATCATTAGGCTATCTTACATATTAGGTACTCAAATGCATCCTTTAGAAGTGTCTTACTGAATATATAAGCTATCTTCTCTTTGTGTTCATACACTCCAATATAACTTCTTTATCTTGTACCAACTATCTCATGTAATGATACTTGATAGAAATGTGTTATTCTTTGAATGCATTACAAGATTATTTTATATGTTAATAGCACTTGTGTTGTCACAATATATTACAAAAAGTTTAATAATCTCTTCTTTCATGACTTTCAATAATTACTTGATCCACACAATGTTAGAACAATTGACTATTGGAAAAAAATATTAAACCTCTATTTTTCTTTAAGAAATACAATTTTTGTCTTTCTTGTCCATGAAATAAATCCCCTTCCTAGAAAGAAATTGCTTCCAATTGTACTATTTTTGTCATCAATATTCCTAGCCCAATGAACATATGTATAGATTTTTTCTCTCAAACTTGTTACTCTTTTTGTATAATTATCCATAATATTTTCTTCCTTTTAGATATATCACTATATTTTTCACAACCATCATGTGATTTTCTCTAGGATTAGTATAAAATATAGAAATAATGCCAATTGATAATGCATTCTCATGTCTATTATATACAACATATTGTAGTTTTCTAATCATTCATTGGTATAATTTTTCATTCGCCTTAGCTAAATTTATCACTCTTTAATAGTTAATGCCCATTAACCATAGGTTTTCCTACTGGTTTTGAGTCCTCCATTCTAAAAGTCATTAATATCTCCTTCATATACTTTGATTGAGTAATGTAAATAACCTTCTTCATCTAATAAACTTGTAATCCAACAAATAACTTGAATTCTCGAAACATTGACATTTAAATTTTTTTTTTCATATGATTATAAAATAGTTTACACCATAAATCATGTCCTCCAAATATGATATCATAAAAAAAAAAAAAAAAGCTAACTATATCTTATTCTCAGATTTAGTTTTCATATATATATTTCTATTGTATTAGTTCTTGCAAAACCAATTTTCAAAAACTAATTTTGTAACCTTTCATACAAAATTCTAGGGTCTTTCTTCAAACCATATAATGAGTTTTGTAGGTTATATACCATATTCCTCTTTCTAGGATCAATAAATTTGTCACGTTGATCAATGCTGACTTCTTCCTTTTCTAAGATTCCATTCATAAAGTAAAATTTGACATTCATTTTCTATGTCTTGAATCCTTTGTAAGAAGCATATGCAAGATAAGTTCTCACTCCTTCTAGTCTTGCAATTGGTGCAAATATCTCATGATAATAAACTCCTTCCTCTTGTGGATATCCCTTAAAAACTATTCTTTCCTTGTTCTGTTTGACTTCAAATTTCTCATTAAACTTGTTTTTGAAAACCCAAATATTTCCAATTAAATTTTTATCCTTTGGTCTAGGTACAAATTTCCATGTCTTTCTCTTCCTTATTCAATAAATTTCCTCATTCCTTAATTTTATCCAATATTCATTATCTAAATAAAATTTAACTAATTTAGGTTCAAATCTACATAGTAAACATGTATCATTCTTCAACTTACTTTTTTCCATGACCCTTGAACCTTTCAATCTAATTATTTTGTTTGGTGTATGATTTCTCCTTACGTATTTTCTACGAAAAGTTTAGGTCTTCATTCTTCTTCATGTATTTCACTTTGTTTTTCTTTCTCTTCTAACTCAAGTATCTCTTGCTGCAACTCTTCTTGGTCTATCTACTATACATTTCCTCTCTCTGATGTTTGTCTTGTGCTATTTATAGCTTGTCTCCTACATCATGATGCTTGATAGTCTACTAAAGCTTGATAGATATATTGTGATGAACCTCAGCAATCCCTTGCTCCTAATGCTCATCAAACACTTTCTGTAGTTTGGGTAAGGTGTTAGGTTCACCTTCATATATGTACACAAAGTTTTTTTAATTTAGATGTCTTTCTTTGATTCCTCCTCATTCTTTTCTACAAATTCATAAACTCTAACATTTGCACTTTCAATAGTTTTGTTAATGTTAAAATTCAAGCACATATACTCTTAGTAGAATATTCAAGGAATATACCTCCATCACTTTTTGCATCATGTTTTCCTTTCCTTGCATCTTTCAATGCATAAAATTTTCTTCCAAAAACTTTGAAATAATTCACATTAGGTGCATAGCCATACCAAATTTTAAAAGGTGTTTAATTTGTACCTTTCTTAAGTTAAACTTGGTTTGGATGTAAATTGTAGTAATTAAAACTTCTCTCTAGTACATTTGTGATAGATAATTCTCCAACATTAAAGTCCTTGAATAGTCGATGATTGATCTAATCATTCTTTCACCTATTTGATTTTTTTTGGACTCCTTGGTGCACTCATTTTTCTCTTGATTGTTTTATCATTGTAGAATATATTGAACTTATCTGATATGAATTCACCTCCTCTATAAGATCACAAGCACTTCAAAATATTTCATGTTTCTTTGTCAACTATAGCCAAATGCCACTTAAGCATTTTAAATGCATCATCTTTATCTTTTAGGAATATCATAGTCACCATTCTAGCAAAGTCATCAAAAAATAGAATGAATTATTTCTCATGATAATAGATTTGTACTACAATATGACCACCTAAATTAGTATGAACCAATTCCAAATTATCATGAAAACAATAAGTCTTCCACATTTCATCTTACTAATGCTTACCAAATTATCAAATCCCACATGACATGTCCTCTTATGCCATCACCAAATATCATCAAATTGTGCAAATAGACAAGTATCTCTAGATACGTCTAGATAGAACAAGTTACCTCTTGTTCGATCACCACTTCCAATTAGTTCAGCAGTTTCAAGATAAATATTTACCTTCATATTTTGATATTCAACTCATTAGCCTAAATTGATCAACTATTCTACACTCAACAAGTTATAATTTAGACCATAAAACAAATATAAATGATCATATCTAATATTTTTATTCCCTATAATTTATCCTTTAGCATTCACATAACATGGTGCATCATTTCCAAACTTAACATTGCTTCCATTATAATGTTCTAACTCTTCAAACTGACTTGTATCACTAGTTATATGATGTTAAAATACACTATCAATTATCCATCTTTCATTCTTGTTCACATGTGAAATCAATACAGTTTTCTCATTTTCATCAGATTAATCTTTCATTGTAACACAAACAACTTCTTTATCATTTTTACCAGTATCACTATCAGAACCATCTTGTTTATTAATGTAACAAGATTTGTTACATTAGTTGTCTCTACTTTCTCTTCTTCCTCAATATTTTCTACCCTTTCTTTATTTCTTCTCACCTCTATTAGGACATCATATCGTAATATGGCCAACTTTTTTACATACAAAACATATAATAGGGAATTTGTTTTTATATTTTCCTTTTCTTGTTAGTATCCTTCTTGCCAATAATACTTCAAGATCATCAAGATCATTATCTGATTCACTATCACTATCCACATATCTTCTTTTCCTCTTTCTTTTAGATTTATCAAGGGTTAGTTGAGACTTGAAAGCACATTCAATACTAGAAAGTGAATAATTATTAAAATTTGATAACTCAAATGTAGTTAGCATACCAATTAGAAAATTGAATACTAGATCAATACTAGGTGTAAATCTTAATTCTTGAGTTCTAAATACTGTAACTACATAGATGTGACATAATGTCCTCAATAACTTATCATATTCTCATGAAGTATGACACCTCTAGCTATTATAATATAATTCATAACCTCCTTGATTCTGCCACAATACTGACCAACACTTTCGCCTTCTTTCAGTCTCTTATCGTTAAATTTGCCTCTCAAGATTTCATCTTTTTCTCTCAAAATATTTTTGTTTCCTCAATGGATTTGTGCCAAATTGACCCATATCATCTTTGGAGTAGTACATTCATTTAAATTGACCAAAAATAAAGAGTCATCATAAATGGGTTCACCATTTATGACAAAAACATTTCTTTTATTTATATTTAAAAAATGCAAAAAAATTGCAAAATTTATTTAAAAATACAAAAACATTTAAATTTTTATGCTTTTAGTATTTCAATATGTATGATTATTGTTTTGAATACTTTTATGAGGCTATTATTGCAAAATAGGATAGATTCCCTAATGAGGTACATGGTAGTGAGGATGAAAATGGTCTAGATAAGATCTCCATTGATCCTATTCCTATTTAAATCTCCTCCACAACCTCTCCACTTGACCTTTACCATAAAGTGTGTGCATGGTTTCCTTCATGTCCCAATATTTTCAACATTAGTAAACCTAAAATGATATATACTACACCGTTGATGATGATAACAGGATGTCCTTGAATAAAATTTAGGGATAAACCTAGAGATCCTTTGGATTTCTTCGATAACATTGATTTAGTTTCAAATGTTTGTCACACATGGAATGAGCCTCATCCTACTATTTTGGTTTCTTTACCATCTTCTCAACCCAAGCTTCCTTAAGTTCCTAGGTTTTATTATACTATTAAGGAGTATGACTGAGTTGAAAAATTACATGCTACTCATGCTAAGATATCTTTATGGGAATTACTTCAAACTTCCTTGACATATCATGAGACATTGCAAAAAGATTCATTTACTCTTTCTTAAATGCTACCTAATCAAGAGAACATTCATTCTATTTTAAATTGGATGTATACTATACCTTCTACACCTTCGATTGTGTTTTCTGAAAAAGGTTTACCTTCTCTTGAGATGCAAAATCAATATCATGCTCTTATGGTTACTATCCAACATGATAATGCCCCTATATCTGGATTTGACAATATTGCACAAATAAATTTGGGCATTGTTACCTTACCTATTAAAGTTGGTCCAACTATTCTAAATACACCTATTCATGTTATGCTTGGACCTCTCAATTATATCCTTCTTTTGGGAAGACCATGGTTACATATTATGCATATGGTTCCTTCTACTCTTCATCACAAGGTTTGGTTCATTTATAACAACTTCGTGTATATATTACATGCAAATGATGTGTGAAATTATTGCCTAAATGTAGAATATGCTAAAATCTTTGAGCCACTTCAACCAAGTATAGAGATTGAAAAATATCTAGATACAACAATTGGAGATTCAACAACTAGAAGCTTCATTGACTAAGAATGATTGGGGGATGTTGGATTTTAATCCTACTTTCATTGTAGAATATAAGGTTTCTAATTTTTAATTCATGAAGTGACAAATTTAATTTGAGAAAAAAGTTTTTATTCCTTCACCACTTTCTAAGGAATTAAAAAGTAGTTTTATTGTTGCTTCAATTAATGAAATGATTGAAAAGATATAACCTAATTATTATGACATGGTGACATATGTCACTCCTTGGAATCCATCTAATATGGCTGATTGGTATAGTTTTTGTTATCATTTTCTTAAGAAACCATGATTTGATAGGAATGGATGTGGTAAATATGAGCAAGATATACAAGTAGCTTTGCATAATGAAATTTGCGATCATACATATGGATTAGAATTTAATCCTTATAAACAACCATCAGATTTTCCTCTTAATGTTAATCATATATGTGGTGCACAATTGAAATTGGTTAACCTACTCCTCATTGACATTAATCAAGTACCTACTTTGGATATTTTTTCTAATGATGAAACATTAATGGAATTTTTAGGAGTTTATGAAGATTTACCGAAGTTTCATCACAAACAATGGAAGCCTTGTTGTTTAAGTATTGATGCTTATTTTGGAGAACACAATAATCATAATATTATTCCTTTACTGATGGATCCTCTGATACGAAGTGATTGGTTAATAAGTGAGAATTTTGATATTCAAACAGATGAGAATAATGCTCAATAGATGATAAAGATTGGGAAATGCTTGAATCAAGATGAACATGATCAGTTGGTTTCCCTTTTACTTGAATTCAAGGATATTTTTGCTTGTACATATTCAGATATGTCAAGTATCAATTCTAAGATTGTTACTCATAATATTGTTTTAAAACTAGATTATAAACTTGTGTAGAAAATTTGAAAGATGAATCCACAAATTGCCTTATTAGTTAAAAGAGAAATTTTAAAAATATTGGATTCTATATTTATGCGTTCTATTTATTATTCATGTTGGATTTCACACATTGTGCCTAATTCAAAAGGATAAAATAAGATTAGAATGTGTAATGACTTCAAAGATTTAAGCACAATATCCTTACAGGATGAATTCTTGTTACTCAATATTGATATGATTATGGACTCAATAGTAGGTCATGCCTTGTTATCTTTTATGGATGGTTTTTTCGATATAATTAAATCTTCATTCCTCTTGAGGATCAATTTAAGAATCCATTTAGAACACCTTGGGGAACATTTTTTTGGGTCATGATACCTTTTGGGTTAAAAAATGCAAGAGCAACCTATCAATGAGCTATGACATTGATTTTTCATGATCACATTGACAATATCCTTGAAGATTATGAGGATGATATTTTAGAAAACTCTATACAAAGATAAGATCATGTTAGAATTTTATGATAAATATTTAGGTATGTGCAGGTTCATGGTCAACCAAACTATGCTCTTAAGTGGCAATAAAAAATTAGAAAATTAGGGTTATGTTAAATTGACATGCAATTTTCTACTTGTTATTAATTTTATATCAAAATGTTGAGAGAAAACAATCTCTAGAAAATTCAATCTCGTTTCTAAACTACTAGGACTTATCTCAAAAAAATAAAAATTGATTGGTCAAAATTTTGAATTTTAATGGAATATTACACAATTTTAGAACAAAAATAAGAAGTAGATGTATGTCTGACCACCTTAATCAAATTCAAATGATAATAATTTTTAATAATATTCTAGATATAAGTAGTAGACTCATGCTTGGATGTGACACATATTTTTGGTTATTTTTATCCTAAATAAATAATAATTAATTAATTTTTGACTTTACTATTTTTGGAATAAAAAAAATCTCATGTCTTACCACCTTATCTAATTGAAAACTTTGCAAAATTCAATTTTTCATTCTTTTCCTTATAGTAGAAGAAACATAGGATTTGATGCATCTTTTGGACTTAAAAAATGTTGTACCATTTGAAAGTTATAGTTATTTTTCAAGTAGTGTGCCAGTCAGCACTTTATATGTAACTCCATTGGAAAATAAGTAATAATTACTTACTAAACTCATAATTTAACAAACCTTACGTTTATGGAAAAATAAGAACATTCTTAAGAAACCCTTTTCATTTCATCAAATTTTGGTGGAAAAAAGTTGTTCGCTACATGTTTTAAGTAAAAATCACATAAAAGGATGCCAAAAGAACATTTTTAGAATGTTTTTAAAGTTGACCATATAGTTTTGGTATCAAAAGATATAGTGGACCTTTTAAAAATATTAATTGTTTTCATTTAGTATCAGGGTGGGTGGGAAAAAAGTTGGAAAAGATTTTGAAATGGTTTGAGATAATTTAGAACTATAGATTTTTTAGATTGCCCTTTTTTGGCACACCATGATCCTACACATACCCATTTGAAAGGATGAGAATTTACAACATGAGATTGAAACCTAAGAAATGTGTTTTTGGAGTAGATTCTAGTAAATTGTTATGATTTATAATCTCTAAGAGAGGCATAAAAGTAGATACCAAAAAGATTGATGTTATTGTTAGTATGCCACCTGTTAAGAATATTTCTAAGCTAGGGAGTTTACAAGGAAACATACAAGTTATTCATCACTTTTTTTCTAATTTAGTTGATTGAACTATTCATTTTACTTCCTTTCTTAGAAATGATACTACTTTCTCTTGGAATGATGAATGTAAAAAAACCTTTGAGAAATTTAAGGAGTACCTTGAAAATCCTCCCATTTTGCACCCAATTAAATTTGATAAGCCATTTCATCTTTGTACTTCTGCAACTTCAAAGGCTGTTAGTTCCTTATTAGTTCAAAATGATAATAATTATAAGGAAAGACTTGTGTATTATAATAGTTAAACTTTACTTGATTATGAAACAAGACACAAAAATTTGGAAAGACAATGTCTAGTTCTAGTTTATGCATGCCAACAACTCAGGCATTATCTTATAAATGTTGAAGTTGATGTGATTGTCAAGTTTGATCCTTTGAACATATTTTCTCACAAATTGATCTCTCTGGCCATTTGAAAAAGTGGGTGATGTTACATGAAAAGATTCATCTTAATTTTATTTCTTAGAAGTCTATTTAGGGACAACATTCAACAAATTATTTACCTGAAGCTCCTTTTCCTCATTTGGATATGTGTTCAACTTCAAAATAATTTCCTAATGATAATATTTTAGCTATTGAAGAAGATGAAATTTGAAAATTATATTTTGATGGATAATTTTAGCTATTCAAGAAGTGCTAGTGTTGGGATAATTTTAATTCCTCCCATGAAAAAGCCAATCCATTTATCATAAAAATTAACCTTTCCTTGTACTAATAAGATTGTGGAGTATAATTCTCTTCTAGTTGGCCTATGAGAAGCTTTATCCCTTAACATCAAACACTTGAAAATATATGGATATTCACAATTAATTGTTGAACAAATAAAGTGAGGTTATCAGACTAATAATGATAAATTGACACAATATAGAGATTTGGCTATTGATGTGCTTTCACAATTCTTTTCTTACACGATTGAAATCTTAGCAAGGAAAGACAATCAACATGCAAACATGATGGCAAGCACAACTTCTTTGGTCTATCTTGAGAATAATGCTGAAAATTTTCAATTTATCATACAAACTCTTAAAAGCCCTACAATTTATAAATAGATTATCTATGATTGTTTCAATTTGCATTTGGATGAATGGTATTCTCATATTTTTCATTTTTTAAAAGATGTTACTTTTCCTAAATCAACAACAAGAAACATGCGTAATCGTATTAGGAAGCTTGCAGTGCATTACATTACTTTAGGAGTTGTACTTTATGAATGATCTTATGAAGGATTATTATTAAGATGTCTCAATAGAACATAAATACTAGTAGCTTTGGAAAATGCTCATTCTAGTTCTTGTGCATGGAATTTCTGCAAAAAATTTTTAGTTAATAAATTACTTAGAATGGGATATTGTTGGTAAAGGATGGAGCAATATTCTTTCATGTTTGTTAAGAATTTTTGTCAATGTCAAAAAAATAGTAATTTGATTCATGCTCCTTATCATGAGCTTCATAATCAAGTTTTTCCATGGCCTTTTATTATTTGGGGTTTTCACCTTATTGGAAAAATCTTACAAGCCTCTTCTCAAGGAGTTACTTACATTCTGACTACAATAGATTAATTCACGAAGTGGGTTGAAGTTGTCCCTTTTCATTCAATAACCATGAATGTTATTTATGATTTCATCCTTAATAATATAATAACACAATTTTGTATACCTTCAATGATAGTTTTGGATAATGATATCTCTTTTAGAATCAAAGAATTCACAAAATTCTTGGAGAAATATCAAATTCAACAATTATTTTCAACTCCTTATTATCCTCAATCTAATGGTCAATCTGAAGCATCAAATAAAATCATTGAACAAATTTTAAGAAACACTATTAACAAACATGCAAAAGATTGGCATGCTCAACTAACCTATGCTTTGTGGGCTTATAGGATAAGTGTTTTTACTATCATGAGTACTTCTCCTTGCAATCATGTTTATGGTATTGATGGTATTATGCCTTTGGAATTAGAAATACCTTCTTTAAATGTTTCATTTCATAGGATTATTGATAAAGATAGTGTTCAGGAACAATGCTTACAAGAGTTATAAATGTTAAATGAACAATGAATACATGTGTTAGAACAAATACATGCATATCAAAAATCTCTATACAAAGAATATAACCATAACGTAATTGAATGAACATTTTCGGTTGGTGATTTAGTCCTATATTAGAATCAATGAATTGTGTATACTTTAACTGGCAAAAAAGGAAAGTTTAGCCCTACTTGGCTTGGACCTTTTGTTGTCATTGAACACTTTGGTTCAAATGCGTATAAACTTTTTGATATGTATGATGTTTCATTTTAGGAACATATTAATATTATGCATCTAAAAAATTATTATCCTTAAGCTCATTCTTTATTTCTTGTACATTTATGTATTCCTTATAAAAAATTATTTATATGTTATGTAGTTATAAAAAATTTAAATATTGTATATATTTATGCACCTTCTTTCTTTTTGTTATGTTTCTTATTAATCTAACATAGAACCAATTAATAAGGAAATTTTTTCATTCATCAAAAGTATTTGTTCAAAGATCTAATACATATGTTGCCAATGATCCTATTTATCACTACGTATATCATTGCACTCTGATGGTTGATGGCTTCTAGATCTCTCTAGACTATGATAGGAAGTTGTAGATCTATGTGTCTATGTGTGGCTCCTCGATATGTTTATGCCATGTGAAAAATCTATGGCACCTTGTAGCTTAGTTATTACCTTCTCCTCCCTATCTTTGGACATCCTTAGCTATTGTTGGAAACATGCAAAGATATTGGCATGCTTGCTTGGATCTCTATAGCCAAGAGAGGATTCTTGATTGCTCACTGGTAGTCGATAGGTTATGCATGCATCCTTTAGAGTCTTGGATACAAAGATCTTCCACTCTACTATGCTAGTAGTAGAATGAAATTTACATTACCAATTTAGTACTTTTTCAAATCAAATTATATATCTAGTAAAATATCATATTTCAAACTTGATTCTTCATCATGAATGACACTAAAGGGTCTAGATGGTGGGAGCATGGAGTGACTACTCTCTCCATGCTTGCAATGTTTAGGCCTTCTAGTGGTGTCTCTATGTAGATGTATGGAAGCCATCATCATCTTAGCTACAACTCATGAAAAATGTGTATATCCACACTAATATCATTGACTGGGGGCATATCCTCTGCTCTCTCCTCCTCCATGGGATATCCCTCAAATATTTTCTCCTTCTCATCTATAACATCCTCATCCTCCTTAATTGTACCACTATCTTGGTGTGTCCTCTTTGAAAGACCTAGATCACCTATAGGATAATCCTTAGGGAATATGTGGTCAATCCCCTATAGACTCCAATATCTAACATTATATTGGCTCATGCTTGAATAGGTCACATCTTATTGTACCCTATATGCTCTATCTTATTTGCATCACTATTTTCTATGTCTATTATTAATGGTTAGTGTATGGAAATGGGTCACTGATAGTACCTTGTTGGATGTACTTAGTGATGTACTATTATAGGAACTCCCTACAATAGGCCAAACTATCTCATCACATGATCATAATAGTATAACATCACTATATGATTCCAGTGACCCTTTAGTAGCTTTTACCACTATGAGTATCTCATATGGAATCATGTATCTAGCCACTCTATCATTTGTAGTAGGGTCTCCATATCACATCTGTGCTTGGAATATGATCCAGACATGCCCTCTAATAGAGGATATCTCCAAATTGCTAGATATTTCTTAGAGGATAAGAAAACACTCTCGATGTACTCACATCTACCATCACTAGAACATCCTTTGGACATGTACATGTGAAATGTTCAAAAAACCAAATTCTTAAGAGCATGCATATTGATAAACTCTCTTTGGTATCTCACTAGTTGGCATAACTCATGCTATAGTTGGGCTAACATGCTATGACCCCATGAGAACATGGTCATCTTGCTTGCCATTCTCTATATAAGATTTCAAAAATATGGCACCCTTTGAGTTGGGTAACACAACTAAGGATACTATTCTAAGAATCACTCTCTATGCCAAAGGTGTTGGCCCTGACACTATAGATGACAAAAGGACCTGATTTGATCATGTTTAAATCTATGGAATGCATCCCAAGAAATAATATTTCTTTTCAAGGATCCCCTCAAAAACTCATTGTGCTCTAGGTCTGACAGTCTCACATCAGACTAGAAGCTTGAGGATCTTGTAGATATCCTCTAGTGTCACTATAATCTCTCCTAAGGGAAGATCAAAGGAGCATGTATCCTCATCCCACCTTGATATCATAATCAATAGATTGGCTCAATGTAACCTAATCTATTGTAGGACTTCATCTCTTAATTGTTTTACCTCATTCTCATTAAGCTTAGATAATCTCTCTCTGATCATAACTACTAACTCTCCAAAGGGATGCTCTTAGAGACAGACCATGTCTTGTAAGCATAAATAAACATCATATCAACATTATGCATCATCAAAACTATAAATAAAACTTGAATAGGTCAAGGTGAACCTCATTTAGGCAAAGGTAGACCTCCCTAGGTCAGGGTCTACCTTTTTGGGTTAAGGTCAAACTCATCCTAGAATAGGTGGAGATCTTCTAATCCATGCTAACCTTCTTGAGTCAAGGTCAAGATAGCCAGTTCAAGGTTGATATTTAGGGGTTATTTTTTACCTTTCTTTTAAAAATAAAGAATTTGGAAATTGCATGAATAGACAACAGAAAACTCACCTTAGGTAGTGACCATTTGGTAGCCACACACTATCTCAAAAGCACCATGTGTGTAGCTCAAAGTTCTTCTCTCCTTGACATCTTCCTTATTCTTTTCAAATCTAAAAATGTTAGGAATGAGTAAGTATGGTTTATTTTTCTTATTTATTGTTAAAATTAGGGTTTACTCATGGTAAACTCAGATTCCCCTTTTTATGCATTTAGATAGACATTCACTCTTTTCATCATAAATTGAGATTGGCAACTCTATTTTTAGTGTCATTAGTGGAATTGGAATCATGATTCAAATACCTAACTCCTTGAATTAGTTTTAGAAGCATAGGAATCCTTATATATATATTTTTAAAGAACTCTTCAACAAACTGCATATCTAGTATATAGAGTTATCCTTATCAACCCGTTTCATCCTTCAGAAGTAGAAAGCCAAAATAAACTGGCATAAGGGGCATTATGAACTTCTCAAATTTCATTTAGTAAACTTTAGGTGATTTATGGATTTTCACTAACCTTGTGCATTAGAAGTTATAATAGTTTTTTTTTCTCGGATCTCTACATTGAGAATTTGGCTATAACCCTTTTATTTACTATGATGTTGTCCTACTTTAGCTTTCATAATTACGTAGTTAAATATCTAAGATAAAGTGGGGGATAAATGTATCATTTTAAAATGGAATAACTTCCATCTTGATAGGTTTAGCACCCTCTTCTAATGTATTTATCATGATAGATTTGCATTTAGGATACATTTTATACGTGATTCTTTCATTCTAGGTGAAATTAGGGTTAAGATCTCAAGGATTCTCCTAAATTCCCCCCTTCTATGGCTTAGTTTTCTAGGTAGGACTTTGGAATTGGTTTTCTTGGCCTTCATTATATTCATGATAGGATTTTGTGCCTATTTTTGGCACTCTGCCCTATTTTGATATCATTTCTAGGTCTTGGGGCACCCCTGAGACATCCTATTTCTTGTTTTGACTAGATCTGAGCCCCTGGGTCTAGGTCAAGGTTAACCTTGACCTAGGTGAGGGTGGAGGTTATACTTTACCTCCTTTTGGATTTGATCCCTCTTTTGAAATTTTGGTCCCAAAGGGCCCCAAAATTAATGTTGAGCTTTTAAATCCAAATGCAGAAGGGTTTTTATTTGAAATTCATTTATTTATTTTCCCTCTTTAGCTGGTTGTTGTGATTGAACCATAATTCAAGGTGAAATTTGAATTAAGGTTCCTTAAATTTCTCTAGGAGCCTCACCTTGAAACCTCTATATAAAAACTCTCATTTGCATTCATTTAAGAATAAGAAGTCATGAGAAGCATATGAGTGATGGTGAAATGAAGATGAAAGATTTCAAGAGGATCATATAGAAGATCAAGCCATTTTTTATATCAGGAATTTTTGTGAACACACCATTATGAACATCTATTTGGAGCAAGAGAGATCATTTCTTCCTTGTTCCACCATTATCAACATTCAAGCATTCACAAATACAATCATGGGATAGAAATTATAGATTATGAGTTTTGTATCGATAGTTTATCCTTGGGGCCTTGGTATGCTTTCTTATTTTATTCAAATATATGCATTTATTTCTCATACATATTCATGTTAGGGTTTTGATTTAGAGGAATAGATCTTAAAATTACACATTCAACATATATATATATAATTTTGAGAATTGAAGTATATATTTGGATACCCTTTTCATCGAAGTTTTGAGATCCATGAATAGAATTTTTGTCAGAGCAGTGTAGGTCAAGGTTGAATTTTGGGTTAGGGATGACCTTCAGTGAGGGAACAATTGTGCCCTAGGATAAGATTGTGCCCAACTATCATGGTCGAGGTCAACCTTCTTTTAGAAAGATAATTTTTTTATAGGTTTCCTCCATCTTAGCATTTCCAGTATGGAGCAAGTTATTTAATTCCCTATAACTATGCACAAACATCAAAAAATAAAATCATGAGGTATGTAGATTAAGATTACTTATTCAATTCAAATTCAAAAGTATAAATGAATAGTGTGGAATGATAAATGCATTGTTAAAAGCTTCCTTTTCTATCATATTCAAAGGCTAATGCTACCATTGAGAAAAGAATAAGATATCAAATGTGTCTGTAGCTTTGCACTATTGAGAATGTGGTCAAGACAAGTAGCTAAGAACCAATGATGAAGTTGAATGACATTAAGGCTAGTGTTGACACCTGATCTTACAATTAGGAATGTAGGGAAAGAAAAGGGTCAGAAAGAAGCCATGAAGTGATGCTAATAGTATTTGCCACTTCACATGGCCAAAAGATTAAATGTAAAGAATACTCACAAATTAAATATAGAGGGTCTCACACCAACATGTTTTAGAAAGATGGTTAAGTGTAAAACTTTGCAATGCTATGAAAAAATTAGTTTTTCAAGGGTTCATGTTGTCATGGCTTAAAGTGAATAGCTCTTGATAGATGGTGAGAACTAGAGATAAAAGAGGGAGTATTCATAGATTTCATTGGAAAGGAAAGGATTATACCCCAAATTAATGAGAGAGTTGATTTACAGAGAATTTGTTGAGATTTTGAATTAAGAAGATATGGCACAATAATAAGGGAAGCCAATTGCTTAGGTGAACATTGAGGAAATTCCTCCTAGTGTTGAACAAGGAAGAAAAGAGGTATCGAGTGTGTTCACCGATGAGTGGGTTTACTTTCTACCAGGATCATCAAATGCCCAATCTAGAAATTTGCATATCCCAAAAGATCCGTACATTTTATGTAGGGATGCAAAGGTTCCTAAGACCAATAGAAACAAGTTATTTTAGTTTTCTATAACAATAGATTATGTGAGCCTCCCATTTCAAATATGTGGAATAGAAATTTGGCTAAGCTAATTATGCTGAAGGTTATGATGGATGTAGACCTAGTGAAAGCAGTGAATAAGGCATATAATCATGTGTCTAATGGATTCCATAGAAAGGATAGAAGTTTCTTGTGTACATTGTACAAGGATACATTGATAGAAGTCTTTGACCTGGGAGAACCTATGACTCAATTTTTGAACAAGACAAGTTTGATGAGACTTTCAAAACTCAAAAGAGTTTCTTTACTGGAAAAGTTATGAAGAAACACATTCCTAAGTCCATAAAGGAGAAGGTATAAATCCCCAATAAAGTAGGAGACCTCTATTAGAATATATAGTACACCAATATAGCTAAGATAAGTGGGGATGAGAGGGGGTTCAATCAGTTAATCAATTCTTTTCACAATTATCAACCTTACAAGATCTTAATCGTATAATACATATAATAAAAAATTACAACAAGATACTAATGCACAATAACACAACATATGTTAACTAGGAAAACCCTTGATAAGGGGCAAAACCTTGGTGGGTATGGTATCCAAAAAAAATGTACTAATATAAATATTTCTTTTTAGAGGATGGATACTTTTAGGAGTCAATAAAAAATTTAGTACATATCATCCCTTTTAGGATACTTTCAATGCAAACTATTCTGAAGAATAAAAGAGGGAAAAACTTAAAAAATAGATGATAAGAAATGTTGGAATAAAAAATAAGAAAGTCTTGATTGAGAGACCTCAAGGAAAATTTCCCTCTCCCTAATCATGGAGTGCATATAAATATGCCACAAATATTCCAAAGGTTTAGTGAAGATGTTCACAACCTACTTCTCTATAGAAATGTACTCTAAAATGAGTGAATCATAGGGTGTCTATATGTGTGTGTGTGTGTGTACATCTGAACCTATATATAGATATATATATGTGTGTGTGTGTGTGTGTGTGTATATGTCTATATGTATATATATATACATATAGATATATATACACACACACACACATATATATATATTTATATAGGCTTGTATATAGATATTTATGTACATGTGTGTGTGTGTAACCAAATGCACTTCTCTCCTGTCCTATGATCTCCTCTTGGCTAGTCTGACTTTGGACATGCCACTAGCCTCGAGAAAGGGTAAAGGGTGTGCTAGAGAGTCATATTCTGACCATGTTGTGAGCTGCAGTATATATATATACACATACCTATGTGCATATGTATATGCATATATACATATATACATGCATACATATGTAAATATGTATATACAAATTTATGTATATATGTATGCATGTATATATACATATGTGTATATATGTATACATGTATGTATGTATGTGTATATATACATATACATTCATATATACATATGTATATATGTATATATGCATGTATGTGATAATTGAATCCCCCTAGTTACTCTAAAGAATTCCAACAATATACATATGTATCTATACATACATACATATGTATGTATGTATGTATAGATACATATGTATATTGTTGGAATTCCTTAGAATAACTGGGGGGAGTCAGTTATCCAAAATACAGATGTAGAAATAAAAATTTTCAATGCATAGTAGACCCACATCCATAAAATCCTGTCATGCATGCATTCATTAGATCATACACTACTTAAACTTTGTAAGTTATTGTCCTAGGTTCAAACAACTTTGCAAAAATGTAAACATGAAACAACATAAGAATATTCACACAATTTGGAAATCCACCAATAACATGCTACTAATTAACACTCTTTTGAAGTGATGCCCTATGTAAAGCCAAGCTTGTTAAAGGTTACAACACACACTATTAAATGTGGTCTGGTTAAAGGATTACAATCACCTTGTTAGGAGTGAGCCTTGTTAGAGGACTTTAGACGATTCCATTAGAATGTCACCTAGTTAAATAATTTATAAATGATGGTTAGGTCAACCTTAATCTAAATGATTTACCCCTAACATAATACAATGTGTAGAAAGTAATAGTAAGGCTTTCTCTGATAAAAAATTACAACTCACTTGTAGATTATAAATCTCTATGTTAGTCCTATATTCTTCTTGGCATTCATACACTTCAGCTCTGATAACATGTCCACCCTTCAATCATTCATACTTTTAAGCCTTCTTACTTTTCATGTCAACTACAATCACCTCTATTAAGTCATTGAATGAAGCAATACCCTAGACTCCTTTTCTTTGTTAGGTTCTTGCATCATGTAGGAGCATCAGGGCTAGTTGGCTATCCTACACGATTAAGAAATTTAGGGGAGTTAAATGGACCTATTTGGGTCTTGAATATTTAACTTTGATGTATTTAGTAAGTATTGTAAGCCTTTAAAGGAATTTGGTATTTAGTTCTAGTTGGAGGTTGACTTGTGGCTTAGGTTCATATAAGTAGGGGTTGTGGTGAATTCTTTAGTTATTATTCATTCAGAGGAGGAGTGAGTGAGGAGAGTAGTTGGAGAGCATATTTTTCCTAAGTCTATGGATAGAGTGTCAAATTTGAGGTAGTTTACAATAGGGTCATGGTTATTCATCCATCTTGGAGAAGAGGTGGTGGTAGAAAAGTGAATTTTTAGAAAGGCTATTAGATGAGGCTTCAGAAACAAGGAGATTTCTTGGTGGGCCTATGAGTACCAGTTCGATCTTCCTTGGAGGTTTCTACTAGAGAGTTGGTCTAGAATAGCTATGATTTGGATGGGATTTTGAGGGATCTTGGAGAACTATTACTTTCTTGGTATTTTACTGTAACTGGGAAGGCATTATAGCTTGACACATTGCATGTGATGAATTATTTTATGAATAAAGATTTATGATTTGGTATCAGATTTTGCATTTTTGTTATGTTTCCATGGTGTGTTTACTTTTAAGGGCTAGGACATCTACTTTGGGGATTCAACTATCTTTCACCACATCAAGTTGAGGTAGTTTACCATAGGACATGTAGATGTATCTATGGTTACAAAGATGGGAGGTTGATCTTGTTCAGGAAGATTAATCAATTAGTGATTTATTGTAGAGTGTTTGCAAAAAAGATCTTGTACGATGTCTTTGATAGGATTTGACCCTAAGGTGATTGTGAATCTCCATGATGTGTTGTAGAAGAGGTTTTTAGAGATATTTTCTTAGTTTGAAGCTAGTTTGGTTGATTGAGTTAAGAAAGGGATGGTTGAGTCTCATACAAATTTGTGGAGCTAGAATCTACCAATCTAGAAGAGATTTGTCTAGCCAGTTAGAAGTCTTGTTCAATAGAGAAGATGACATAGCAAGGTCAAGGTGGAAAATTTTGGTTTTCTTAATTAGTTTGTGGAGCCTAAAATAGAACCTACAGAAAAATTGGAGGTTGTTGCTGACAAAATTCCTAACCTTGTTGATGTTGGGATGGAGACTAGTTTTCATGATTTGCTATTGGTTGTGACTTGTATGTTGTAGAGCATATTCTTGTGAGAAATGATACCACTAGTGGTATGAGTTTGAAATGTATTAATGGAGATCTACATATTGTTACTATTATGAAGTATTTTGTTGTTGATGTGGATTCACTAGTTGCTAACATGAATGAGTTTTTGTTGATGAAGCAATATGTTCAATTTGTTCCTTAGAGTGAGTATGCTAGTTGGATGATTAGGATTATAGTATTTGACAAATGGATGAAAATATGGATGATTTCCATTTTGGTTTTCTTATCCATATTGGAGTGAAATCCTTTGGTGAAGATGAAGATAGTTGTGGATTTTTATTTAGGCATCAAAGTGTAGGACACACTTTTCTTTTCACACCTAGGGAGTTTGATGTAAGAGCATCCTAGGGTAGTTGGCTATCCTACATGATTAAGGGATTTTTTTGGAGTTGAGTGGACCTATTTGGGTCTTGATAAATTATTTTTGATGTATTTAATAAGTATTGTAAGCCTTTAAAGGATTTTTATTTTTAATTCCTATTGAAGGGTGACTTTTCGCTCTTCTAGTATTTAATGTAAGGGATATTTAATTTGTACCATACAGAGTCAAATTTTGCCTCAGGTTGGTATAAGTAAGGGTTTTGGTGAGGCATTTAGTAATTATTCATTCACTGGAAGGAAGAGTGATCTTGGAGAATAGTTGGAAGGAAAAATTTTCTTGACTCTATGGACAATGCGTCAAATGTGATGCAGGAGCATTTTCGGTTTCCTTGGTGGCTACTTTGGAATTCATGGGAGGAGGCTCACTAGTTGGTTTGGATGGTTCTTGGACTTGTACTTGGTCAAAAAAGGAGTGATGTTCGATCATTTTTAGGAAAAATTTATGCATGGACCCTCAACATACTCTGGGAGCTTGGCATACATTGTGTATGGTCTTTGGAACTCAACATGGTCTCTAAAACTCAACATGGTCTCTAGATCTTGGAATGGTCACTAGAACTCAACATGGTCTCTATAACTTGGCATGGTCTCTAGAACTCAACATGGTCTCTAGAACTAAAAAATCCTTGGGAATTTATTGGTGATCATGTTGGTTTTGGTGACACTCGGTTTGGTCTTCATTTCTATTGGTGTCGAATTGTCTATGTTTCAAGTTTTGGCATTTAATTTATGTATGGGTATTTAATTTAGTGTTGTATTAAACTTGTGACTTGAACTATATTTAATGTATGAGATTTAACTTAGTTTGTAATGTGTTGGATTGACTTGTGGCTTAGTTGGGTATAAGAAGGGGTCTTGTAGAGTTGTTTGGCACTATAATCCATTCAACATAGAGAAGGGGTTGAAGTGTAGATGAAAATTTTGAAGAGCTAGGGTTGTTAGCCTAGAGATAACTTTAAGAAACCCCATTTTGGAAGAATTTATAAAATTTTGGCAAATCAAACATTAGTTCAATGGAAAATAATTAATTTTTATTGGCAAATCAATTTTTTGAGCAGGAAAATTTTTAATTTTATTGGCAATTTTTTAAACTTTATGAAATTTTTGTAAAATCCTAGTGGATCTTCAGTTATTAATGAACATCATGCACAAAAGTACACATACCTAGAAACCGTGATTTTATTATTATTATTATTATAGGGATCCTAATTGATTATGAAACTTTAAGGTTACATTTATTGCACTTTTATCATTATATTTTTCCTCCAAATTATTGAATGGTGGTATGTAGGAAACATCTGTATTATTTATGATCAATTGAGGATCCTAAATCAATGGTCTAGATCCTATTTTTATGCTAAAATTTTACAAGGATACTGAGTTTTAAAGAAATCCCCAAAAGTAAAGGCACATTTTTCCAATCAGATCTATTTTCCAAAGTGAGAAAGCATAAGAAGTTTAATGGAACTCCTCTAGAATAGAGATCCATGTCAAATCTACATACTTAGCATGCAACCTAACTTTAATTTTTACCAAATATTGGCTAATATAACATCAGTTAAGATAAGAGTTAGAAATTGTAGGTGAATATATAAAATTTACCGCATGGAAAAAATTGATTGCACTGGCAAAGTCATCACTAAAATACAAATACTTCAATATTATTATTGGCAATTAACCTAACATGGGACCCAATTTTTGTAAATTGTATATGACATGGCCACCCCAAAAGTACAAAAAAAAAGCCAAATTTGGGGTCCTTGATGAGTTATATTAGCCAATTGGTGAATATTAGACACTAAAGTTATCCTTGGTTGCAACTTGAGAACAAGAGGATTGTTTGGTGGACCTATGGGTACAAGTATGAAATTCTTCTTGGTGTTCTTCTCTAGTTGTGGATCTGGACTAGCTAGAATTGGTGTATGATAACTAGATTGTAGTTCTGACTTGCAAATTTCAATGGCCTTATAGAAGGTTTGATGGATGCAAAGATGGAAGATTGATCTTGTTTAGGAATGGTCACAATGAGTTTGTGCACTGCAGGGCCATGTTCCTAGATGTGTGATGTAGTTCTTGATTGTTCATGTGAGGTGACAAGGTATGATTTGACTTGCAAACAATTTAGGTTTATCAAAAGGAGCATGGGAAGGATTTTTTGTAGAGGATTTGAGAAGATCATAGGAGATGGGTCCAAAAGGATTGGACCTTGAGATGATTGTGAATCTTCACAATGTGGTGGAGAGGAGGTTTTCTAAGGTATCTTCTTAGTTTGAAGCTAGCTTTGCTAATCAAGTTAAGGACGGAGTAAGGAAGGAATTTTGTAGATTTTTGTGGAGCTAGAGACTACTGATCTAGAAGATACTTATCTATTTGGTTGAGAGACTTGTTTGAGAAAGGAGATGGCATAACAAGTTCAAGGTGGAAGAGGATGGGTTTGTTGATCAGTTTATGTAGTCTTATATAGAACTTGTAGAGAAACTTGAGGCTATTGTTTAGGAAATTCCTAACCTTGTTGATGTTGGGATGGAGATTTTTTCTCATGATAAGTTAGTTGGGTGTGACGTAGAGATTATAGAGCACTTGGTCATGGATGATCTAGTTGCTATTGATGATGAGTTATGTATTGTGAGCATCTTGTTGTTAGAAAAGACATTGCAGGTGTTGTGAGTTTGGCATGTGGTGATGGAGATCTACATATTGTTGCTAATGTGGAGTTTGTAAATGCTAGTGTGGATTAACTAGTTATTGTTGTGGATGTGGATTTTCTAATGAAGTATTATTTTTAGTTTGTTCTTGGGAGGGAACATCTTGATTGGGTGGTTGAGGTTCTAGTGTTTGACAAAATGATGTAGATGTGGATGATTTACATGTTGGTTTTCTTGTCCCTATTGGAGTGGAAGCTTTATGTGAAGATGAAGATGGTTGTTGATCTATCTTTGGGCATACAAGTGTGGGACAAACTTTTCTATTTACTTGGGGAGTTTGATTTAGGAACATTTTGGGTTTGCTCGATGGCTACTTTGGAGTTCATAGTAGGAGGCTGAATAGTTTCCTTGGATGGTTCTTGGACTAGTACTCAGTTGAAGAAGGAGTGGTTCTTCATTTATATTAGGTACACTTTATGCTTGGGAGCTCGACATACTCTATGTTGCTCAACATGGCCTCTGGAACTTGGCATGGTCTCTAAAACTTGACATGGTCTCTAGAACTTGACATGGTCTCGAGAACTCAACATGGTCTCTAGAATTTTGCATGGTTTGTAGAACTCGGCATGGTCTTTGGAACTTGGTAATGCTTGCAAATTTATTGATGCTCAACATGCTTTTGTTGACACTCTGTTTGGTTTTTGTTTTTTTTGGTGTCAAGTTGTCTATTAGCCAATGTTTGGCATTTAATTTATGTATAAGTATTTAATTTAGTGTTGTAGCTAACTTGTGGCTTGACTTATATTTAATATAAGGGATTTAATCTAGTTTGTAATGAGTTGGTCCAACTTTGGTCTTTAGAGTCTTTTGACATTATGATTCATTCCATCTTGGAGGAGGGGTGAAGTGTAGATGCAATTTTTGAAGAGATAGGGTTGTGGTTTGAGAACTAGATGATTGTTTGGTGGACTGAGGGTACAAGTGTGAAAATATTCATGGTTTTCTTATCTAGTTGTGGATCTAGACTAGTTCAAATTTATGTGTGTTAGCTAGATCTTCTGAGATCTTGCAGAACTAGTATTGTAATTGTTGATTGTATCTAGCCCTAACTTGGAAGGCCTTATAGCCATGCATATTGCATGTAATCAGTTATTTATGAATTGGTATCAGATCTTGCATTTTTGTGTCTTGTTGTCATGCTTTTCTTGTATGGTTGTCTACTAGGGGCTACGACATCTTATTTGGGGATTCTCCTACCTTTTACTATGTTAGAATGTGAAGCAATTTATAGTAGGATTGTGATTATTCATCCATCTTGGAGAAGAGGCAGTGGTAGAGGAGAAAATTTTGAGAAAATACTAGTAGTTGATATTAGGGAAACAAGGAGATTTCTTGGTATGCTTGCAAGTAGTAGTTGGATCTTCCTTAGAGGTTTCTACTAGATTGTGGATCTATACTAGCTAGGGTTTGGATGGGATCTTGAGGGATCTGGTAGAACTATTACTTGCTTTGTATTTAACCATAATTGGGAAGGCCTTACATCATAGAAAATTTTGTGTAATTAATTATTTTATCAATAAAGAGTTGTGAATTGGTATTAGATCTTTCCTTTTTGTTGTGTTTCCATGGTGTGTTTATTTTTTGGAGGAAAGGACATTTTATTTGGGGATTCTCCTACTTTGCACTACATCATCACACATGGCAACCTTTTCTTCTGAGCAGCTATCTCTATATATAGAAAATTTAGATCTATTGTCACTTAACCACAATCTATTGAGAGATTGTTGGAAGCGTCAGTATAGATGATATTCTTGTAGGGAAGTCTTGTAGATATGTTACTATGATGATATGTTACCTTTATGACTGAGTTTTTCATTGATTTCAACATAGTATTTTTTTGTGGTATCTAATAGAAGAATAGTGGAAAGATCAAGTTGGTAAGGATGACTAGTTGAGTATTCTAACTATCCAAGGTTATGGGAGATACTTATAAGTATCTGGTATATGAAGTTAATTTTAGAAGAAGAAATGATAAGTCTGGAAGAAGTTATGTAAGTTTTTGTTGTGTTTGTTCTAAGATAGATTTTACAGAGGCATGTTTTGATAAACTTGTTATATCTCTTAGCAGAGTTGTTATTCTGAGAATTTGAATATGAAGAAGACATGTTGGTAATGAAATGAAAAAGTTCACTCTTCATAATATTTCTTGTAAAAAATGGTATTCAAGTTGAAAGGTGGAAGATTAATGTTATCACTAAATGTAACATGTTCTTTATGTGATCCTATAATAATTAATTGAGAAGGTCTAACAGGAAACTTAAGGAATCATTTTATGGACTTGGTATAAAGGAAGGACATTTTCCTTTATCATGGAGTATGGTATTCTATGGAATTATATTGATCCAAAGTGATTGTAAGAATTAGAGAGAGCGGAGTGTGAACTTGAGTAGAGTAGAGTGGAAGTGAAGCAATCTTCATTTATGAGTTTTTTCTAAGTGATCTAAGGTTTGATATTTGAATCTAAGCTTCATGACCTAGTCTAAAAGCTTTGATAGAATTTGGTATGGTTGATAGAATAAAGCAAAGAAGAACATAATATTAGATTGCATTTTTGAGTAGTGAGCTCTTCTTGTATTTGAAATTGCATGTTTGGGCAGTGGTCTCATCTTGTATACATTGTACTACAACTCCAAATAGGGTTGAAAGCTCCTAACAAGGATTCAAAGTCTCCTAATAGGGACTCATATGTACTAAATGTTGTAATAGACTCTTAACAAGGTCCATCCTCTAACAAGGAATATTTATATTAGTACATCACCTTGTGGGCATCATTTTAGCAGGGGATTTCCCTTTGATCAAGGGTTGCCCTAGTTAGCATATCTAGTGTAGTTGTCTATGTGCATCTTTGTGTGGTTTTTTTTTACTTTGGTTGAATTATTAAGGTCTTTTAGCAAATATAAATGTTTTAATTCTTGGATAACTGATTCACCCCCCACTCTTAGTTATCTTGGTGGACTATTGTTTCTAACAATTGGTATCAGAGCATTAGGTGCTTAAAGATAAATTTTAACAACTTTGGGAGATCAATGGTGAGCATATTTAGGAAAGATAGTCCTACATGTGAGAGAAGAAACTTTGACACATAAATGATGAAATTCTCGATGAGTTTTCAAATTTGTGTAAAGAGTGCAAAGTATTGAGTTTTCAGATCCAAAATCCTTCTATTGTATACAAGGGAACAAAAGTACAAGCACATATAGATCTAGATCCAAAGAAGACATAAAGATAAAGGAAGGTATTGATCTATGTACAAAGAGAAAACCAGAAGGTATGGAAATTGTTGTTTGTTGGTCATGTAAATAATTTGGTCATTTTTTGAGTATATGTCCTAAGAGATTGAGAAAAGCTAGAAAGAATCTACTTTTTGATAAAGTTGAAGAATTTAGAGAAAGTGTGGAAATATCCTTAAAAGACTATTTTAATGAGTCTAAATTGGTCAATCAAGAGAAAGGAATAGAGGAAATAGTTTTGGGGACTATTATGGAGAGTGTAAATGTGTGAATTGATGAGAAATTCAGGATACAAGAGAGAATAGTTGATTACAATTTAGATGATGATGTTGTTACTAAACCAAGGAATGATGAAGTATTTCTTAAGAATAAAAATGATTTGAAAAATAAAGGAGAACCAAGGTAGGAACAAAGCTCAGAGCCTTCAGTAGAGTGAAGAGTTGAGATAGAAACTCCTACTTCGAGACAGAATATCATACAGAATCACCCATTTGAGTAGATCATTGGAAGCAGAGATAAACATGTGATGAAAAGAAGTAGAGTCAATGAATAAATATGTTTTATATCTCAAGTTGAACCTAATAATGTAGATAAAGCATGTAAATATGATTATTGGAAACAAGCTATGAAAGATGAATTGCATTAGATAGTAAAGAATGAGACATGGGAATTGGTCCCTAGACTAGCAGAAAAGAATGTGATAGGAACTAAATGGGTATTCAAGAATAAGATGAATGAGTAGGGTGAAGCTATAAGGAACAAGGCAAGATTGATATGTAAAGGTTACTCATAGCAAGAAGGAATAGACTATGATGAGACATATACTCCTATGGCTGAATAGAAGTAGTAAGATTATTCTTAGCCTATGTCAAGTCAACATTTCAAAATGGAGAACTTGAAGAAGAAGTGTACATAGAATAACTTGAAAGTTGTCCTTTGACAGATGATAAGGATATTGTATGCAAACTGAAGAATGCATTGTATGGCTTAAAGAAAGTACACAGTATGCAAGGTTGGACAAGCATTTGACAAAGCTTGGATATAGCAAAGGTATGGAATATAGTAATCTAGAATGGAAAGAAATTGGTGATGGTTTGATGATTTTGGTAATATTTGTTGATGATATCACATTTTGAGGAAATGATGATGAAAGTGAAAAATTTGCTAAAGATTTGAAGAAAGAATTTCAAATGAGTATGATAAGAGAAATGAAATATTTTGTAAGACTATAAATTGTACAAAATAAAGAATGAATCCTTATCTCTTAGACTTAGTATTTCAAGGATTTACTAAAAAGGTTTGGTTTGGAAACATGAAAATACATTGGAACAACTATGGTAATTGGACACAAGTTAGCTACAAAGGATGAGACACCTACTACTGACTAGAAGAAGTAAAAATCTATGAGCAGAGGATTGCAATATCTAACTCACACAATGCCAGCTATAGAAAATGTAGTTGGAATTGTTGCAAGATTTCAAATTGATCCTAGAGAGGCACATTATGCAGCAGTCAAAATGATATCTAGTGTCATGTCCCCTTTTCAAATAATTAAAAATAATAATCTTTTCTAAGGTAGGCAGGCCAAAAAAGGTGAAGTTTTGGAAAAATGGGATAATATTTGGAAGCTAATGGACTAATAAATAAAAATTATTAGTAAAATATGTCTTATTAACCCCTCTTGGACGTGAGTTAGGGTTATGCCCTCTTTTAAGGGGTTTGGAGGCATTTTGGGCTCATTCCAGAACTTGATTTTTGCTCATTTCTTTGTTGTTCTTCAAAGGCTGCCAAACCTATGGAGAAGGAGCCCTAAGAATGGGAGTTTGAAGTTTTTCAAGAAGGATAAAGATGGTAATTTGAAGCCATTCTATGTGCATGCTCATGTAGAGTTTGCCTTTGTGCTGAACAGTGTAGATTTGTGGATTTTTGGGCGTGTTTTTTTGTAAGAGTTTGGTGTTTCAGGTTGAGTATTTCATATCAGTTTGGGTTGCTGCTGTATATCAGAGATTTAGATGTTAAAATAGAGCTGAATATATGTATTTTTTCATGATTATACTTTTGTGATAGATTATCAGTGCTTTTGTGGCATTTTTGACTATTTTGTGTTGTTTTCAGGAGCCCGATGAGCATTGTTTTTGTCCTCCATTTGAGAGCTATTGTGTAAATGTTATATAGATCTGGAAATGTCATTTTGTAGGCTGTTATTCTAAGAAAATTTCTATAAAAAATGTCTAGTTTCAAATTTGTTAATAATATGGGAAGCTGTGATGTTTTTGGCACTATTTCCGACATACCCGATTTGGGGGTTTATTGAGAAATTGGTGGATTTTTGAAATATTGGTTGTTTGATCTTAAAGATTTTATTAGAGGCTTGAAATATCATATAAAATAAGTAAAGGGAAATTTTAGTGGTATCAGAGCTATGATCTTGCTAGCTTGAGGGTTTGTAGAAGTTTGCATGTTCGTTTTGATAACAACCCAAATCTTGCATGTCTTAATTTATGGTTGCATGTTGCTTCTAATCAGCTGCATGTCAAAATCTATGGTTGCATGCTACTTCTAATCATTTTCATGTTAGTTCTTGGTGTTTGAAGAAGTTATAACCTATTGGGGTTACACTCTACTTTATCGAGAATGGACAGGTATAGTACAGAGTCTCAGAGGACACGATCTTGGACAATAGATATCCAGAGTCAGAACAGTAGAAAGGATGGTTATTTAGACATTCGAGATAAGCTTAGGAAAATAAGCCATGACATGTTTGAATAGTTGGTTGAGCACCACCATATGATGAATGACATGTTTTTCGACCCAGCTAAGGTGGATAAGTTGACTGGATTTCTATTTGGTAGATTTTCTCACAGGGCAGATGACACAATTACCAAGAACTTGCATGAGGAGTTTGAGAAACTAGCTTATAGCTAGGTAGACATCTCAGATTCTACTCTGCCACAAGATGTAGTGGGTCTAGATGATGATTATGAGGATTTTGTGTGCATGATGGTGAGATACCTGATAGAGATGAGCAGACATTGAGCATTCATTACTTTGCTGAGAAAGAGTACTAGGCACAGTTATATGCTTCATCACATGAGCTTGAGGCAAGTAGTACTTCACATGATTTGTCCAGCCAGCTAAAGGTTAACAAAGATAGTATTGTGAATTCATTATCTCATCATGACAGGATGTGGGATATGATAGAGGATCACATTTGAATGATTCAATTATAGGGTAGACATAAGGGAGTTCAGGCAAAGCCTTCTTGTGTTGACTTACAAGCGATTAGGGAAGGAATGGAAATGATGAAGCTGAGTTATTTACATCTTCTATCATATCATGACCATCTTCCTAGCCTTGTTGGAGACTATTCAAATGCCTTAAGGAGGAAGGAGGAGGAAGTTGACAGGATTTCTCATGAGCTTGAGGATACTCGAGCTTCTTTGGTGAATACTCCATTGGCATTACAAGACTGGGAGAGACATGTGGATAAGCATGGCATGTAATTGAGTTTAGTTTCATCTTACACTCATGATACTCAGCTTTCTACGAATGGTAGATCATATGTGGAAATTAATAATGTTGCGGGTTCATCTTGCATTCACATCCAAGATATAGGGACAATGTTAGACAAGTATGTGGAATTCGTTGGTATTGGTCATATTACCTAGGTGAGGAGTTTGCTTGAGTTACCAGTTGATTATAGTTTATAGATATGGACTCAAGATTGTTATATTGGCATTTGGGATTCAGTTGACTCGAAATCTTTAACACTTTTTTGTAGTAGTGATTGTTTGGGTGCTATCATGGATTTGATTAGTAGATTGCACGGTGTTGTCTTTTCTTGTGCTAGGAGCTTATCCGATGTTGGTATTAGTTTTTATACGCTGGTGTTGGGCTTTGTTCATATATCCAGTTGACCATTTTTGCTGGAATGTGTTGATGATCTTTCATATTTGGTAGTGTGTACAAATGAGTCTTAGGATCATATTGGCATTGATGACATCCAGGAGGATGTAGTGGGTAGTTTTGAAGACTTAGTTTCCTTGGTGGTTTCTTTTGGTACAGAGGAGTTGGATAGCAGTGCTATAGTTTTTAATACTTTGTATGTTGATATGAGCTTTGGAGTTGATTCGCATGATATGGATGGTAATACTCTAGAGACCAAAAACCTTGAGGATACTCCTTTAGATAGTGCGTCAGAGGAGGTTTGTAGGATACAGTCTTGCCAGTGCCATCATGTGTCTAGTCAGTTGAGAGTTAGTGAGTGAGATATTGGTATTGCTTGCCATCATTTTGATATTGTTCGTCAATTGTTAGCAGTTTATGGATGGGGTTCTCCTACTAGTGATGAGCAGGGAGGCAGTTATCTTTCCTTGACAGAGTTCAACTCTTTATGGGAGGCTTTCCAGATTTTGAGACAGGATGATAGAGATTATCTTATGGAGTGGGGTAGTACATCATACAAAGCATTGTTGGCAAAGGAAGATGAGGTGAGTGAGCTCACTTAGCAGCTTGAGGTGACTTCTGAGATTCTTGAGAGTACACAATTGGCTTTGAAGGGGTCACAGTTTCATTTGGCTAAGGTGACCATGGAGTTAGAGCAACTACAATCTTTACCAAATTCTGTACAGTTACAAGCTGTGATGTCTGGTGATCTGAGGATGTCCATGTTCGAGATTGTCAAAGATAGTGGAGGTGGGGATGCATCCATCCTTGATACTAACATTGGCATATTGGGTTCATCCCCACTAAAGTTAGGTTCAGTTGAGTTGGGTACTACAACATATTTTTGTGGTATGCTTAACATGGTGGTGACCTCTAGTACTAATGGCATGAAAATTAGAGATGTTGTATTAAAGACCATGTGTGATGTTGGTGAGCTGACAGTTGGCATGGTTCCTGCTAGTAATACTACTCCCTTGGTGATGTCTTCAGAGGTAGTAGTCAGCTCCAACTTGGTTAGTGATCAATTACAGTTAGTTACATCTGGATTGCAATCTGAGCCACTGACTGAGATTGGTGCATTCTATCAACATTACATTGTGAGGTATGCTCATCAATTAACCTTTCATGACCATGATGAGATGATGATACAGAGATGTACTTTGGTTCCTAGTGCTTATCATCAATTATGGGATAGTTTGACACCTCGGGATAAGAGTTGTGATGGGCATGACATGGTGATAGGTTTTGCAGTTGATAGCTTGATAATACATGACTTAGAGTAGGAGTTTTGGAGTGATGCTTTAGCAGGTGTTGTTATTGATTCTACTCCTTTGGCTATGAGATCTCCTGACTTAGCTGGTGATCAATCACAGTGGGTTGTATCACTTGTTCATGGTGAGTTTTTGACTGAGGTTGGTTTTTTCTATCAACATTATATTGCAAGGTATGTACATCAGTTAGCATTTGATCCTTGTGTTGAGGAGTTGATGGCAGGAAAATTTGGTTTGGGTTCCATTTCTTTCTATTTATCTTGTGATGGCTTTTCACCATCAGAGGTGCATGGGAGTTATGGTTATGAGATAGTGGCTAGTGATCTACAAAGTTGTGTTGACTGCAGGAGTTGTACAGTGTGTGGATTCTCCATACTTGGTACAGTTTCATTTGGGAGCATTCACCATTGTTGCAGAGTTGGATTGTACATTCTGTATAGGTCAGTGGAATGCGTTGATGGTATTTACTGTGTTGGTAGTTTTATTTGTCCACTTTACTTGAGTTTTGATGTTCTAAGATTTTGTATCTCATGGGTTTCTGACTATGGAAGTTGTGACTTTGGAGTTTCGTTGAGCAGTAATTGTCAGTTTGATTATGGATTCCTCTTTGTTATATTGCAGAGGATATTGTAGGAGCCTGTGTTAATTGACAATAGTATAGTTCATGACTACATTTTGGATCCAAGTGGATTGATTGGTTTATTGTTCAGCCATTGCTTGAGGACAAGCAATATTTGTAAGGGGAGGACTTGTCATGTCCCCTTTTCAAATAATTAAAAATAATAATCTTTTCTAAGGCAGGCAGGCCCAAAAAGGTGAAGTTTCAGAAAAAGGGGATAATATTTGGAAGCTAATGGACTAATAAATAAAACTTATTAGTAAAATATTTTTTATTAACCCCTCTTGGACATGAGTTATGGTTATGCCCTCTTTTATGGGGTTTGGAGGCATTTTGGGCTCATTCTAGAACTTGATTTTTGCTCATTTCTTTGTTGTTCTTCAGAGGCTGCCAAACCTATGGAGAAGGAGACCCAAGAATGGGAGTTTGTAGGTTTCTAGGAAGGCTAAGGATGGGATTTTGAAGCCATTCCATGTGCATGCTCATGTAGAGTTTTCCTTTGTGCTGAACAGTGCAGATTTATGGATTTTTGGGTGTGTTTTTTTGTAAGAGTTTGGTGTTTTTGGTTGAGTATTTCATATCAGTTTGGGTTGCTGCTGTATATCAGACATTTAGATGTTAAAATAGAGCTGAATATATGTATTTTTTCATGATTATACTTATGTGATAGATTATCAGTGCTTTTGTGGTGTTTTTGACTATTTTGTGTTGTTTTCGGGAGCCTGATGAGCATTGTTTTTGTCCTCCATTTGGGGGCTATTGTGTAAATGTTATATATATCTTAAAATTTCATTTTGTAGGCTTCTATGCTGCTTAAATTTCTATAAAAAATCTCCACTTTCAGAATTGTTAATAATATGTGAAGCTGTGAAGTTTTTGGCACTATTTCCGGCATACCCGATTTGGGGGTTTATTGAGAAATTGGTGAATCTTTGAAATATTGGTTGTTTGATCTTAAAGATCTGATTAGAGGCTTGAAATATCATATAAAATCAGTAAAGGGACATTTAATTTAGATATTTAAAAGGAACATTAGAGTTTGGATTGTGGTAAGATAGATCTAATCATTTTAACACAAGTTCTTATACTGATGCTGATTGGGTAGGCAATATGGATGACAGAAACAACACTAGCGGTGGGACCTTCTTGGAGTAATATTTGATTCCTTTCTATGAAAGAAGTATGATTGTACATCAAAAATTATAGTGGAAGTAGAATATGTTGTAGTAGTAAACAATTGTAATCAAGTTGTTTGGATGAGGCAAATACTGAAGGATATAAGGATAGAAATTAGTGAGCCTCTTTCCATACATTGTGCCAACACATGTACAATAAATATTTCTAAGAGCCCAACATTGCATTTGAAGAGCAAGCATATTTCTATTAAGTATCGCATGTTGAGAGAGAAAGTTGCAAAAATGGAAATTAGATTGGAGTATGTGAGCACAAAAGAGAAGATTGTGGATATATTCACTAAGCCTCTTCTTAAAAAGAATTTTGAGTATTTGAGAGGTATGCTAGGGGTTATGCCCCTTCCTACATTAGAATAGAAGATGCAAGAGTGCATCAGTCCAATGTAATAGAGCACTATTATTTGTTTGGACTAAATGTTGATGCTTCAATATGGGGGAGTATCTGTGATGGACAAAGTCATCTAAGGCTCTTGTTGGATGTTATTTTGAACAATGTCTTTGGACACTTGAGCTAGTAAGAACTAGTTGTTGTAGAGTTTGATGGTTGTTGAAACCTTTGACATTTATGTCAATGAGGGAGAAGTTCTACATGAAAAACATCATGAGGAAGTACAACATGTTTGGAAGACGTACAACATGAAATGACAATTTTATAGAAAACAAATTGAGGCATATCAATGAGGGAGAATGATTGATGAAGAGGATTTGAAAAGAAGGATGAAAAAAGTGTTTTGTTGGTATTCTTTGAACTAGATATTTTTCATCTATGTTGCCATTAATGCCAAAGGGGGAGAGTGTTGAGAGATTGTTGGAAGCATGATTGCTGATGATATTTCTATTGGGGAGTATTATAGATATGTTACCATGATGATATGTTACATTAATGATTGATTTTGTCATTAGCTTCAACCTAGTAGTTTTCTATGGTATCTGACAGAAGAACAATGGAAAGATCAAGTTAGTACGAATGTCTAGTTGAGTATTCTAACTATCTAAGGTTATAGGACATAATTCTAAATATCAAGTCAATGCAGTTAACGTTGAAAGAAGAAATGATAAGTATGGAAGAAGAAATGTAAGTTTTGGTGATGTATGTTTGGAGATAGAGTTTACAAAGGCATGTTTTGGTAAACATTTTATATCTCTTAGCAGAGTTGTTATTCTAAGAATTAAGGTTGAGGATATGAAGAAGACATGTTGGTGATGACATGGCTAAGTTTTGTTGTCATAATATCACATGTACAGAAAGTTATTCAAGTTAAAAGGTATAAGACTAATGTTATTGCTAAGTGTAACATGTTCTTTATGTGGTCCTATAATGATTAATTGAGAAGTTCTAATAGATGACTTAGGGAATTATTTTATGGACTCAGTATAAAAGAAGGACATTTTCCTTTATCATGGAGTATGGTAATGTATGGAATTGTATTGGTGCAAAGTGATTATAAGAATCAGAGAAAGCATAATGAAAAGCTAAGTAGAGCAGAGTAGAAGTAAAGGAAACTTCATTATCGAGGTTTTTCTAAGTGATCTAAGGTTTGATGTTTTGATCTAAGGTCTATGACTTGGTCTACAAGGCATCACAATGATTGGTTCAGTTGACAGAACAAAGGAAAGAAGAACATAATAGTAAATTGCATGTTTTAGTAGTGAGGTCTTCTTGTAGTTGAAATTACATGTTTGGGCAGTGGGGTCTTCCTGTAATATACATTATACTACAACTCCTAATAAGGTTTGCATAGCTCCTAATAGAGTTGGAATCTTGTAACAGGGATTCAAAGTCTCCTAATAGGGATTGATATGTACTAAATATTCTAATAGACTCCTAATAGGGTCCATCCTCTAACGAGGAATATTTATATTAGTACATCATCTTGTGGGCATCATTCCTACCAGGATTTTCCCTATGATCAAGGGTTTTCCTAGTAACCATATCTTGTGTAATTGGCTATGTACATCTTTCTGTAGTTATTGTTTACTTTGGTTGAATGGTTAAGTTTGTTTAAAGAAGATAAATGTTTTAATTGTTGGATAACTAATTCACCCACCCCCCCTCTCTATTATCTTGGTGGACTATTGTTTCTAACACAATCATCAATGTTAGGGTTACGTAGGACTAGGCTAGATACAATGAATCTACCCACTTCTCCATTTGGTTGCTCTAGAAACTTCTTCTACAATCTTCCTTTTATTCTTCTCAAAATAGTTTACCTAGAATTTTGTGCTACTAGCTCATCATAGTTATCTTCCACATGCTTCACATAATTCAAAAAAAAAAAATAGTTGAATTAGACTTGTCAAATCTTTGATTTAACATTGCTTGCTATCACTTGACATCTATATTATTCTATCACTAGACCAACACTAGTTCACTCAGAAAATGTTAAAGTTTATTGATGCTTGGCACCAACTAAACTTTAGTTAGCATATACTAAAAATCACTTGGCTTGCACTATTTTCCATTTTTCTTGGCACCTTTTATTTTTCATTCATCTTCTATTGATTTCTACTTAACATACACTAACTACTTGATAAAGCTTTGCATACACTTTTCTTACTTGATCTTCTTCTAGTCTTAACTTGAGTAATCTTTCATTTCAAATTTTAAGTAGATAAATAATACACTATAGTATTGATGTGTTTCTTGGTCTTTGTGATTCCTATACATACAAAATAACACAACCATTCTATAGGTGCTATTATTATCTCCTCTTTTCAAATCCTCTTCACCAATAAACTAAATGATAGCTTTAAGACCAAAAAGTAATTTTCTCACCAGCAAGTAGTAGTTTTGAAATTATTGACAAAATAATGATTGTTCCATTACATGTTCTTCACTCCAAAACAATCTTATATCAATAATATCCCTCTTTGGCATTGATGGAAAACCAATACCAACAACAATACCAAAAGGAAAATAAATCTTTGAAATGTATCCCCCTATTAGAGTAGTATATGTCCTTCCTCTATGTAGGCTAATGCAAGATATTTCAAGTTCCTTTACTACTTCCTCTTTCTTGTAACTCTCTCCTTATAGTATCTCTCTCTCTTTTTGATATCTAGGTATCCATCTCTCTCTACATTTATATCTCCCTATATTTACTTATCCCTCAGTCTTATATCTCCCTCTTTGACAACATTGCCAAAGACTTTTCATTTCTATATGTAAATATAATCAAGTCCAGGTTCTCCCTCTACTACCTTTCATGTGATCATATCATTTCAATTCATCTCATTCATTACTTTAGGCAGCTCCTAAATTAATATCCACTACATCAAGTTGTAAAATACAACATTCATCTTAGTTGATGCAAAGAACTACTCATGCTTCTTAAGTATCTTTGGATGAGGGTATCACCCATAGCTAACCTCTAAGATATTTGTGTGTATGCTTAGGTAAATCTTTTGTAAATATATCAGCTATCTGTTCTTTTGTATTCACATATTCCATCTTTATTTCTTTGTCTTGAACTAACTCTCTCAAGTAATGATACTTGATTACCATGTGCTTAGTCTTTGTATGAATCATAGGGTTCTTTGATATATTTATAGAACTTGTATTATCATAATAAAGTACCAAAGGTTCAATGATTTCCTCCTTCATACCTTTGAGTAGTTGTTTGATCCATACCACATTTATGAAATTTACTGCAGCAACCACATATTTAGCTTCAGTAGGAGATTGAGATATGCAATTTTGTTTCTTGCTGATCTAGGTGACCAACCTCTTTCCAAAGAAAAATTCTCTATTGCTTGTACTCTTTCTTCATCAATGTTTCCAACCCAATCAATATCTATATAGGCTACTAACTCAAAATTTTCATTTTTCTTATAGTATAAACCATAGTCTTCTATTTGTTTAACATATCTTGTGATTTTCTTAACATCCATAAAATGATTCTCCTTGGGATTTGTAGAGAATCTTGCAACAATCCCAATAGCTAATTCAATGTTAGCTCTTCTATGTACTAGATATTGCAACTTCCCAATCATAGACCTGTACAATGTTTAAATCACATAAATAGAATCATCATTCTTTGATAATTTGTGTCCTATCACCATTGTTGCACTAACTACTTTTGAATGTTCCAATACAAAAAAAATCAATATTTCCTTCACATACTTAGATTGAGTGATGTATATATCATATTTCATCTAATAGACTTGCAAGCCACAAAAGAACTTGATTTGTCCAAACATAGACATCTCAAAAATTAATTTTTTATTTCATTTGCAAATGCCTTACATAATCCATCTTGACCTCCAAATATGATATCATCAAAAAAAATTTTAGCTTGTGAAATACCTTTATCTCCTTGTATCTTCAAGTATAGATTTTTGTTATCATTAGTCTTCTCAAAAATAATCTTCACAAGATAATTGTGAAGCCATCCATACCTTTCTCTTGGGGCTTTCCTTAAACCATATAAATTTGTGTGTAATCTACATACCATGTTCTTATTGTTAGCATCAATAATTCCTTTTGTCTGTTCTATATAAACATTTTCTTCTAATATGTCATTCATAAATGTTGACTTCACATCCATTTGATAAAATTTAAAACCTTTGTATACAAAGTAAGAAAGTGGAGTTCTTACTCATTCCAATCTTGCAATAGGGGAAATGTTTCTCCATAGTCTATTCATTCTTATTTATGTGTACCCTTTGCAAACTAATCTTACCTTATTTATTGTGACTTCACAATTTTCATTTAACTTGTTTCTATACACCAACTTTATTCTAATCATATTCTTGTCATCTTGTCTAGGAACTAGAGTTATGTCTTATTCTTCTCAATCTGTTCAATCTCTTCTCTCATGGCTTTACTCTAGTCCTCATTTTCTAAGGCATCTTCCACTGTCTTAGGTTGATGCATGCTCAAAAAATATGTATCACTTCTTATCTCATTTCTTGTCATTTGTCTAGCATCTTTAGCTCCAATAATTTCTTCAATGAGGTACTGTCTTTTGACATACTTTGACAATATTGGTTATTCTTTCCTTTCTCTAATAGATTTGTCAACTTCTAAATCACTAAATCAGAAAGAGTCTCATCTTCTATTTGTAACTTGGCTCCTAATTATAACTCGATTCCTAAAAGTAACTTGACATTCATTATATGTGACTCAACAGTCACTAAAACTTGTTGTTTATTTACAACTTAGTTTACAATATCTTCATTAGCAGACATACATTCACAAAATTATACAAATTATTTTTACTCTTTAGGTTTCTTCATAGATTGAACCTCATGTACTTCTATATATTCATCAAACATCACAATTGCACTTTCCACAACTTTTTAAGTGTTAGTATTTAAACACTTATAAGCTTTACTTCTTGTGGAATGACCAAGGAATATACTTTTTTTACTTTTACCATCTAATTTATCATTCCTAAAATCCTTAAGAATATAGCACTTGCTTCCAAATACCTTAAAATATTTTACATTGGGTGAGTATGCATACCATATTTCAAAAGTTGTTGAATGAGTACCTTTCTTGACTTGTACAAAGTTCAAGGTATAAACAACTATACTTAAAAATTCTCTCCAATATTTCAAAGAGAAATTCTTCTCCATCATGAGTTTCCTACAATAGTCCTATTGTGAATCAAAATCAAAGCCCTAATTTTGAGCACCATTAAGAAAATCAAGCCATTAAGCACATTTTGATGCACGTGTACTCGGCTATCCTCTTGAGTCCTATGAGGTGTTTAATGTTTCTAACACCATGCATTCAATATTTCTATGTGATCCATGATGATAAATTTTCATTTTGAGTCATTTTGTGAAGTCTTGTTTTGAGCTATGTCTAATTCTACATTTCTATCTAAGTGTCAAACAACGACAGGAGGTTGTATTTGCATTTGAATATCTTGCACCGAGTAATGTTTCATGACTCACTACTTTGGTAATGTATAGTGTCCATAATATAGAGGCTATGATTTATATTTTGAGTCATTTTGAATACATTTAACTAGGTTTTGAATCCCTTAAAGTTGGTTGTTTATTGAAGTCATGCTGATGCAATTTATTATGAATTCTGGGAAGCCCTATTTGACTTATTATAACTTTGACCTAGTTTACTGATATGATAAAATTCCTTTTGCATTGCATTTTAGAGGTCAAATACTTTATACATTTCAATTTTGAGCTTATGAAAAATCCATTTGATCAATTTTCAAATGCAATTCCAAACAGAATTTCAAACTTTTTACTGGTGTTAGTAGATGCAGATTGGTCAGTACCCCTATTCGTGATGTCATCAGTTGAGATCCATGATAGGTGAGATTGAATGGATTATACCACTATCTTTTACTCTAAAAATATTTTAAGTGTTCCAATTTTCAAGTCTTGAAAAATCCGTTTGCACACTTTCCAAGGTCCATTCCATTTGCAAAAACCACTTTTCTATCAAGTGTTTCTAGTCTGCAAATTCTAGTAGCCTACTTTAACCCCTTGCCAACTATGCCCTATTATTCATCATGAGCCCTAATCGCATATTCATTTCCTCCTCATTATATTGAACCAACACCCCTATTTTTTTTCCCTCAACTCTTACTTTACCTAGTTGTTGAACCCAAATTTGAATGTGATTTATTGTTTTTTGACGAGTTTTCTTGTAGGTAATTCTGAGAGGGCAACTTCGATAGTCAATATCTCTTGACTGAGAATTTTTCATGAGACAAAACTCAATATGGTAGGAGTATACAGAATAGAGAATCAATATGTTCATTTTTAGAGCCTGATTAGGTGGTTTGGTCAATTTTTTAAGGCTAGTCATAGGACCTTTTGGCACTAAAATGATAGTTGGTAGTAAAGGATAAAAATGAGTTTTTAAGGATAATTCAATGCTTGATTTTTATTTCAGTCAGCTTGAAGATCTTAGTAGATCAACTTGAGGATTTAGTTGTTCAAAAACATATTTTTTTTAGCTGAACCCATTTAAGGCTCGACTGATTCCATCAGATAAGTGTAGCAATGGGAAATTGAAAATCTCCAATTTGAAGAAACCATGTGAGGTCTTTATGAAATATGGTTGTCTCACAATGGTAAAAATTCTAGTAGCAAGGATTTGAGAGAAATTTTTTTGAGGTTTTCCATATTCAAAGATAATGTGAGATTCATTGATGAGATCAACCAAAGGAATGGTTCTTACAAGCTTAGGCTCAAGAAGTTTCCTATCTTAGCAACCAAGAATTCAAGGCTACTAATATTGGTTCCTGGATTAAACAAAAAGGATGGTGAAAGGAAGCCTTTCTCATATGCAAATGCAAATACAATGGCACTTCCTAGGTCTGTGGAATGGAGGACTCATGGATTATGCCTTCAAGTTTATCATAGAGAATGGTGGATTCAATACTAAAGGAGATTATCCTTACACTACAAAAGATGGTCAATGTGACATATCTAAGAAGAATTCTCATGTTGTTGTGATCGATGGGTATGAAGATGTCCCTGTAAAAAGTGACAAGGATCTAATGAAAGCATTGGCTCACCAACTAGTATCAGTTGTCATTGAAATAGGGGGTCTCGAGTTTCAATTTTACTGGAAGGGCATGCTCGGTAGAGAATTTGACACCAACCTAGATCATGGAGAGGTTGCTATTGTGGATGAGTTTGGGAATCATCAGACATCAAAAATGGCATGATATGATTTAGAATGCCTTAGATGTTGATGAAATGAAAAAGTTGAATAGGATGCTAATTGATCTCACTAGACAGCTTTAGAATGAGTCAAAAATTAATTCTCAAACATTGTAAATGAAAAGTAAAAGAAAACAAAAAAAGGATAAAAAATGATTACTTTATAATCCTTCTAATTCCTTTCATGACGTCTCGTTCAGACATAGCCCATACTCCATTCATGTTTTGACCAAACCTTAAAACATTCATGCAAAAATGTCAAATACTCATAGGATGAGCTTCATGCAGGAGAAAACTAGTGACATGAGATGGAGGTAGACTACGTTAAAGAGGGAATTGCTCCACACAAAGAAGAAAATCATTTGCTAAAGAGGAAACTATTCATTCTTCCCATTTTTATCAACAACGGTAATGTATAGAAGAAATGGATGGTAGCAATTAAGAAGCCATTGCATCGAGCATCCATGTCTGACTGCTAAGTTCAGTCCACATCTAAAAATTCACCTTGCAAGAGGTAATTTAGTGTAGCTGGTGAAGGGGACATAAAACCTTATTAATTTTTCCCATCTTGACTCCACGCTATCACCAGAGGTAAATACAAATTGAAGAATGCATGGGAGGAGTTTTTGAAGAAGAGGGCATCTTTCCTCAAATATGACGTTCCTTGCACATTTACAAGCTCGCAAGCCATAGCTATTAAAAGAAGTTCACATGTATAAAAAGGCACACCCACACCATTAGTATGAGGAGTACACGTTGAAAGAAGACGTCAAAGTGCTAGTCAAGGTCGCCATCAGAAGGAGAAAAAGTACTTGGGCACTGGTCGACATCACCATTAGAAGGAGAAAAAGTACTTAGGCACAGAGGAAGTCACATGTAAAGCAGATGCAGGGGAAGACATAATGAGGAAGTCGCAGAGCTACTAAGGAAAGCACACAAGTAGTAGGGGAGTCCCACTCATACATGCAACAAATGCATGGAAGCTTCCACAAAAAACACTCACAAAGTCACATAAAAGAGGAAGATAGTTCAAAGTGTTTGTCCAACATTGACCAAGATTGGGGATATTATGTTGTTTAAATACAACAACAGTCATATACTTAGCTATGTTAAAGATACATGCTTTTGGGAAGTTGTGGCTTGTGGAGGGGCCCACCGTGGATGACCAATTGGGTGCCAAAACCAAAATTTTGAACAGTTGCATTGATGGAAGGAGAGTTATTGGAAAGTGTTTCCAAAAAATGTGATCACAAGAAAAGCACCAACAAAGTTAAAAAATTTAGCAAGGCACTATGTTTCCACTAAAAAAAGATGAGGTTTTCTGATAGAAACATAGTGACCTATAGAAAAAACTTAGAAATTTGGTAGGGAAGTTGTGGGACCTAACAGCAGTAATGTGGGAAAATTACCATCTAACAAGTGGTAGCTAAGAACAATATGTGCAATGATTGGATGCTGATGTTGAATTTTGACCAACCGCATGATGACAAGTAGCACTATATGGTGAGAAAATCTAACGATACATAAGATGGTGACATGTGGCTCATCTAATGATTGTCATTATGTTGCCAAGACAAAGATGCATGATGGATAACATAGCGACATGGCAACCCAATAAAAAGTTGACACATGGTAGTGAGTTGGCGGTAAGATGGAAAAATCCAACACTGACATGAGGTAGAGGCTTCATATGTGGTAGGCTTTGACATGGCAGAGAGTGACACGTGTCATGAGGTCATTATGTCACTAATGACATGGTAGAATGTTGACTAGGATAGCGACATAGTGATTCATGATGTGGCACAATGACATGGCATGTTGATGTGGAAAAATAAAGAACAAATGGAATGATGTCATGTGATGTCCAGGTGGCAGGTGTCAGGTGACTGAGTAGGATTGTACCAATAACAAGATGACACGTGTCAAAAGGGTAGTCAATCAAGTTTGACCTAGATAGAAAAAAGAGAGAAATTTCGAAAAGGCATAAATTTTAATATTTTATTACTTTTTCCTCATGGGTCTGATTTTAAATAAAGTTTGAATTTACCATATAGTTCAAACTTTATAAAGGGTCATTTTTTTGTAAAATGCTATGCAAAGCAATGAACAAGAGCCTAAATTTCAAATGGCCACCATAAGGGCATTTTTTGTTCAAAATAGGCACTTCAATATACCTTTGGAACTGAGAGGAAAAGAACTTTTCAAATATGGAGTTAGTTTTTGCACATGTGCTCACCAGTTCAGCCTATAAGTGAATTTTTAATTTTTAAGACATTCTCAGAAGAAGGGGTAGATTTTTCCATTAAGCATTAAAATTGGTTAGAGGGCTGATGTAAAAGACCATTGAAGCCTAAATGTGGAGAAATGTAATTCTAATAAGTTTTTGTTTCCTTTAAAGGTCATTTTAACTAATTTTGTTTCCTATGTTTTAATTTGGCATTGGAAATTAGTTACTCTTTCCAATCAAATATCTGAATCACGTTATGCTTTTAGGAGGCAAAATGGTTAAAGATTTGATATATAGTTGTAGAGAGAGATTAGAGAGATTATTTTCACTATTAGAAGAGGATTTTCAAGTTGACACATGTCATCTTCACAATAGATCCAAGAATTCACTTTCCTCTGTATCTTTCTCTTTCTTTCTCCATTGTAGGGGTTCCAATTTTGAGGAGAAAAATTATTCACTACTAAGAGACCATTATTTCAGCAATTTCTCTTGTATGAACAATTGTAGTGAAGATAAATATAGAAAGTTCAAATCTATTAGGTTTTTCTATGTTTTGATTTCATGCATATGAATGAATAATTTCAAGGAAATGAATACAGTTGATTAGAAATGTCTTTAGTTTCATATTGATTCTCGTCTCCTTCCTCTACTATCCACAACATTTTATGTTTAAGAACAAAGAGCTTAAACTCAATTGCAGTCCCGTAAGGTTGTATGTCTGGATAAGTTTTCTATTGGAACAAAGAGTCAAGTAAATGCTTATTTACCTTGACAAGGTTGTAGGTTTCATCGGGAGGATATTTAGTAAGTAGTGAGATCTTTATGAACATAGATGTATATTTACAAGGTGAATGGATAGATTAGATATCTGAATATATGAATATGTTTTAGGTATCTATATGTATGTGTTTAATTCATGGAATTGCCCAATAGATAAGGCATTGATCAGCTATAGGATCATTTGTTTGTACTACTATGTATTTGGGGTTTTGTTGAACTCAACATCATTAATCAAATGCTTTTCCCTCACTCAGATTATGAATTGCATTGATTTGCATCTAACTAATGTTGATCTATGTTTTTACATGAGTTAATAAGAGAAATAAGGGTTTCATCTACTGATTACAGATTCAAGAATATGTTTAACACTTGTACCAGATAAATTGAATTTTAGGTCCACCAGCTTAGGTCTTGTAGAGCCTGAAGTGAAGAAGGGGTTTAGCCTTATAGTTCACCTGGTGTCTGAAATGACATCTTAAGGATGGGAGTTAGCTACCCCTAGATGTTGTTCTCATCGGGGTAATTTGAAACTTGTAGAATTCCAAAACAACAACAAAATGATGATTCTATTGGGGAAGTATTGAATCTGAATGATAGATAGACCTTGAGAATTTATAAAGGAGATTCAATATAGTAGGAGAAGTGCATGAAAAAATTGTAGGAGTAAGTTCTTTGATGTGTTTTTCTAGTTTTCTTATTCAAAATGTCATGCACCCTAGCGATGCTATGTTCAAGATAGTAGTAGCTTTGAAGGATTGAATGCAGATTGTGTTGCTACTAAGTTTTATTTTCTATCAATTCAGTTGGTTGTGGTTTTCAAAATACTATTGTAAGAGTCATAAATGTTTAAAGTTGGTTTCTCTCATATAAGTGTTTAAAAATTTGCAAGTTCTACAACTTGAAAGTTCAATTCAGATTTGTCATGTATGAATCATGTTTTAAATCTTTCTCACAATCATGAGTAGTGACTCTCAAAGAGATCTCTGTACTAGTGTGGACTGGTTACATATAATTTTTTTTAGGACATTTCAACTTAACTATGTATATATGAAAGTTATGCTAAGTTTTAAGCAAGAAGAGGGATATTTAAGTTATTGAATGATGAGTTTTAAAGTGTTGGTTGATCTACTATCACAAAAAAAATTTAAATGTTAAAATGAATCATAGCAGTGATTTCATTTTGTTCTCCTAAAGGAGATGGTTCTATAAGGATTTGATCAGTGGTGTGAAGAATTCAAATCAGCACCTATGCCAATTAGCAGGTCAAAGGTTTTAGCATCAACATGTGAGGTACTTTCCACTTTCATGTGATTTTATTAACATGAAATTAAGATTTACAATTTTTTTTCCATCAAATGGTATTTTTAGCACTAAGTAGGAGATTGGTTTGGTACATTTCAACATACTTTGTGAGAGATAGATTTAACAAAAGTGTTTTTAAGTTTTGAAGTATGTTTGAAGCTTTGAATTGGTAGAAAGAATTCCAAATATACTAGAAGTAATGAATTATGAAAGTAATTATGATGAATGAGGTTTAAATTTGTTAGAAATGTCAAATTTCCCTTCATCAAGTATGCAACTAGTTAGTGAGAATTATAGATCTATTTCTACCAAGAGATATATGCCATTATGTTTCGATCATATTCATGGTTTCCCAAACCCTATGCCTTATAACCTCACAAATCATTTTCCTAAATTCAGTGGGAACCATGAAAATTCAGCTAGTCATCATGTTCAGTAGTTCAGTGAATTGGTTGGTGATTCTAAAATTGTTCATGAAGACGTTCATATGAAGTTGTTTGTTCAGAATTTGGAAGGTGATGTTAGGGATTGGTTTTCCTTCCTACCAACATGTTCAATTTCATCTTGGGATGATTACTTTTAGAATTCATGAAGTAATTCATGGAAAGAGTAAGCATCTCTGATTATTTTGATAAGTTTTTGAAAATTCAAATCAGGAATGGTGAGTTAGTTCTTGAATTTAATATCAGATTTGCAAAAGTTTTAAATGAAATTTGTGAAAAGTATAAGTTGGATGATCAAGTGATTTTAGTGGTTTATCTTGATGCATTTGATAAAAAGATGAGTTATCTATTAAGAGATAAAGAACCTGAGACTTTGCATCAAGCATTCATGATGACAATAGAGATTGAGAATAACATAAAGTAAAAATTAACCCAAAGTCACTTCTCTAGGAATGTTTTCTGGCAAGATGAGTTGGAAAAGATAGATCAATTTCATTAAGAGTATTTGATTTTAAATCAGAAAATAGATACTACTATTGCTATAAATGATTTGGTTGAAAAATCAGAATTAAAGACATGTGAAGATGAAGTTTCTTTGTTGCAAAGAAAAGATGATTTCATTCTTGCTAAATTGAATGCATATGTTGGTAATATTATAGCCACAAAACATAAAGTTAGTTCACTTGATGAATTATACATGCAGGATTTAAGTTTAGTGATTCATTCTCCCATTGGTGATTTTCTTTATGTTTAAAACAAAATGAATTAGGAAGAGGAAAGTTATTCATCACAATATGAGGATGAAAAGGTTGGAAGTGATGTGAACAACATTGTTGATCTAGTATATAATCAAGAGGCATCATATGAAGCAGATGATGAGAGTGGTTACTTGAATCAAAGTGAGGAAAATTATATTACATGTTCATCTTCATACAAGTATGATGTTGATTGGGAAGAAGAGAGCAATGAGTAAGTGTCTGTATCCAAGTAAAAGTATAATTTCTTCTTCTAAATCTGAAAATGAAAGTGAACTTCCATCTTTGAGTTGTATAAACCAGCATGTAGTTGAAATTTTTGAAGAGGAATTGCGTACAGAGTATGAAGATAAAGGGATTATTTATAAGCACAAATTACCTAATTGTGTAGATAAATGTCTTGAAGATATATGTAGTAGTAACCATACATATACAAATTATTTTGAGGTTAATGCATTAGCACCTAAAGATAATTAGTTTGTAAAAAATTTGAATCACCTTCATGAAAACAATGGAAATAACTTTTATTTATATTCTACATGCTTCGTTGATGGAGTGGATGGTGACTCTTCGTATAGTTTTGATTTTTCTTCACATGCCGAAAGTCTCCATGAAGATGAAATGTGTAGTGAGTTTAAAGAGTATACTCATGCTTTATATGATGAAAATCTTGATGATGATCAGCCATTTTTTTGTCAAAATGTTCCAAGAGAATCCTTGCATGGAGTTATCAATCCATTGTTTGAAGAAGACATGTAAGTTTTGAGAATGAGTTTAATGATGATATATTGTCTTACTGCTATAAGAAATTAGATTATTCTTCTTTCAGATGTGATAGTGAAAATGCTAATGATGTTGCATCTCATGAGATTGATAACAAGGTCTATGATGAAGCTATTATTGAAGATCAACATGTGCCTTATAGTGGGTTTTATGATGAATGCTCTAATATGATGGCTAATCTGTTTGTTGTTTTCAAAGGACCATTTGAAGATTATGGGTTAGTTTTAGATGCTGACATTGATGACATTTTGTGAGTACAAATCTGATTGTTCATTTGAATACAATCTGGCTATACATAAGGATGCATATTTTTAAGGTATGTGTGACCTTTTTCCCCATGTTGAATATGATGCCTTCATATTCGAGATTGATAGTGTGCATGATTTATTTGATGAAGAAGATTTTTAGTTTGAATCTAATATTTTTGAGCATATTGATCAGAACTTTCATGATGAGCAAATGGTTGAAAGTGAACCTAGTTTTTATATGCATTATGAAAGTGAACCTAGTTTTTATATGCCCTGATTTTGTGTACAATTTAAAAAATCAAGCCCTTAAATGCTTTTTGATGCACATCGACCTGGCTATCCTTTTGAGTCCTATGAGGTGTTTAATGTTTCTAACACCATGCATTCAATACATCTATGTGATCCATGATGATAAATTGTTGTTTCAAGTCATTTCGTGAAGTATCATTTTGAGCTATGTCCAATTCTACATTTCTGCCTAAGTGTCAAATGATAGGAGGTTGTGCCTACATTTGAATATCTGGCACCTAGTAATGTTTCATGACTCACTGCTTTAGGAATGTCTAGTGTCCATAAAAAAGAGCCTATGTTTCATATTTTGAGTCATTTCAAATCCATTTGACTAGTTTTTGAATCCCTCAAAGTTGGTTATTTATTGAAGTCATGCTGATGCAATTTATTCTGAGTTCTAGGAAGCCCTGTTTGACTTGTTGTAAATTTGACTTAGTTTACCAAAATGCTAAAATTCCTTTTGCATTAAATTTTATAGGTCAAATAATTGCTACATTTCAATTTGGAGCTTATGATGAATCTACTTGATCAGTTTTCAAATATGATTCCAAACACAACTTCTAGATTTTTTTTGGTGTCAGTAGATGCAGATTGATCGTTACCCCTATTCATGATTTCATAACTTGAGATTCATGATAGGTGAGATCAAATGGATTGTACCACTATGTTGTGCTCTAAAAATATTTTAAGTTTTCCAATTTTTAAGTCTTGATGAATCCATTTGAACACTTTCCCAAGTCCATTCCATTTGCAAAGACCACTTTTTTGTCGAGTGTTTCTAGTCTGCAAATTTGAGTAGCCCACTTTGACTGCTTGCCAACTACACCCTATTATTTTGCATGTGCCCTAATCATAGATTCATGTAATACTCATGAAAATGAACCAACAACCTAGTTTTTGTGCACTCAAGTGTTAGTTTACTTAGTTTTTAAAGACAAATCCGAATTAGATTTATTGTTTTCTAATGAGTTTTCTTGCAAGTAATTCTGAGAGAGCAACTTCGACAATCAATATCTTTTGAATAAGAATTCATCATGAGATGATATTTGATAGGGTAGGAGTATAAAAAATAGGGAATCAATATGTTTGATTCCAGAGCTCGATTAGGTGGTTTGGTCAATTTTTTAAGGCCAATCAAAGGACCTTTTGGCACTAAAATAATAGTTGAAAATGAGTTTTTAGGGATAATTGAATGCTTGATTTTGATTTTAGTCAACTTGAAGATCTGAGTAGATCAATTTGAGGATTTAGTTGTTTAGAAAAAAAAAAAAAAATCGCCTGACCCATTTAAGGCCTGATTGATTCCATCAAATAAGTGTAGCAATGGGAAATTGAAAACCTGCAATCTAAAGAAACCATGTAAGACCTTTATGAAAGATGGTTGTCTCACAATGGCAAAAATTCTAGTAGCAATTATTTGAGAGAAAAATTTATGAGGTTTTCCATATTCAAAGATAATGTGAGATTCATTGATGAGATCAACCAAAGGAATGGTTCTTACAAGGTTAGGCTCAATAAGATTTTTGATCTTAGTAATCAAGAATTCAAGGCTACTGATACTAGTTTGGAATTGAACAAAAAGGATGGTGAAAAGAAGCCATTCTCATATGCAAATGCAAATGAAATATAAATTCCTAGGTCTATGGAATCTAGGACTCATGGATTATGCCTTCCAGTTTATCATAGAGAATGGTGGGATCAATACTAGAGGAGATTATCCTTACACTACACAAGATGGTCAATGTGACATATCTAGGAAGAATTATCATGCTGCCATGATCGATGGGTATGAAGATGTCGCTGTAAAAAGTGACAAGGATCTAATGAAAGTAGTGGCTCACCAACCAGTATCAATCACCATTAAAATAGGGGGCCTCAAGTTTTAGTTTTACTAGAAGGGTGTGCATGGTGGAGAATTTGGCACCAACCTAGATCATGGAGAGGTTGTTGTTTTGAATGAGTTTGGGAATCAATAGACATCTGAAATGGCATGATACTGATTTAGAATGCCTCAAATGTTGATGAAATGAAAAAGTTGAATAGGATACTAATTGATCTCACTAGAAAACTTTAGGATGATTCCAAAATTAATTCTCAAACATTGTAAATGAAAAGTAAGACAAAGTAGAAACAAAGATAAAAAATGATTACTTTATAATCCTTCCATTTCCTTTTATGACATCTTGTTTAGACATAGCCCATACTCCATTAATGTTCCGACCAAACCTTAAAACATTCATGCAAAAATGTCAAATAGTCATAGGATGAGCTTCACACAAGGGAACACCAGTGACATGAAATCAAGGTAGACTACATTGAAGAATAAATTGTTCCATGCAAGGAAAAAACTCACTGGCTAAAGAGGAAACTAGTTGTTCCTCCCATTTTTATCAATAGTGGCAATGTATAGAAGAAAGGGATGGTAGAAATTAAGAATTAGTTGCATTTAGCATCTATGTTTGACTATCAAGTTCACTCCACATCTAACAATCTGCCTTGCAAGAGGTAATTTAGGGCAGCCAATGAAGGGGACATAAAACCTTATTAATTTGTCCCATATTGACTTCACACTATCACCAGAGGTAAATACAAATTGTGGAATGAATGGGAATAGTTTTTGAAGAAGAGGGCATCTTTTCTCAAATGGGACGTTCCTTCCATATTTACAAGCTCACGTGCATAAAAAGGGGCACCCACGATATTAGTATGAGGAGTAAACACTTGAAGAAGAGGTCAAAGTGCTAGTCAAGGTCACAATTGGAAGGAGAAAAAGTACTCGAACACATCAAAATCTAGATCTAGGTCATCCAATGGATCTTGGTGCTACCATAGTCACAGACAGGATATAGAGGAAGTCACACACAAAATAGATGTAGGAGAAAACATAATGAGGAAATCACAGCTCCTGAGGAAAGCACACATGTAGTAAGGGAGTCGCATGCATACATGAAAAAAATGCATGGAAGGAACCATAAAAAAACACTTGTGAAGCCACATAAAAGAGGAAGACAGTTCGAACTATTTATCCCACATTGACCAAGATTGGGGATATTATGTTGTTTAAATCAAACAACAGTTATATACTAAGTTTTGTTAAAGACACATGGTTTTGGGAAGTTGTGGCTTGTCAAGGGGCCCACTGTGGATGGCCAATTGGGTGCCAAAACCAAAATTTTGAAAAGTTGCATTGACAAAAGGAGAAATGCTAGAAAATGTTGCCAGAAAATGTGATCACAAGAAAGGCACCACAAAAGTTGAAAAATCTAGCAAAGCACTATGTCACCACCAAAATATGGTGAGGTTTTCTAGTAGTGACATAGTGACCTACCAAAAAACCTTAGAGATCTAGCAAGGAAGTTATGGGACCTGAAAACGGCGATGTGGGAAAATTACAATCTGACAATTGGCTGCCAAGAAAAATGTGTGTAATGACTGGATGTTGATGGGGAATTCTAACCAACCACGTGATGGCAAGTGGAACTATGTGGGGATCAGATCTCATGATGCACAGGATGACAACACATCACACATCTAATGGTTGTCACTATGTTGCCAAGACAAAGATGCACAACAGATAACATAGTGACATGGCAACCCAATAAAAAGTTTACACGTTGCAGTGAACTTGTGGTAAGATGGAAAAATCTAAAAATGACACATGGTAGTGGCCTCATATGTGGCACTCTTCTCGATGTGCTAGCATGGAAAAGAGTGACACATATCACAAGGTTGCTATGTCATTGATGATGTGGCAGAATGCTGACTAGGATAGCAACATAGCAACCAATGACATGGCATGGTGACATGGTGTGTTGATGTGGTGAAATAGAGGAAAAATGAAATGATGCCACATGACATCTAGATGGCATGTGTCAGGTGATTGAGAAACAATATACCAATAACAAGATGACATGTGTTAAAAGGGTCATCAACCAAGTTTGACCCAGATAGAAAAATGAGAGAAATTTCAAAAAGGCATAAATTTCAATATTTTATTATTCTTTCCTCACAAGTCTAATTTTAAATAAAGTTTGAATTTACCAAATAGTTCAAACTTTATAAAGGGTAAAAATTTTCTAAAATTCTATGCAAAGACATGAATAAGAGCCTAAATTTCAAATGGCCGCCACAGGGGTATTTTTTGTCTAAAATAGGCACTTCAATATACTGTTGGAACTAGGAGGAAATGAAATTTCCAAATATAGAGTTAGTTTTTGCACAAGTGCTCACCAGTTCATTGTATAAGTGAATTTGTAAATTCTGGAGCATTCTCAACAAAACGTGCAGATTTCACCATGGAGCATCAAAATTGGTTAGATGGTAGATGTAAAAGACTGTTGAAGCCTGAATGTGGAGAAAAGTAATTCTAATAAGTTTTTATTTCATTTAAAGGTCATTTTAACTTGTTTTTCCTATTTTAATCTGGCATCAGAAATTATTTATTCTTTCCAATCAAATATCTTAATCACTTTATGCTTTTGGGAGGCAAAATAGTTAAAGAGTTGATATCCAGTTGCACAGAGAGATTAGAGAGATTCACTTCATTGTTAGGAGAGGTTTTTCATGTGGACACATGTCATCTTTACAATAAATCCAAGAATTCACTCTGCTCTATATATTTCTCTTTCATTCTCCATTATAAGGGTTCTAATTTTGAGGAGAAAAATTACTTACTACTAAGGCACCATTCTTTCAGCAATTTCTCTTGTATAAACAATAGTAGTGAAGATAAATACAGAAAGTTTAGATCTATTAGGTTTTTTCTATTTTTCATTTCATGCATATGAATGTACAATTTCAAGGAAATGAATATAGTTGAGCAGAAATCTCTTTAGTTTCATTCTGATTCTCATCTCTTTCTTCTGTTATCTACAATAGTTTTTGTTTAAGAACAAAGAGCTTAAACTCATTTGCAATTCCTTATGGTTGTATGTCTGGATAAGTTTTCTATTGGAAAAAAGACCCAAGTAAATGCTTATTTACCTTGACAAGGTTGTAGGTTTCATGAGGAGGATATTCAGTAAGTACTGAGATCTTTATGAACATAGATGTTTGTTTCCAAGGTCAATGGATAGGTCAGATATATAAATATATGAATATGTTTCAGGTATCCATATGTATGTGTTTAGTTCATGGAATTGTCCAATAGATAAGGCATTGATTAGCTACAGGATCATTTGTTTGTACTACTACATTTTGGGATTTTGTTGAACTCAACATCATTAATCAAATGATTTTCCATTTCATGTTCAAGAGCTACAATAGAATACCCTCACTCATCTTATGAATTGCATTGTTTTGCATCTAGCTAATGCTGATCTATGGTATTACATGAGTTAATAGGAGAAATAAGGGTTTCATCTCCTGATTATAGATTAAAGAATATGTTTAGCACTGGTACCATATAGATTGAATCTAAGGTCCTAATGCCTAGGTTTTGTAGAGCTTGAAGTGAAGAAGGGTTTTAGCCTTATGGTTGGCCCGATGTTTGAAATGACATCTTAAGGATGGGAGTTAGCTACCCCTAGATGTGTCTTGTTCTCATCAGGGTAATTTGAAACCTATAGTATTCCAAAACACCAACAAGTCCATTTCTCATCCATTCCTCCTTTCAACAATTTTCCATTTGGTGGAGGTTTCCAAGTTGCTGAAGTATGTCTCTTGATTCCTCTATCATTAAAAAACATCTCAGCCCGATTTGATGTAAATTCTCCACCTCTATTAAATCTCAAACATTTCAAGCTTTTGTCTGTCTCATTTTCAACTCTAGCTAAGTACCACTTAAATATCTGGAAAGCATCAAATTTCTTTTTTAGAAACATAACTATCATCATCCTAGAATAATCATCAAAAAATAGGACAATGTACTTGTCACCTTTATAGCTTTGCACATTTATTGGTCCACACAAGTCAATATGAACAATTTTTCAAAATTTCTTTAGAGGTGTGAGTCTTACTTTTAAAACTAGATTTTTTCATCTTGTCTAATTGACATTGTTTGAAAATCATATTGTTATCTATATTTAGTTTAGGAAAACCTCTAACTCATTTTACCATATGAATACTTACCAAGTTATGAAAATTAATGTAACATAACCTCTTGTGTCATAACCACAATATCATCAAATTCTCAACATGACAAGTAGCATCATTCATATCACGATAAAATAGATTACCTCTAGTCTGATCACCTTTACCAATTAGTTTCCCAGTAGTGTCATAGATCTTTTCTATCTTGTTCTCAAACTTGACTTTGCAACTTGAATTATTTAGTTGTGACGCATTCAACAAGATATGGTTAAGTCTTTCTACATAATAAGCATTGTCACACATGATCTTTTTTTGTCTGATTGATTGATCCTTTCCCTTTTATCAAAAAAATTGCATCATTACCAAACCTTACACTATTTACATCTTAATAATCAATGCTAATGAGCTTACTTTTATCTCTTGTCATGTGAATTGAACACCCACTATCAATGACCCATCTGTTACTCTTGTTCACATAAGATACTAGTTCAGTTCCATTATCCTCATCAGAATCATCCTACATTGCAACATACACCACTTCATCATCATGGTCATCAAATCCATATTTAGTTTCCTCCTCAACAATGTAGAAAGTATTCTTGCCTTTGTCTTTGAAATTTTTTTATCCTCATCTCTTTTAGTTCTTTTTTTGTCTCCACTTCTCTTGTTCTTCTTTGTTGTACATCTAATAGTTATAGGACCAACTTCATTGTAATTAAAACACATGGTAGGTAACTTTTACCTTTGAATTTTCCTTTGCCTCTGTGAAATCTCCTTTGTATCACTATCACTAGAAACATATTTGACCATTTTCTTCTTCCTTTTAGGTTCTTTTAATGATAGTTTAGCTTTGAAAATAGATTCAAAATTCTTAGATTTGAAATTATCAAAATTAGAGAGTTCAAAGGAAGTGAGTCTACCTATGAATCCTTCAAGGGTCAGATTATTACTAGGTGTGAACCTTAATTCTTGCATGGAAGAGACTCTAATAGTATAGATGGGCAATAGGGTTCTTAGTAGTTTTTTTTATCATAGTCTCATCTTCAATCTTACAAGTTGCTCCTCTTATAGAATTAACTACTTCTTTACTCTGGCACAATATTGAACTATATTCTCACCTTGTTGCATTCTCATTTCATCAAACTTACCTCTTAAACTTTTAGATTTGGCTCTGCACACATTTTTGTCTCCTCCATACATCTTTTCTTTAGCACCCCACATTTCCTTAACAATATCACATTCCTTGTTGTCATAAAATTTAGTATAGCTTAGGGAAGATGCAATCTCTAACATAGCTTGATTATGCTATTTCTTATTTTTTAGATCCTTGGTAGTTAGGGCTCCAATAGGGTCAACATGCTTTGTGGTGATGGTAGATTATTCATGATCACCAAGACCTCCTAGGTGTAGCTTTATAAAAATTTAACATGAAGGAAAATTCTCCTCCTTAAGCTTGGGTACCTCTCATTTAGACATCTTGATCTTTTGCTTCTAGTACCTTTAAACTTGTCATCTGAAGTAATATGGCTCTAATACTAATTGTTGGAATTCTTTAGAATAATTGAGAGGGGTAGTGAATCAATTATCCAAGGTACATATGTACAAATAAAAATTTGCAATGATTACTAGAGCCATATCCATAAAATCTTATCATGCATGCATCCTTTAGATCATACAATACTTCAACTTTGTAGGTTATTGTCCTAGGTAAAAATAACTCTAAGGAAATATAAACATGAAACAATGTAAGAACATTTACACAATTTGACATAAGAATTTTACATGGAAACCCAATTTGGGAAAAACTGTCGATAACATGCTAGTAATTCTCACTCTTCAAAAGTGATGACCTATGAAAGGCTAATCCTATTCAAGGTTATAATACACACTATTAAATGTGAACTAGTTAAGGGATTTTAATCAACACAATATGTGTGATCCTTGTTATAAGACTTTAGACCATTTAATTAGAATGTCACCCAGTTAAAGGATTTACAAATGATTGTTAGGTCAACCTAAATTCAAAGGATTTACCCTAGACTGATATAATTATTAGAAATTAATAATAAGGGTTGATATGATAACATATTAAAACTCACTTTTAGATTACAAATCTTTTTTTTAGTCCTCCATTCTACTTTCAATTCATACACTTTAGCTCTAATAGCTTCTTCACCCTTGAAGCATTTATACTCTTAATCCCTCTTGCTTTGCATGCCAACTATAGTCACCTCTATCTGGTCACTGAATGAAGCAATACCCTAGACTCCTTGTTTTCCTTAGGTTCTCACATATGACAATCTTTTCTTTTGACAAGCTATCTATATATGTAGAGAAGTTAGATCTCTTTTTGCTTAACCACAATCATCCATTTTAGGGTTAGGTAGGATTAGGTAGGATACAATGATTTTACCCACTTTTTCATTCGGTTCTCTAGAAACTTCTACAATCTTTCTTGTATTTTCCTAAAAATGGTTTACCTTGAATTCTATGCCACTAGCTCATCTTAGTTATCTTCCGCATGCTTTACATAATTCAAGAAAACAAACTAGTCATCTTAGAATTGTGAAATATTTTATTTAACACTATTTTTTGTCACTCAACATCTATATTATTCTATCACTTGGCCAATACTAGTTTAGTTGGCAAAGACTAAAGTTTATTGATGCTCAGCACCAACTAAACTTTACTCGACATATACTAACAATCACTTGGCTTGCATTATTTTCCAACAATTCTTGGGACCTCTTGTTTTTCATTCAGGCTCTACTAATTTCAGCTCATCTTGTAGTGACTCCTCCTCAAGGCTTGACAGACACTTTTCTTCCTTGATCTTCTTCTAGTGTTAATTAAAGTAATCTTTCATTTCAGAATTTAAGTAAAGAATTTAAGTAGATAAACAATACACTATAGTATCAATTTTTTACTTGGTCTTAGTGTTTCTTTTACATACCAAATAACTCAACCTTTCTATAGGTGTTATTGTCATCTCCTCTTATCAAATACTCTTCATTAATCACCTAAATGATTGCTTTTAGACTAAAAAGAAATTGTCTCACCAGTAGGTAGTAGGTTTGACATCATGGAAAAAATAATGATTCTTCCTTCACATGTTGACCTGGTGGTTAAATCATTTGTCTATTATTGAATCAACACTTAGTCAATTGGTTACATTGCAACCAAGCTCTAAAGTTTCTATCGAGCTTATCATACTGCTAGTAGTGTAAGCTAAGTGTTATAGTTGCTATTGAATCAATCAATTAGAATGCAATTTGTGTTGAGCTTTATAGTATCTACTGAGCACCTAAGATAGAATAAAATGTTAACTAAGCTTTGTAGTGTCTACCTAGCTTACAATGTTAGCAAAGTGAACAAAGGTAGTATTGACTGAGCTGTCTAGTGTCAACTGAATCTATTGAGTTCTTTAGTGTTCACTAAGTCATCCAGTACTGACCAAGTTACTGTAACCCAAAGAGATTAGTACGCGTTGAGAATCTACATCGATCGAGTGCCATAGTTTTTTGATTGTTGACAAGTGTTAGAACATCACCCAAGTGGTCTTCAGAACATGAGTTACAGCAATGAACCAACTTTGTGAAGATTGTTAGAGTTGGTATTATAGCTAACTCTAGAAATAATTTATTGGATTAGTATATATATATATGAAATATATCTTTTCATATCGAATGTAATCAATGTGAACAAGTAGAGGGAAGTAGATGAGTCTAAATTAAAGAAGGCTACAAGCAGTATAAGGAAAAGAAGATACTTATGTATCACAACCAGGTGATCTTTTTTATTCAAAGGAATCTCATTTGGCAAACTAAGTTTCAAATTAAAGATCAACCACTGATTCATCCTAACAGATAGTGCATTAGTCAAATCCTTTAACAAGGTGGACTTAACAATCTCATTACAAATCTTCTAATAGAGTGCATACTTCATTATATGTTGTAAATCCTTTCACAAAGTGGACCTAATAGTCCATATTTCTCTTAACATGTTAGATCATGATTAGTGATCAATTGTAAGCTTTAATAGGCTAACTTTATACTATAGGAATAAAAAATTTTGTTATCATTCCCACACCAGTTTTACTTTCTATTTTGAAGGTTTCTGGGTTACCAAATATTGTGTCAAGTGTTATAAATTTTTAATTGGTAAAATAAAGTATAAGTTTATTAGTTCTTGATTCGCGCCCCCCTCTTAGTCCCATAGTTTATACGACATTTCCAACTATATATATATATCTGTGTGTTTGTGTGTGTGTGTGTGTCTATATATGTATATATATGTATATATATATATCTATACATATATATATCTATATGTGTATGTGTGTGTGTGTGTATATATATATGTATATATGTATACATGTATATATACATATATATATACATATATATATATATATGTATATATATATATATATCTATATATACATAGATACATACATACATATATATATATATATATATATATATATATATATATATACATACATATATATATATATATACATATACATATACATATATATATACATATACATATACATATATATATATATATATACATATACATATACATATATATATATATATACATATACATACATACATACATACATACATACATACATACATATATATATATATATATATATATATATATATATATATATATATATATATATATATATATATATATATATATATATATATATATATATATATGTATGTATGTATGTATGTATGTATGTATGTATGTATGTATGTATGTGACCTTGAATCTTATATACTTTTCCATAGGTTTTGCATATTGTTGTTGTGGCACTATTTTTTTTGGTGGAGTTCTTAGAGTAGTTGACATGGCCAAGAGACTCATGCCAAAAGTTTATCACTATTTTGCATGTGAAATAAGAGAAAATCCGGAAGTATATAAATTGTCAAATCCATAAAACCTATTTATGAAATTCTTAGAATCAACACTCTTAGTAGTTATAAGAAAATTATGATTAGAGAGGTCTAGAATAATGACATCATATAGTCAGAGCTAGACTTTTTACTAGAATAAGAATAAAAAATCTCATAAACAAAAAGGAGGCTTGTAGAAATGTTAAGAAATAGAAGAACATTCTCAATATGACCACTATCTAATTAAATGGTACTCATTCTTTCAATTAAAAGTTGTGTTGGATCACCAACTATAATATATCAAGTTGTACTATATCATGTGAGTGTGTAATATGATGTGATGCACTAGACCCATAGAGAAGTAGAAGACAAAGATTGTGCAAAAAGATTTTGACCTTTTCCTTAAAAAGGTTCAAGTGGCTTAAAAGAAAAAAAATGTTATCCTACTACATGGATTCCACCAAATTCTCTATATATCATTGACACTTGGATACTAGGTGTCCTTTCTTTCCACAAAGAATAAAAGGATCACTTGAGAGCTTCTTAGTCTTGATGGGGGGCTCGCTAGACTTTGAAGGTTTACCTTATTTTACATTAGGATTGTTTGAATGTAATTTTGGAGGTGGCTATGAGGAAGGCTCACAACCAACTAAATATGTTTTGTGCTTGAATTTATTCTATTTCTTCTTCCCTTTTGATGTCTAAGAAACAATTTTTAGCTTCTTTTATCATGTTAAAGAGTCTAGTTATGTAATCTTATCATAATCTCTTGTCGACTGGTCATAAAAAACCCTCAAATGTAGGAATGTTGAATATAGGACATAATGAATCCTTATTGAAATGGAAATTAAATTATAAAATCTGAAATTTCAAATGAATATTTAAAAATAAAAAATAAAAACATTTATATAGGTTCTATATTAGTTTTATTCTTTTCACAACCTTGCAGAAGTTATCTCTTTTGTTTGAATCTCATCTAAAATAATCAATAGATGAAAAGAAATCAAGTACAAGTGAAGAAAGTCATTCTTAATTTGAAATGCTATGAATGTATTAATGGTATTTGGTGTTGAGATAATGGGTGTTGCACACATTGCATAATATTGTTATTTTATTATTTTATTTTATTATGTAATGTTGTACCTAGATGGACGTACAACATGTAAATATTCCCATGGAATATTCTTGATGAGTTGTATTGTAACATTGTGATAATATTATATGTAATTATTTAATATTGGAAAAAAGAATTAAATGCCCAATATTAAATGTGGGGTCAGTGGGTTAGGTAGCACATGGTTTTAGCACATGGTTTATATAATACCACTTAATGGTTTTGTGGGACTTGCTACTATATAAGCAGCCACAAGGGTAGTTGTTGTAGAGAGAGTGAGAGTGACAAGGAGAAGACAAAAGGCAAGAGTCGAGCAGGACAAGCCTTGACAGGTTAGCCAAGGGAGCATTTGTGAAGGTTGAAAGCATGGCATGGGATGTGTGGATTCATGCTTGTTCACATAGTTTGCTCGGTTGTGGCTATGGCCATGAAGGCTTCCATGGTTGTATGGCAATGGTATTTTTGCTAAATAATACATGATGATGGATGCTTTTGGAGGTTGGGTTTTTCCCTCAATGAGGGTTTCCCAAGGCATATCTTGTGTCACAATTTTGTGGGTATGTTTTCTATTCTCTTGCATGTGGATTTTAATTCCGTGTTTATTTCAGATTTATTATGGGTTATGTGGAAATGGTTATATTCTTTGTTGCCAAGTTTCCTTACATTTGGTAAATCATTGACATATAGTCATCCACACAACGACTGCAAGAACACATGGGCACAATGGTTATGCCTTGGTTGTGGATATATCATTATTTTAACTTATATGTATATATATGTATATATATATATATATATATATATATATATATATATATATATATATATATATATATATATATATATATATATATATATATATATATATATATATATATATATATATATATATATATATATATATATATATATATATATATATATATATATATATATATATGTATGTATATGTATAATTTTTCTTGATACTTAAATTTACATACTAAAGGTTGTAGAAGCATTAGGTCAAATATTGTTTTTCCTCTCAAGTTCACTATGGCAAAAATGAACAAGTTTTATATGGAAATAGGGATTTTTTAGGTGTTACAAACTTAATAGTGAGGTCTATCTGAGCCCAGAGTCCACAACAAGGTAACCTAGTATGTTAACAAAAGGAAAATCTAATTTATATTTATATAAGTGACCAAAACCCTCTTACATAAAAATTTTCAAACCTAGGACAAGTTGTCATATTCCTATACTCTTATGCCATTTAGAAGTTTGCAAACTAACTTCATAGAGCCAAGATCACCTTTATGCAAAGGGAACATCCTAGATGGAAGAATGGAGTAAAAAAGGCCAAATTTTTATTCTAAAAATGTTGAAAGTATTATATAATCGTATAAAATAATGAACTAAAATGCAATGGATCAATCCTTCTAAAATGGAATGATTCAACTTAAAATAAACCCTAATATGGAAATATTTAATAATAATTACAATTATTAAATATTAGTAATGCATAAAAGTAAAATATTAACAAGGGAGTAAATATTACTTAGTAAACATGATTACGTTAAGTATTTACTCTAAGAATGTCATAAAATTCTATAACGACCATAGAGGAACAAAACATTTTTTCATGGAAAATATGGGAGGATATATAAGCATAGAAAAATGTTTAGAGACTATCACACAAACAATGAATAATAAAAAGTCTAATGTGGGTACATGATTTGCATGAAATGGGTATGGAGTAATACGGAATCATAGCCAATATACCTAAGATGTTTAACAATTTTCATTTTAGAAATATTATTTAGAGGAATGAAATGAAAACATTGTAGAGCATAGCCCATTCACAAAATGGAGTTCATGGAAGGGAACTTGACACTTTCAAGAAAAAGAAATTGACATGTGCATGGGTATATAAAATTATTTATTAAGCTGGTCTAGAAGAGAATGAATCTATTCCAAAATGGTTGTTGCAATAGGTGTCTCTCGACCAAAGTTGGTTACACTTGCAAGATGGGTTCTATTAATACTAAGCTCATAAAATTCATGAGAAATCTTCATAATAAATCCTACAAGATCTAAGAGATTAAAAAATGTATGGTAAGAAATGACACAATAGCTAAGTATTAAATAGTCAAAAAGACCCTATTACATATAGGTGAATGTAAAATAATTAAATGAGCATAATAATCCTTAAACATTAGTGATGAAAAATCACAACCCATTAAAATGAGATAATGTTTTAAAATCAAATGCACATATCCAATAGATTCCTAAATGATGAATACTTGATTAAACAAGTGTTAGATTATCACGATTGACTAATTAGGCTTAGTAACATTTAGTGTCATAAAAAAAATATAAAAACATGACAATATATTTATTTATAAACTTTTCTAGGAAATTTGGCTAGAGGTCATTCACCTTAGATGAAGCTTTTGTCATGTGCAATGAAATCCATTGATTGATATGAGAATATCTATTGTTCAACAAATTATCAATTGATTTAGTAGTGCCTTCCTTAAGAAAAAAAGAACCCAAGGTTATGCATCTAAGAAATATAGGTCTATGTTTGACTAGGACTAGAAGAAGCATTCATTTGCAAAGAATAAACTATGGATGGGGAATCTTGGGGGGTAGGGTTGAAGGAGGGTGGAGGGGAACTTTTGTTTTTACTCATGACCTCCACAAAAAGAGAATCACACATCTTGCGCAAAAACTCAGGTCTTATCAAAGCAACAAGGTTATGACTAGGTGGTTAAGAATAACATATTTATGAAACACATTGTTCTTAACTTCTTTCCCAGACAAATTGACAATCTTAACTTGTTGATGGTCAAGAGTAGCTTGTTAATTAAACAACCAAGCCTCTAAATTCAATTACATAGAAAAAGTTATGAAGCTCATACATTTGTCGACATGAATATTTTTATAAATAAATGAGTTAAAACTAATATTTTAAAAATCTTTTGAACCCTTAGGTTTTAAAATTTGAAGCATTGTGATTTTATTTTCATACCAGTGGAGGCTAGACATTCTTGAATTCTGATTAGATAAATTGAAATAGGGTCTGAATAGCTAACAACAAAATATTAACATCAAGTCTAGGAGATGACTAGAAAGGGATTCACCACTAGCGAGTCCTAGAAAACAAGCTAGACATTTTTAAGTTGATAATTAATTTAAAAATCAGGAAATATTTTTTGATTTATCTATTCATTAGAACAGCGTAACTATTTGATATCTAATAAGATACATTCTCTATATGTAAGAACTAATTATATCTAAACAGATTATAGCTAATGTAAAAAATATACTTTCTAAATTTATTTAAACCTCCTTCAGAATGATCTATGTGAAATTGTCTAAACGTATCTCGTCGTTAAATAACTATGCATCCTCTTTCATGTAAAAATAGTTAAAATAAACTTTTGTAAATTAAAAAACAAATGGCGTCTTTAAATAAACACATTTCTTTTAACAATAATGCCGTCTGAAATTGCCGACAAAATTTTCTGAACAATATGTAAGTTCCATCTCTTTAGGGCGCTCACCTTGTTGCTCACCACTACTCAATGCTATACTCAATGAAAATATGAGCACCATCTGATTATCGATGGCCCACGATTATTAAATGGCTTGAGTATTTCTGCATATCCTCGATTTGCGTGGTGGCATGCTCATGCCCACACTATCAGCAATCACTTGTCATGTGGGAATATATGTCTCAAATGTCATGAATCTAATCAGCTTCATCTTGCCTCAAGATAGCTGCATCTAAGTTTACTTTATTTTTCTTGTCTTTCTTTGCACTATATGTTTTTAAACATAATCTGACGTTAGCTGGGAGCTTCTACGTCGTGAATGGTTGTAATACATTTGTGGAGCACTTTGACCAGCCTAAATGACAATCAGAACTTGGAGCTCGGCACCCTCTTATTAGTCGGAGAGCGAGATCTTTTGTCGATTATCAGTTAGATATGACTTGACTCTTATCTTCAGAGCCGAGTTTTACATGTAACATTATTTGAGGTCTCGAAGGAAATCCTCAAAACCCGTTTCAGATGTATGTTACAATGAAAGCCTCAAAAATTTACTAGCTCAAGTTGCTGTAGCCTCAGACCTTGGGAGGCACACTATAATGTTGGCTCTTCTCTCATACTCAATTTAAAAGTGCTTTCCTAAATAATGACTTCGGATTCGATGGCTTATTAATTTAGATTGCAGTATAAGCTATGTTTTTTGTGGGGTTCAGAGAACATTTGTTAAATGTTGAAGGAAGCTGTGTGACATGGTTACTGATTCTGATATTGCTACTTTTATCAAGGTTACTGATTTTAATTAATTTATTTATTAATGTCATTCATCATGTAATTTGACTAAAGTCACGGAAGCAATAAATATTAAAGAATGTTGTTTCATTCAAAATGACGAATAGAACCACAAATGAACAGCAAGAAATGGAATATATTACACGAGCAACTTGTAGCCAATTGTTTAATGTAAATATAAATAGATAGAATCATTGGATTTGTAATTGACAATATCAGTATAAAATTAATTTTTATATTTATATAAAGAATATTGGCAAGTTAGAAATTGAAACAACCAAAATTAATTTTTACAAGTAAATTCAGCCTATACATCAATTTGGAATTAAAAAAGGAAAGTAAGTTTTCATATCTTTTATAATATTGTTTGGTAACTCCTTGCACTTAAAAAAAGAAGAAGAATCAAGACAAGGCAAAAATATGGATGAATTTAGCAAGATCTTGGTAAGATTATATATTTCTAAAATAAACAAATTATACTATACTTATTATTGATTTGTTTATGTATATACATGCATATAGTAAAATTTTAAATAACTACACACCCAATAGTCATGCATCATTTTTCATTGGAAGCAATCCAATTTAATGATGATTTAGGACATATTTAGTGAAATTTAATGCTAGACTTGCACCTAATTTGCACTTTTCCCCTTCTCATTTCCTCTCATTCATACTAGGCAGAATTTAGGTAGGACCAAATAGATCCTTTTATTATTCCTATTTTATGGCATAAAACTAAAGGTAGGATCTAACCACTTGCATCTTATATTGGCTTCCTTTAATCACACAAATTCTATTTTCAGCATTGAAACTGACTTCTATTTAGAATTGTACCAAATCCTAAAGATCAAGACCTATTTGACGACAATGAGGGAATCCCAAAAGTTTTATGACATTGATAGAAGGGACATTTTGCATCTATTCTTTCCAAAATAGGGACACAATGTCTTTGTTTGGAACCTATTTTGGGTCTTCTTCTTGAGTTCCAATTCAAAGTTAATCCAAGGTGCAAAATTTGAAGTATAGTCGACATCCAAAAAACTCCTATTGTGAGCCCTTTATAAACCTCTTTGTTTTCTTCCTTTTCCATCCACAAGTATTCATCAATCATATGCACATTAGCATTCAAGCATTCAAGTGTTCAAACATCTAAATGATCTTTAAGTACATTCAAGGAGATCCTTTCACAAGTTATTGGCGAGAAAATCACTTGCATTCAAGGTTCTCTCAATGATTTCATATGAGCTCATTTGGAGGCTTCATCATCCATCTTTCATGTTCATGCCACAACCATTCAAGATCTAGCTTCTTTCATTGATGATAATGGAGCTTGTCATTAGGGAAGATTTCTACTTGCATTAATCCTTCTTCCATATTTACATTTCTTTTGATCTAATTCAATTGGTAACGTGAGCTCATTGCAGTTGATTTGAGATATTCCCCTAAATTGTAAGGCGAATTCAAAAATTTATAATATATTTATAACATTTTAGTTATTTCAATTTCAAGGTTAATTCCCAAATTGGTATTTTAATATTGAAAACAACTTGTAAAAAAAAAAAACCATTTTCATTATAGGTTGTGGTCCTTGAGAGGAAAAATAGGTTGTAAACATGGATACCCTTTTCATCAAACTTTGGTGATTTGAAAATTGATTCATGATCAAACACAATTAAGAAGGGACACACTTCCTCCCTGCCAAGTCGACTGTATGACAAAAAGTTGATCCTACTCATGAAATTCAACTCTACAAATAGCTAAATGATCTCTATTTTTTTGAGATCTTTCATTTTTTAGTTTTGGGCCTTGGATTTTTCAAAGTTGGAGTTGCACTTAATATGAAAATTAGATAAAATTTTCCTCTTCATTTTCAAGGCGAGTCAATCAATTGCTTTCTTTAGTTTAGAACATCTATTTTCTAAATCTAAATTTTTTATTTATTTCATAGCTATTGCTATGCTAGGGTTTTAAAGGTCTTTCATTATTTCTCTAATTATATAACCATCAGATCTTTTCTGGCATCAATACTCCTCTATCACTTGGTTCTAGCACTAATCTTCTAAGATCTAGTTACCTTAAAATTGGCAATAAAACGATCATTTTCCTTGGTTCCCTTTTGAGGTGTTAGATTATGTGATGAACATAGGTTTATTTTGTTGCTTCACATTTTCACCTACACAAGTCATATA